>JARQOC010000005.1:135519039-135921537 GCA_033576535.1 Allobates femoralis | reverse complement strand
GAGTTTCACAGGCAGTTTCAGGCGTTGACCACCTGTTGTTCTTATTTGTAATCAGGCTACCATGAGTTAATCTCTGTATGCCTCCTGATTACTTCTAGGATCACATGTTCGGGGACACCTATCACAGTTGCTCCCTGGTAGAATCATTCTTCTCATGCCGACTATAGCTTTTAGAATACTGGTCCATTTGCTGTGGTGATCCTGTTGCTGGTTATCTATCGCAGTGCTGATTGGTGTGCTGTGGAAATCCTCTTGCCATTTAGCTTTCCTCCCTACTTGTTATTTCCTTCTGTTCACATATTGTCTTATACCTGTGTATATTGCTGTGAATGAGTATTGTTTGTTTCCTCGTTATTCTATTTGTGTGGAGTTTTACCACACCTGTGCTGCCCCACAGGTGAGGGAAAGGGGCTATTAGACCATGGCTGGAAAGTGGAGGGCAATGGATAAGGGACAGTTAGGGACCCCCAAAGCTGAGGATCAGTCTAGGAGATCCGGTCCCCCTGTCATTCCTTACTGATCCCATGACATTGATACAATGTATGGATGTGTTTCAGGCCATCCCAAATGGGTTCTATGCAATAAATAAGAAGTTGCATTGAAGCTATATGAGTGCCAGGATTTTTCTACGCCTACTAACCAGAAGAGGCATCTATGATAATGTCAAGAAGGAAGAGGTTTGCAGGTTCGGTCAATTTTTTGTTCATCTTTTATGTAGAGGAATTAATCGGCACAGACTGATGTACCTAGTCGTCCTGATGTTTCCAAAGCAGCAAACCATGATTTATCGAAAGTAGAGATCTAAAGTAGGGATTTAGTAGTATACACACCCAAGAATGACAATCTTCTCATAGATATTAAAAATGTTCTGAAATATATGTCTCGAAAGCTTGCTTTGCTTATTCTTACCATCTTTTCAGTTAGCCATTAATAGGTATCAATCACTGAGGACTCTCAGATTCTAATATTTTATCTGAAATATATGACTTTTTTAGTCTTGCACTAAATATATATTGATCAAAATGGTAAACGCAGCACTTTAGTTTTGCTCACGTTTTTCATGAGCTGAACTGAAATATCTAAGACTCTAAATATACACAAAAGGCCATTTTCTCTCAAATATTATCTACAAATTTGTCTAAATCTGTATTAGTGAGCACTTCTGATTTGCCGAGATATCCAACCACCTTAAGGTACCTTCACACGCTGCAATCTCGCCCTGGCGATCATAAAGGTGATATGTCGCCCTGGAGCAATCGCCGTGAAATTGCCTCACGGTTGCGGTGTATGATTGGGGAATTTTGCGGTGATAAATCGCCTCTCGGCCGTCGCCTGATTCCTAAACAGTGCTCAGAAATCACCAAGGCGATATTTCTGTGTTGTGGCGTGTGATAGGGTGATAGTGATGGAAACAGAATTGCTTAAGATTACCCGTAGGCGTCCCTCAACCGTTATGTAATCCGCACCCCGTCTGCGATGATTGGTGTTGGCTACTGTGATTCCCATTGGCTGTCAGTTCACAAGGCGCCAGATTTGAAGACCTGTCCATTCAGCACCACACAAATCTTCACCTACACAATCGTCTGCTAAATCAGTGCAATTACGCGCGCCATTGAATAGCGCAAGCTATGTTGGCCGCGTATTTTGTAATTTGCGCTGTGTCGAGTATAGTGCCACACATGACAGCTCAGATGTTGGCCTACACATTGCAGATGGGTGCCATGGGCCACGCACTGCAATCGCCCTATGTGTGTGAATTAGGTGACGGTGATAGCTACATTATACTGCTCCCACTCCGGGGACGGCTACCTTGTTAGCGCCCTCAACTTTGTTTGGCGGCACCAGTGTGCGTGGTGACGTCATGACGTTTCATTTACTTCCTCCCTGCCGGCCAGATGCCTGCCCCTCCCCTGCACATAGGAGAAGAGTCATGGCCGCCACACAGCACGCTGTCACATGGGGTCTGACAGCGCTAATGCTACTGATAGACCTGTGTGATCACCATGACTACTGGTGTCACCAGCGTCACCGGCACCCATGGCTGCACAAGCGCAACATACTGAGGAGGATCCAGCGGGCCCTGCTCCAGAAACTGGGGGTGGAGAGGAGCCGCTAGCAAATTAAAAAAAAAGCTTGCAGACCTCAAACACAAGTCCCCAGGGTGCATTGTGGATATTCGTGCCCGGATTGCCAGGCTGCGTGGTGAGTATGTGGCAATGCCAAACACACACATGCCAAGCATCCTACTCTAAATACTACACAAACATCATGTGTTATTGTGGCATGGCACGTAGTGTGACATAAAGCAGCTTGTGGAGCAGTCAACAATGTGCATATGCATGTTGGTCACACACTGGAACATGAAGGTGCAGAATACACTCATACCAATGCAGGTACATATGTCCATAGTGTTGTTTGTAGTTTACCACAATCACCTACAGACGCACACCTAGCCATTGTTACTGTAATCCACTGTAATGCACAAGATCGATCCTGTGCGACACTTTTGTGCCTCGAAAGTGTGTTGTAGGAGCCACAAATGACGTCTCGAGCGTGTATTTGTGCAAAATTCCGACAGACAATGTATTAGCAAGCCCTACAGAGCAGGCTACCCAATTGTAACGCTGTTGCGTTGTCCAATGAGTGTGTATGGGCGTGGTGTAAACCACTGTGGCACGCCTATCTCCTCGCTGCACTGAAAATGTACGCCCACATTGCCTTTGGAATTGCGGCGTGTGAAGTGGCGATGCAATGAGGCAAGATTGTTTCTGCTGTAGGTGAGGCGATTTCAGGAGTGACATATCGCCTTTCTTTCAAGACGAGATTGTGGCGTGTGATGCCGCCATCGGCGATCTGAGGCGACCATGAAAAACGTGCATGCGCACGTTAGATCGCCTCATATCGCCAGGCGAGATTGCGGCGTGTGATGGTACCCTCACAGGTATGGCATATCAAGATGATGATTAGACAGCATTATTATTGCACAGGTGTGCCTTAGGCTGACTACAATAAAAGGTCACTGTAAAATGTGCAGTTTACAGTATTGGGGAAGATGTGGGGGGTCAGAAAACTAGTCAGTATTTGGTGTGTCCACCATTTGCCAGTCTGCCATCTGCCCTGTATAATGAAAACTGTGATTCATCTGTGAAGAGAACAACTCCCAGAAATTTTTTTAAACCAATTGTTGCAGCAGCTCTCCAGGTGGTTGGTCTCAGACAATAGAGAATTGAATGTTCAATTCATTGGCAAAACCTGGCATATACAGTCCTCCAGTCAGCATGCCTATTGCACGCTCCCTCAAAACTTGAGACATCTGTGGCATTGTGCTGTGTCATAAAACTGCACATTTTAGAGTTGTGTCTTGTGTCCAGCCTAAAGGCCCCGTTACATGCAGCGATATCGCTAACAATATCGCTACAACGTCCCAGGTTTTGTGACGTTGCAGCGACCTCGCAGCGAAGTCACTGCATGTGACATGCCACAGCAACCAGTGATCAGCTCGCTGATCGCTGCAGAATGGCCAGGACCATTTTTTGGTCGTTGGTCTGCCGCTGAGCAGCAGACATTGGCGTGTGTGACGCCTTTCTAACCCAATGTGTTCCCTGGTAACCAAGGTACACATCGGGTTTCTAAGCACATCGCGCTGTGCTTAGTAACCCGATGTGTACCCTAGTTACCAGTGTTCTCTCGCTGAATACAGTAGTGGGACCTCGACATCGTGGAAAAGAATAGTTTATATTCTTTTCCACGATGTTGAGGTCATTACACAGGTCACTGGTCGCTGGTGAGATCTGCCTGTCTGACAGCTCACCAGCGATCACATAGCGATGTGCCAGCGATCCCGATCGTTGGTCGGGTCGCTGGCACATCGTTATGTGTAACCCGGCCTTAAGACATACCTGTGCAATGATCATGCTGCCTAATCAACATCTTGATATGCCACACCCGTGAAGTGGTTGGAATATCTCGGAAAAGAAGAGGTGCTCACTAACACAGATTTAGAAATAAATTGAACAAAATTTGAGAGAAAAGGCCTTTTGTGTGCAAAGAAAAAGTCTTAGGCTGCCTTCACACTTGCAGATGCATCTGCAGCGTTTTGCAGATGCATCTGCAAGTATCAGCATGCAGACCGCGGCCCCTATGTTTATAATAGGGCGCACCGCGGTCTGAATGCTCTCATTCATTCCTATATGTGAGCCGTAAGCAGGCGTATGCCTGCTGACAGATCACACTCTCCGCCCCGCACCTTGGACGCAACATCTCGCGTCCATAGTGCGGGCGGGAGAGTGTGATCTGTAAGCAGGCATACGCCTGCTTACGGCTCACATATAGGAATGAATGAGAGCATTCACACCACGGCCGCGGTCTGCATGCTGATACTTGCAGATGCATCTGCAAAACGCTGCAGATGCATCTGCAAGTGTGAAGCCAGCCTTATGGTGGGTTTACACACACCAATTTATCTGTTCAATCTCTGAACCAATCTCTGGTTGCAGTGAAATCATGGATACATTGCTCCATGTTGTACACAGCCACAAAATGGAGCAATGTATCCATGATTTCACTGCAACCAGAGATCTGTTCAGATATTGAACAGATAAATTGGTGTGTGTAAACCCACCATTAGATCTTGGAGTTCAGCTCATGAAAAACAGGAGCAAAAATAAAAGTGTTATGTTTTTGTGCTGTACATATTAAGGTATTACACCATCAATTTTATCTCCTAAGTAGACAAAACAAATCTTCAAAAGATCTTTTGAGAGAATTGAAGCAAGAAATACTTATTCATACTGTATAAAACAGAATCCATCATAACTTTCTATCAGAATTGACATATTAAAAAATAAGTTATCACATTTAATCCTAGGAATTTGTAGTTGACGGCCCAAAAACGTTCCATATTTTATGAAGATACTAGTTTTCCTTTTGAGAAGTACACCAGAAAGATTGGCAACTCCTGCTTGTATAATGACATTTGTATTATTTGCCCCTTGTTTTGTACTCTGTTAATAACAATGTTACAGTTGGTATTGCAGGAATTCCAAAAACAACAACAACAACATTTTACATACATGAACAGAACCTATAGGAAATTCTCATAAGGAATCAACACAACTCTGAGTGACAATTCACAGAAACGTATAAGGGCCCTTTCACATCAGCGTTTTTTGAAATTTACCGCATACCGGCTCCACTTGCGGCGCGGTTGCGGTAAACGCCATGCAAAGTATAGGCGTACTTGCGGCAGGTGCGGCAAGTGCGGTTTTGCACTTGTGGCAGGTGCGGCAGCGAAAAAAAACCGCGGCTGACCGCACCTGCCGTAAGTACACCTATACTTTGCATGGCGTTTACCGCAACCGCGCCGCAAGTGGAGCCGGTATGCGGTAATCGCGGCAGATGCGTTTTTTTCACCGCATCTGCCGCAAATTTCAAAAAACGCTGATGTGAAAGGGCCCTAAGAAAGCCCAGGAGATTAACATGATGTTTACCAAAATTAGAACTCTGTGGAAAATGACATTTAAACGTATTTCTAGAAAAAAGTTGCAAGGAAAGTGGTCAATATATAAGATAGTAGACACAAGAACAAAGAGGGATGACCAAGGTGGAGCTGGACCATATATGACCCTATGACTTACCTATACCCACTTCACCCTGCACATGTTAACACTACCATATGACTTACCTTGCTTCCATTCTCTCTTGTTTCTCGCTCCATCTTAATGTCGCCAATCAAGAGGTTCTTGAACTTAGTTTTCCCATTACTACTGTGATCATCTATTTGAAATTCTGAATTTAGTGGAGTTGGCAGTGGACAGTCACTCAGATTCAATGGTTGTTCATCTTGCTCTGAACTAGGTTTTCCATTGGTGTTTGCTTCGGTTTCCTCCCTGCTGTGTGCTCCTCCTGTTGCATTTGAGCTTTGTCCCAATGTTTCATTACCACTAAAACTCTCCGGAGCGGAATCATCTGCAAAACATATATTTTAAACAGCTGTTTAGGTTTTATACAGCCTCATAAAAGCAATGCACTTAGAATGCACCCATAAAACCAAACGTCTTAATGTATGTGTCATATTTTCATGTAAAATAATTACATTAGGAAAACCTCGATTTGCATCTCTGCAGCCCTTAATCTGTTACTCACAGTCGTAAGGATACACGGGCCTCATTTCCAGACCACTAAACAACTGGGAAGCCTTGAATCTCCTAAATATCCTATACTGAGTGGAAACTTAAACTACAAAGCCTGAAAATTACCCATATGTACATTATTACAGAGGCTCATGCTGGATGATAAAGTTAGCACATCTTTATGCACTTTTTCAAACTTTACATCGCTTCAGTTTTGCCTTAGTTGTTGTGCTCACAATTTTTTGTTCAACTTAAAAAAAAAAAAAAAATCGCAAAAACAAGGATAGACTGAAATCTAATAAAATTGTGTACATTCACCGGATCTACCGTATTTTCATTTTTTTTAAGACACACCCCCAAATGTAGAGGAAGAAATTAGGAAAAAAAATAGATTGCAAATAGTGGGTCAGTCCTATAATCATATTTGTATGTGCAGTGTAACTTAATGGGGGGTGGGCGATCGCGATGGTGGGGTTCGGTGGTGGTGGCAATGTCACCTGGTGGATGTCAGCACTGGGGACTTCTTGCGGGTGGTTGGTGCAGAGGATCAGGATGTTGGTACTGGGTACTGCTTGCGGGTGTGGAGCAAGGGACGGTCACAGTACTCAGTGGTGTGCTGCATGCGGTGTTCAGTGGGTATCCTCACTTTTGGGTACGGTGAATGGCTGTGTAGGGCAGAGCAGGCATTGTGAAAGATCTCAGTGAGCCGAGACCTCGATCTGTGCCGGCGCATGCGCAGATGGAAATTGTGCCTGTCTGAGATCTTTTGAGATGCCTGCTCTGCCCTACGCAGCCATTCGCTGTACCCAAACGTGAGGATGCCCACTGAACACCCATGCAGCACATCACAGAGTACTGTGACCGTCCCTTGATTTACGCCCACAAGCAGTACCTAATACCAACATCCTGATCCTCTGCACCAACCGCCGCAGCCGACCCCTCGGGTAAACAAGGTTCGAATTATAAAACGCACCCCAATTTCTCCCCAATTTGTGGGAAAAAAGTGCGATTTAGAATCTGAAAAATACGATAATCCTTTAGCTCCCACTCAGTGGGACCGGAAAATATGTTCTTTGGTCATTTAAGGAAATCTGACAGATTCCTTTTAAATGCTTAGACCACTGTCTCCAGCATTTATGTTTTAAGTGACTGAGACAGTCCAGCACTGTATGTGCTATTCAAAATAGGTCTAAAACTGCATTATACATCAAAATGTGCCAAGTCTTGGACTAGGTCTACATGCAAAATATGTCACATTATTTAATATTAAATAGAGTTAAATAAACAATCACAGAGGACTGGGAAATCATCCAGCTATTGGTAATTTTTACAAATCTGAACTTCTACTGGCAGATCTAGTAGTTTGCTGTCCCCACCTATGTCTTTTATCACTAGATTCTATGTCCTGAAAGTCATACATTATATTTTAGCCTTGACATGGTACAACCTGTCTCCTATTCCGTCAACATAACTTACACCTCGGCTACTGTCCATGGATTTACAATATTGCATAGTGATTTATAATCAATATTCAGATTTATAATAATCAGTAATTTATATAAATCTGCACAGGTCAAGATAAAAGTAAAAACCGAGTGTTCTGGCTACAAGTTCTCATGCCCATGACAGCATTTATGTCAATATGTCTTTTTCTACGTATTGCAATATTCCAAGTCATATAAACTGTGTATTTCCTGAGATATGAAAGCTCTTATGGTCGGATTAGTAAAAATGTTGCAATGCAACTGTGCTGATATAAGAAACAATAATTGCACCCTACCACGGCGGTGAAGGCAATTGTTTTGGTATTTTTATTATGGAATTGTACTTTAAGCTTACAATCACAGTTTCTTGTGGCATTGGTTAGTATGCATCCTGTCTCTATCTGTTATACACACAGTCAGGTGATACCATCCATGGTGTCTGGGTACCTGTTGATTTCTAGTACATGGTGTAGTCTTCAGAGTCAGATGAATTACAATTTAAAATTCTTTATGGAAATTACAGATGCTGTGTCCTGCAGACTCAACAGGAGAGGGACCATCCAGTTTGTTATCAGCCTACAGTTCAAAAGCCTGAATCTCTGATAATTGTGGATGCATTAGTGTATATGGAATGTGCAACTTAAAAGTATTAAAAGGCGCTATCAATGCTGAGCATTATATAGAGGTTTTAGAACAACATATGCTGCCATCAAGACAATGTCTATTTCAGGGATAGCCTTGAATATTTCAGCTAAACAATGCTAAATCACACTCCACATCCATCACAACAGCTTGACTTTGCAGTCTAAAAGGTGATGAACCAGCCGCCTGCAGTCCAGACTTTCCACCAATAAAAAACATGTGGTATAATGAAATGAAAAATCCTGCAAAAAATAACCAGGTCTGCTGAGTAGCTACATCCTACATCAGACAAGAATGGACCAACGTTCCTCTCCTAAAACTCCAGAAATTGATCTGACTTATTAGAAGATGGCATGTCAGCCAGTGGTAGATGTGGTCTGATTCTTTTTAGAGTTGTTGCTTCCAATAATAAAAAAAAATTAATTTTTCAAATCTAACTTTCACCTTCTGAGCTGTGTTCTGTTGTGAATAAAATATGGCTATAAAAAAATTACAAATCATTGTATTCTTCTCTTTACATTTTACAACTTTTATTTGAATTCGCGCTGTATTTAAAAAATGTAACAATTGGTAGAGGTAGCACAGTGAACAATCACTTATACTATAGAGAGTGGATAGCTAAAAAAAACAGTAGAGACTCAAAATTCAGAGCACATCATAGCAGATAATTCCCTGGTGCTGTATAAGTAACAGCTGATATGGTCGTTTGTATGTAAGATGCTATCTCACACAAATGCCACGGAACTGGTATGAAACCATCCTAGATCCTAGGGAAAACCTCAGCAACAAAAGTATGATGATAGCTTATGGGCTTTTCATCAATTATATATACAATAATGTAAAGTTCTTCTGTAAGCAGTAAAATACAACAGTACAATATTATTTAGATTGTGTGCTGGCAAGTAACTTATTTAATGTAAGGCAGTAGAGATAACGTTGTGATGAACGGGCAAGAAGGCGGCTTTAGCTTGTCAAGCACCTTCTAATTTTAATGAATTGTGAGCTCGCTTGTCAGCAAGAAGCATCCTTAGTAAATACAAGTTTAAAGTGGCAATTCCTCTAAGGGGCCAAAATGAAAGAACAGCAGTGACATGTTTAATATGTTTAATGCGGAAATGTGTGTGATCTCCACCTAATCTCGTGTGAGCAGAAGTCACTTTGCACAGACTGTTCACAGACACAGGCTTTCCTTTAAATGGGATGTAAATTCATTTTATTGATCTAAGGGTGGAAACACATGACTCACCCGGCATGGCCCCTGCCCCTCTGAACTAGAAAGCGTCAGCTGCTTGTGTTTCAATGCAGCTCCATGCTCCCGTCCAGGGAGCCGGTGGCCGTGCCGATTGACTCATGCGAGATGAATGTAAGGAACTCGCATGCATCTCACATAATGTGTTTCCAGCCTAACTCTAAAGCAGGGGTCCCAACCTTTTTTGCTCCGGGGACCGGCGTCAAGCCTGATAATTTCTCTGAGGCCCGGCGGGGGGTTTATAGGGGGTGGGCTTTGACCATATGGGGCGTGGCCATGTAGAAGGGGTGGGGTTTAGTATCCTGTTTCCCCGAAAGATGCATTACATCTTATTTGTGGGGAATCTCTTATTTCTCTATCCCCTTAGCAGCTCCTTGCAGCCCCCTCTTTGCAGCCCCAGCCTCCTTTCCAGCCCCAGCCTCCTTTTCCAGCCCCAGCCTCCTCTTCGCAGCACCCCAGCCCCTCTTTTCAGCCCCAGCCTCCTTTCAGCCCAGCCCAGCCAACCTGCTTTTCCAGCCCCCAGCCTCTCCTTTCAGCCCCCAAACCTCCTCTTTCCCCCCAGCTCCTTTCCAGCCATAACCTGCTTTTCATCCCCCAGCCTCCTCCCCACTCTTTTAACCCCCCAGCTCCTCTTTCAGCCCCAACCTTCTCTTTAACCCCCCAGCCCTTTCCCCCCTCTTTTAACCCCCAGCCTCCTCTTTAACCCCCAGTCTCCTCTTTAACCCCCCAGCTTCTTTAACCCCCAGCCTCCTCTTTAACCCCCCAGTTCTCTCTTTATCCCCCAGTCTCCTCTTTAACCCCCAGTCTCTCCTCTTTAACCCCCAGTCTCCTCTTTAATCCCCAGTTCCTCTTTAACCCCCAGCTCTCTTTAACCCCCAGTCTCCTCTTTATCCCCCAGTCTCCTCTTTAACCCCCAGTCTCTCTTTAATCCCCAGCCTCCTCTTTAACCC
Organism: Allobates femoralis; assembly: GCA_033576535.1. NCBI lineage: Eukaryota > Metazoa > Chordata > Amphibia > Anura > Aromobatidae > Allobates > Allobates femoralis. The sequence continues at coordinate 135,911,081 of JARQOC010000005.1, read as the reverse complement.
CCAGTTTTCCTCTTTAACCCCCAGTCCTCTTTTAATCCCCAGTCTCCTCTTTAACCCCCAGTCTCTCCTCTTTAACCCCCATTTCCTCTTTATCCCCAGTCTCCTCTTTAACCCCCAGCCTCCTCTTACCCAGCATCTTAATCCCAGTCCTCAACCCACTCCTTACCCCGTCTCCTCTTTAACCCCCCAGTCTCCTCTTTAACCCCCCCAGCCTCCTCTTTAACCCCCCAGTCTCTCCTCTTTAACCCCCAGTCTCTCCTCTTTAACCCCCCAGTCTCTCCTCTTTAACCCCCAGTCTCTCCTCTTTAACCCCCAGTCTCTCCTCTTTAACCCCCCAGTCTCCTCTTTCAGCCTCCCCTTCCAGGCAGCCACAATCTCACACACACACAGACACACTTCGTTCACCGCTTCTCCCCCCAGCACCTGCTGCATCTCGGCCTCTCTCTTCTTTTCCTCAGAGAAGCCATCAGCCAATCACAGTGCAAAAGCCACTAGCCAATCAGGGCCCGGCTGCTGCACCGTGATTGGCTGATGGCTTCTCCTGTAGTTCTTTTCCTCAGCTAGTGAATAGAAGAGAGAGGGAACGTAATGAATGATGCAGGGGGCGGTGACATCACCCGGGAGCCGCCGCAGAGCACACAATGTGTAGTGCTGGTCTGCGGCGGCCGGACCGGCACCCAGACCCCCGCGGCCCGGTACTGGGCCGCGGCCCGGTGGTTGGGGACCCCTGCTCTAAAGAACACTGACCAAGGGAGTGGCTTGTGGGCATCCACCTCTTGGTGCCACATTAGGCTCATTCACCACCAGCTGACCCTATGCACTGTGCATCCACATCGAGACACTTACAAAGGTGAGGAGTTAGTAAGTCAATTGTTGTAAAGATATCTGATAATTTATATATAATCTGAAACCACTACAATTCGCACAACTAATGGAAGTAACACACGAGGGCTGTGTATGTCTCCAAAATAAGGAGCGCTGAATGTTTTCAGAATAAAAGACGGGTGCTAAATGCCCAAAGTATGACACCCCCATACCAAGTATGACATATTTAGCAAAGTGTTGTTTGTTAGAAACGCTGGCAGATGAAATGGCTGTAGATCTGATTAATCAATTTTCTTATTTTTCCATCATGACCTGTATGATTTTTATGTAGAGGTCTGACATTTACTTGATACCATTTTGAAATACATCTAATGTTCTGATTAGTTTATTTATTGCATGTTGTGGGGGAGGTGCAGCCACCGAAAAATGGCAATTCTGATCTTTAGATTTTTCGTATGGTGTTAACTAAACTTTTACTGCTCAGAATTTTATGAATGCAACAATACTACATATATTTATTTTAAATTGATTTTTGAACTGGGAAATGGAGGAGGATTCAAGCTTTCATATTTTTTCCTTCATTTTTAGCCTCCCTTTTAAACTTAAATCTGTGGTTTATCACTCATTCTATATATTGCAATACTAATATATTGAGAATACTTCAAATGCAGAAATGAATTTCACTTCCAAGATTCTGGTACCGTATATTAAAAACTTTCTTTTTTTATTTCTATTAAAAGTTGAACATCAGCAGTACCATCACCATTGTAGAAAAACTAACCAGTTTCTGACATAACATAACAGTTTCTGACATAAATATTGCAGTATTGAGAAGTAATGGTGTTCTCCTATGAAGGCTATAGCTGGGATACATGGGAGTACAAGGATTGTGACTAGAGATGAGCAAACATCTGAATGTTTGGTTTTGGATGCGGCCGGTTCAGGACCCCGTATGTCCTCACAAGTCCCTGATTGGCTGTTGGACTCTCCACACACATACAGCCAGCCAATAGCAAAAGACTTCCGGGGTGGGAGTTTTAATTTTTTTGTATTTTCCGACCACACTGTGGATGATAACGCAAGATTAAACCCCAACGTGAGCCAATCACACACTGCCAGCAGATCACACAGGTGCGACCACCCAGCGATCCCGGCTCCAGCAATTAGAAGAGGAAATTCCCCAAAATGAGCTGTGAACAGGTTCATTCATCTCTAATAGTGACGAGATAGTGACAATACAGACTTTTAGAGACAAGCACAAATGGTGCATCTTTAGTAGTAAATCCCCCATATTCTCTATCCAATCTCTTTCCTAATTAGTGAAGCTTATTTTTTCCTTTTCTACCTTATATCAAGCAACTATTTTGTTTGGATCATTCGAAATTAAAAATGTACTTAGAATCTGTCATGTATTTCTATGTGTTCAAAGGAAAAGGATCCGTTTTGAAAGTGCAGGTTTAAGCGGCCAGGTTTATAAAGATAAACTACGGAGCAATGCAATCTGAGATGACAGATACAGTGAGAATATTTTTCTTGCTAAAAATTCTATTGCAAAATCAGCCAGGTTATTGTCACTCCATGTACATGGACCTTTAGTCTTGTAACTTTTTTTAAGTTTTCTTTGGCAGAGCGAGTTTTTGTACTGTATTCTCCACATTCTATAAATATGTCATGATACATGCAGCTTCTGCAGGGAGTCTAACCCTTTGTCATTGTGTTTCCAGGCTGCCTCTACATTTTACTACAGGCACACACATTTACGTAATGCATGTATCTGCCCCGCGCTGTCACCGGACTCATGATTTATGCAAGGATACAGAAGATCAAGTTGAATGAACAGAGAAGGAGCCCAAAGTCAGTGGCGGATTAACCACGGTTTAAGCTAAGAATAGCACAAGAAGTCCTCATCAGCTCCGTGTCTTCAGTGTCTGGAGCACCAGAGGGTGATTAAGTGTTCAAATGATGCAATATCCATGTGTACAACAGATGTATATTTAGACTTTATTTTTTTATTTTACGATTTGAAGAAGCTCAAATGTTAGAATTAGAGCTACAGTATATATATATATATTGCACATATACTATATATATATATATATATTCACTATATATAGTGATTTGGCGTGGGATTTGAACCACGCTTCACTGATTGGTCGCACCCGGCCGGCCGCAACCAATCAGCGATATTGGCGCGGGATTTAAACCCAGCTTCACATTGCATTATTCTTAAATCTTCATACATAAACTACATACATAGTCTAGAATACCTGAATGTGTTAGAATCGGGCCACCATCTAGTGTATATATATATACGTATATATATAAAGCAGGATTGTATTATACATGTACAATATATTATCAATGAATAACAAAATTATAAAATGATAAAAAAAACAATGATATTTCAATTTCCAAATGAAACTTCTATATCTACATTGTATCAGCAAACAGAACTTCTTGAAACTACAAATACATTTTTTTGGCATTAGTGATACTCTAAGACTAAATAAAGACAGGATGTTGTTGGATCTGCCAGCGGGACTTCTGCTGAGCAAAAATCACCAGCTCGACGCCTGGCTCTATCAGTGTTGGACAGCAGGTGGCGCTGCTGCCTTCAAACATTTAGCCGTCTCCTGTGAACGGTCTCATCGGCTTATTTCTTTACAGCCTTGGTTTTTTTTTTACTTCGTTGGGTTTTCCCATATGAAATACATAGAACATATTTGTGAAACTTTCTCAAATATGGATGTAGAAAAATATGTCTGTGTGTATTGTAATACTGACTTCACATATGGGCAAAATACACAGAGCTGTTTAAACAAGTCCTATCCTGCAACACCCAGCTGTTTCTATAGAGCTCATACTGAAATTTAGAGCTGATTACTTTTGAGGCTTTTCAGCACTGTGGACCCTGACCCCAGAGGAAACAGGTGTGTCTGGTAGTCCCAGCACAAACAGCAAACATCATAAGCAAATGAGGAAAGATTGCCGGTAACTGGGATCCAGCGTTAATAATAATAATAATAATAATCTTTATTTATATAGCGCCAACATATTCCGCAGCGTTTCACAATACAGAGGTTCATATTTAAACAATCATAAGAAACAGTTATCAGAAAATACAATACAAAGCATAATACCATTCAATAATTAGCAAAATAATGACAGCCCTGCTCATAAGAGCTTACAGTCTAACAATGAGGTGGGGTGACACAAAGTACAGGGGCTTATTTACAATGATGGTATAGTCAACTTGAGGAGATGGGGAACAGATAGGAGAAGTATAAGTGGCCACCAACCATTATTTGTGATCCACTTGAGACTAGTGGAGCAGATAGGCTATGTCTAGATGACTTTGACTAGGGCGCCCTAAAAAGATGTGTTTTTAGGGATCACCTGAAACTATGTAAGTTGTGGATACACCTAATTTCTTGGGATAGAGCATTCCAGAGAATTGGTGCAGCTCAGGAGAAGTCTTGGAGCCGGGAGTGGGAGGTTCGGATTAATGCAGATGTTAGTCTAAAGTCACTTCCAGAGTGAAGAGAACGGGTTGGGTGAAAGAGATGAGGGAGGAGAGGTAGGGAGGTGCTGCACAGTGAAGAGCTTTGTGGGTGAGAGCAAGCGGTTTGCATTGGATCCTATAGTGTATAGGCAGCCAGTGCAATGACTGACATAGAGCAGAAGAGTCCGAGTAACAGTTAGCTAAATAGGTGATCCTGGCTGCTGCATTAAGGATGGACTGGAGAGGGGAGAGTCTAGTGCGGGGGAGGCCAATTAAAAGAGAATTACAATAGTCAAGGCGGGAGGGAATCAGGGCCACAGTGAGGGTTTTTGTGCTTTCCAAGGTGAGAAAGAGGGCAGACTCTAGAGATGTTCTTCAGGTGCAAGCGGCAAGAGTGGGCGAGAGATTGTATATATGGGGTGAAGGAAAGATCAGAGTCAAACATAACACCCAGACAGCGAGCCTGCTGACTAGGTGTTATCGTGGTGCCGCACACTGAGAGAGAGAAGTCATATTTAGGAAGGTTAGTGGAGAGCGGTTCAGAAGAAGTTCAGTTTTGGAAAGGTTGAGTTTCAGGTAAAGAGCGGACATGATATTGAAAACTGCGGTTAGACAGTCATAGGTGTTCTTTATTAGAGCAGGAGTAAGGTCATGGGAAGAAGTGTATAATTGTGTGTCATCAGTATAAAGATGGTACTGAAAGCCAAATCTGCTATGGTCTATCCAGTCAGGGCCGTGTATAGAGAGAAGAGAAGTGGTCCAAGGACTGAACCCTGAGGGACCCCAATAGTGAGAGGAAGAGGGGAAGAAGTGGAGCCAGCGAATGATACACTGAAAGAACGGTCAGAAAGATAGGAAGAGAACCAGGAGTGAGCCGTGTCCTTGATGCCGATGGAGTGCAGCATGGAGAGTAGGAGATGGTGGTCAACAGTGTCAAAACCTACAGAGAGGTCAAGAAGGATAAGCAGTGAGTGGTCACCATTACATTTTGCTGTCAGAAGGTCGTTGGTCACTTTGGTGAGAGCAGTTTCTGTAGAATATAGGGGGCAGAAACCAGACTGTAATGGGTCTAGAAGAGAGTGAGTGGAGAGGTAATGAGTGAGGCAGGAGTAGATCAGGCGCTCCAGGAGTTTAGAGGTGAAGGGGAGATTGGAACATAAACACACAAGACGCAAAATAATTGAGGTTACTAACTTCACATATTGCAGACCATAACAGATGATACACATATGCAAGCAATTGAAAACTGATTAAGGAGGCACAGCAGGGACAGGAAACAACATAGAAAAAACTGGAGCTGAGACATTTGGTCAGAACTTGAAAAGTAAGTGCAATAATTGGAGGGTTATTAGATAACAGATAAAAGGTGATATAACATTAACATATTAATGTTAAAATATATAGGATCACAAGATTGAGGATTGCAAGGGAATCAAAGAAAAATCACCTCTAGTGTCCATAGGAGTTTGGTAAAGTAAGTCTATCATTTTTTTACCCTAATGAGAACTCATATAGTAAAGCATACATATAGAAAGTAAAGGAAATAAAAAACTATTGTTCACCATAGTGACAGCACAGAGAATATGTAAAAGCCAGATAAGTGAAAACAGAAAATAACCCCACAACCATCTATAGACAGAAGAAAGAAATCTTGATATACATACTGTTGAAAGAAGTAAATAAGGTAAGACACATAAATGAGGACAGTGTAAAATACAAGGAAAAACCATACACTAATATTAGCCAATTTTTAAACTACACGGAGTTTAAAGGAACAACAATCAATTGGACATACATGGGTATAAAGCTACAACAGAAAGCAGATTAGAACACAACAGACCGGATACAAAGAAAAGGAAGACAATGAAAAGGCCCTACCAAGAGGGGGATTTGGTATTGGAAAAAGCATAAAGAGAAGAAATCCAGATGAAAAAATCACGAAAGTGAAGAAAGTTGAAATTCTTTAACATATTCATTTTATTATATTTTATTCTAATTAGCAATTTTAACACATACATTAACTAATATTTTAAATTCAAGGTTTTACTATAATAAAATTGTTTTAACGAAGTGAATAACATGTAGGCGAAGCATGTATAATCAGGGTTGATATGTGATTGTAATTATTTTTATAAATAAATATCCCATAAAGGGTAAAGAGAAAGTAGAAGAGTCTGACTTCTGTAAACAAGGGAAATTTCTACACAAAGCCATAATAGGGGTTAGCGCACAGTCTCAAATATCTCAACTAATTTAAAGTGTACACATTAGTAGGTAGCATAGTACCTCCTGTGGACAGGTAGCAGCAACCCAAATACATTGACTGTATGCTAGCTCCAGTATATGTAATAATAATAATAATATTGATTGGATACTGGTCTGTAGTTGCTTGCGCATATGGGTCAAGAGATGTTTTCTTTAGTAATGGAGTAATGATAGAGTGTTTGAAGGAGGAGAGGAAGATGCCAGAAGATAGGGAGAGATTGAAGATTTTGTTTAGGTTAGTGGTGACCACCGGAGAGAGAGACTGAAGTAGATGAGAAGGGATGGGGTCAGCAACGCATGTGGTGGGACGAGAGGAAGAGAGGAGCCTGGAGACTGGAGCATTAAAATCGATGAAAGAAAAACTGATATTTCTTTATTAAGAGTGCTTGCTCACAATGCAATTCTGTTTAAGTATTAAAATCAACAGCCCTGATTAATTGCGGACACAGACAGAAGAGGGCAGGAACAATGGGCTCTTGCTGTCCTGTAGCTCATCATAATGCAGAAATAGCAACTGCTTTAGAGACGTTAGTGGAACTCTATACCTTGTAGATTATGTAAGACTGTACAGATAGAACCAATAGTATGTCCCCCCCTGGACCTGATCCAAAATTAGGAATAGTCACATATCAGAGATTAATTTAAACTGTAAATAAGACCAGTTTCACACAACTAACTTTAAGACCACCATGTTCGGACCAGGTGCCAGTCTTCTGTGCTAAATACCATGTAGGCATTTATGAAGCTGTTATCAATTGGTCGAGATCTGCAGCCTGTCCAGACATTGCTATCCGTACTCGGATTGTAAATTTGGTATTTGTGATACAAGACTAAAATGTGATTAAAGCCTTGTTCTATACATCTTGGTGCCAAGGAGGTAATGTCATCAAAGAACGAGGGTGCTGACCTCTCTGATAAATAGTGGATGGGACATGTGGCACAAAGATAGGCAAAATCTGTTTATTTAGAAATTATCTCAGGAACAAGTGATGCCGCACATACTGTTGGTAAAGGAACCTTAACAGTGCCTCCACAATGGCAACAGACAAATATTTGGCAATCTGTAGGCTATAAAGCAGGTAAGTAGGCTGTAGATTTTTATCAGCACATGAAACAACATCACTTGCTCATTTGGGAAATCCAAGCAATCTAAAGGCCCTGTAACACACAACGACCGCTCCAGCGATCCCGACAGCGATAATAACCTGCCGGGATTGCTGGAGCGTCGTTACCTGGTCGCTGGGGAGCTGTCAAACAGGCAGATCTCCCCAGCGATCAGGGGCATGGGAGACACCTCCCACATCGCGGAATGCGATGTTACCAGCGTCCTCCCTGCTCAGCACTGCCTATATGCAGGGAGGACACTGGTAACTATGATAAACACCGGGTATCTAGGCTGCGCGCGCTGCCTGGATACCCACTGTTTATCATAGTTACCAGCGTCCTCCCTGCTTACAGGCAGCGCTAAGCAGGGAGGACGCTGGTAACTATGATAAACACCGGGTATCCACGCAGCGCGCGCTGCCTGGATACCCGGTGTTTACCATGGTTACCAGCCAGTGAGGTCACTGATCGCTGGTTTCTCGCTGTCACACGCGTGACACATGCATGCTGAGCAGCGGGAAACCAACAATCAAAAAATGACCCAGAGCACTTTGCAGCGATCAGCGACCTCACAGCAGGGGCCTGATCACTGCTAAGTGTCACACATAATGACATCACTGGAGAGATCGTTGTACCGTCACAGTTACAACGATCTCTCTAACGATATCGTTATGTGTGACTGGGCCTTAAGAAAGGCTTAATTTGTCCTGCTACTGCTTCTCTTCATGTTTGTCTCTTTGGCAGTAAGGCTGCATCTTCAAGTAGTATCTGGTCAGTATTATCAGCACCAACATCATCATCATTTAAAACTAATCCTTCTTTGTCTTCTCTATTGAACGACTTAATATCCACCCCTTATGATTGTATATGTTGAGGAAACCGGCATATGCTCTAATCACCCAGTTGTGTACAACTGAACTTTCACCTGGTCATATTGCTGGTAATGCAGTTGCTGAAGCAACCATCAAAGGAGTTCACTACCTTTCAAGGAATGAGGGCGTGCTCAGCCTCACTGGAAGACACACATCCACCATTATTTCTCACAAAAACGGGTCCCCGTTCTGTGCACTGATGTGCAGGAGAACACACATCGCTCTCTCAATTGTTATCTAGATGGAAAGTGCACTGCACTGTAGACACATAAAGGAGCAACTGGACAGGGACAAAACATGACTTTCACTGTCCACTGGATGTTTTGAGCAACAGCACTGCACCAGCGAAACCAAGTCATCTACATTTATTTTATATACTGCATATATTTTATTCACTGTATTTATTTAATACATTTTTCTATTTTAATACTTGGCATATTATTAGACGTTTGGTAATTCATGTTATATCTATGCTTTGCTGCTGCAGGGGCTTCCTGTGCGGGACATACATAGCCAGAAGTCTCCTTGCCTGCCCCATCGTATTCTGTACTGTGTGGCTTTTGCAGCCAATATTGCCAAAGTCAAAAAGAGACACGTCAGCCACACATCTCCTGACTGTCCACTAAGTTTTATAGCCATACTGTGCTGCATGTTGTGCTAGTGACGCCATAGGTAAGATTCACAGTCCTCGCACATACCCACTAGGTATCACTGACCTCAACGCTAGGCCAAAGTCCTGTGAATCGTTCTGTTCATCTCAAGTTATAATGTTCTGCTACTTGGAACCCTGTTCATAAACGTGAAGCTGTTCCCACAAAAAGGATAGTTTTCATATGGTATTTTTTAGGAAGACATTGCTTCCTCACTTTCCAAACAGCAACCCTTTCTCTGTTCCAAAAAAGAGGGATAATTTTTTGATGGCTTGGTAAAAAGCAATTGATTCTTCATTTTGCAACCTGCAATCCTTTTGCTGATCCAAAAATATAGGGAGAGGTTTTTTTGCACAGCGTGTTAAAAAGCTATTAGTTCTGATCTTTACTTTTACTAATTCCAAAATTGGGATAATATTTGGAAGGCTTGTTAAAAAGGTTATAGCTTCATTTAACAAACAAACCTTTTGCTACTCCCAAACAGGGATAATTTTTGAACTACCTAAAAAGCGATGGTTCCTCTATATACACCACCTACATATAAACACCAGCAAAGCAGACATCTTTCTCCCAAATCTGGATGATTTCACAATTTAAAAAGCCTGAAAAGTCTTATAGAGCTGTGTGATGGTAAACAGGCTGTTGGTCACAAGTTACCATCCATGTACTCATGGATGGATATGCTGAGGTCACGCTGACATTTCTAATGCTTTATTGCTCCAAATGGATTAAATGCCGTCTCAGGAGACTGTTATACGTCTCTTTGGGAAAACTGGAGGGTATTGCAATTTGCTAAAAATCGCTTCACTGGGAAAACAATTTTTGCAAGATTTTGACGAAGCTGATTTGAATTTAAAAATGTTCAATCATCTCTTATGGCCACTTTACACGCGGCAACAGGAAGATAGAAAACGGCAGGTGTCGGAGACAATTGTACCTTTTACCTTCAAAACACCTTGAAGTAGCTGCGTGTAATTCAGGCATCTGCAAGGTGTTTTGAAGGTAAAAGGTACAATTGTCTCCGACACCTGCCGTTTTCTATCTTCCTGTTGCCGCGTGTAAAGTGGCCATAATAGATAAGAGTTGAGATAAATAGCCTATAATAGATATTGGGTTCACATTTTTTTTAATTCTTTCAATTCCTCTCTAACTTTTTGTTTCTTTTTTAGTAATTGTCCATTTAACCTGAGAATGGTAACATGCATTTTCCTCCTAGAATACATGGCATGTTAATCTGTAGGCCTGTATTCATCCAAGAGTGTTCTTTTGACCTCAGGCAGGCTGGTATATGCAGGCATAGCCCTCTTCTGCAGTACAGAATGGTGCAGCCGGTTGGGCTATAACATACCGCATTCAGTAAGAACTTTTGTGTTATTCTGGCAACCTAATGACTGGCTGAAAATTCTCCTGACTTATACCGACAAACACTCCACAATGTATTGTGAAAGGATCCAGAGTTGCTATCCACCGTATTTTTGTACTCTTTCACGGTGCTTTGCATTCTATGTAATTGCTTTTGTAGGATGCATCCAGAAGAGACCAGGTAGGTTACGGCAGCTGCATGTGTTCTTAATACCACAATTCTAAAATAATTCCATGCTGTAATCAATAAGGCTTCATCTTTCTCAAACAATAATGATTGTTATGGTACGAGTTTTCAAGTAAGTGTTCATTCTGTTATATCAATGATTTTTCACTTGTCTATCTTCTGAGTTGCAAAAGATGGCAAGCAGTTGGGAAGAGACGAACTCAGGTAATTCCAAGCTACTGCATGAAGGCATCAGTCATTGATACTTAAAGGGAATCTGTCAGAATGATTTTGCTACCTCATCTGAGAATAGCATGATGTAGGCAAAGAGCTCCTGAATCCAATGATGTATTTTTCAGTTTATAGGGTGAAGCAGTTGTGAGACAATCAGAGTTTTTAGATTTAGCAATGCAGAACTAAGAGAGATAAGCCATCCCTACCAAGCTCTCTATGTACAAAGTCTATCAAAAGAGAGATGCTAATCAGAGGGGTAAATGACGTGGTCGGACGAGTGTAGTCCAGGGAATGATGATCCCAGTTGATAAAATCTTCATTATAATAAATAACAGCTCAGCAGGGTAATAGATGCTGTTGATTAGTGATGGGCGAACTCGCCGTTGTTCAGGTTCGGTGAATTCGAACAGACTTTTTTTTTAAGTCCGGGTTCGGGACCGGACTTGACCCAGACTTGAGTCCAAATCCTGAATCCGGACTTTTAAATTATGTACTTGTGGCTAGGGAGCTGGGGTGCTGTAAAAATAAACAAAGCAATGATTAATCATCAGTGTTATTACTTTCCGGGTCCATGCACTTGTACTTATGGGGCCGCTCATTAATTTCCTGGTAATTCACAGCATGATAGATGCTAAATGTGTGGAAACCACATCGCCTGTGCGTAGTGGCGTGTGACTGGGAGATTCTACGGCGATAAATCGCAGTGGAGCGATGCCTGATTGCCCTGCACTGCAGAGAAATCAGGCATCATCCACCAGGCAATTTCAGCGCATGGTGGCATGTGACAGGGCAAGGGAGACGTGCACAGTGATCGTGAAAGAATCAAGTAGGTGTGCTTGGATGTTGTGTTTTTCGCATTGCATCTGCGGCGATTGGTGGGTGATACTGCATTCGGATTGGCTGGCCGTGTCCGAGGCGCCTTATTTAATGACCCGTGCCATTGCACACAAGGCTCACCAATAGGAACGCAGTTACGTCCACCAATCGCAGTGATAGGAGCGCGGTGAAAAACACTCTAGCACGCCCCTATCAAAACAGTATGGTGACATCGCTGCTATGATTGTGCCGTGTAACACCGCGATGTGTGAAGGGAAGATCGCTCCTGGTCTTCTGCAGGCGATTTCCGGAATGCAGGATCGCCGTAGAACGCAGGCGAGATCTCTATGTGTGACAGCTCGACAGTGATCTGAAAAAAGTTCCTGAAACATGCGATCTCACGTCAAATTGCCAGCAATATGGAAGCCATATGGCGGCGTGTGACGTACCTAGGTACTTTTCAAATCCTGTTATTCAGTGAAAAACTGATTTTTTTCTGCTTCATGTTTTTTGGGCTACTTTTACTACGTTTTTGTCAAATCTGGTATTTAACTGCTCAGTGGGCGTGTTAGATGCCAGACAAAAAAAACCACTGCTAATTGAGGTTTTAAAAATGTCTGAAGTGCCGGATTTGACAACGCACATTTCCGGAAGTCCATAGTAAATGCATTGGTCACTAACGCATTGTTGCCGTATCTGGTATTTTTCAAGAAAGGTGAAATTCTGCCTGATTTGAAAAACGCAGATGTGACAGTAGCCTTACTACAATAGTACTGGGTCTTTTTGCAATACATTTTTGTTTCATATTGTGGAAAAATGTTTGTATTGGTAAAAGGTCTTAACTGCAGGCAGCAAGTACATCACCTGAACACATCTTCTGCAAAGTTATGCTGATGTGATGGATATAGTAGGTGGCACAGCATTATCTTTTTGAAACATGCAAGGTCTTCCCTGAAACAGGCTTTATTTGGATGGAATCATATGATGTTCTAAAACCTCTATGTAATGCTCAACATTGATAGTGCTTTTTTAGATGCATAAGCTGCCTATGCCATAGACTCGAATATAATTTGATGCCATCATAGATGCAGGCTTTTGAAATGTTGGCTGATAACAAGCTGCATGGTCCCTCTCCTTCTGCATCTACAGGACAAAATTTCTATAAAAAATGTAACATTTTAACTCATTTGACTACCAAATTTTCCATTTGTTTTGGTTGATTTTAATTATCATTCGCCGTGAGAAGACGGGAGTGTTTCTGGATTGCGTTCAGATATGGCTTCTTCTTTGTATGATACATCTTTAAGGCTGGAGGCACACTGTCGTGCATCAAACACGGAGATGTGAGTGCTGTGCGTGTTTTTGGATGTGTGTGTTGTGAGTGTGGTGCGTGTGGTGAGTGTGCCTGGCTGTATAGATGTGAGTGTGCTGTGAGTGTGAGGTGTGAGTGCGTGTGTGGTGCGTGTGATTTTGATGCTGCCCGTGGTCCTGAAGGACAGTGGACAGCATTTTTCAGGGCATTTTAGCTCCACAGTTGTCAAAGCCAAGGAGTTTAAAATCCCCGCTGTGCTGTACAGTGACTAATCATCTTGTACCGCTGTAACAGCTGTGGTACAAGATGTTTAACTAAATCTCTGATGACAATTGAACTCTTCTGAATTGCAGGGCCACTGTGTATTAACCCCATCAGCAGCCTCTGTGCAGCATGTCTGCACAGAGGCTGCCAATGCAGTTGCGAACTCTGTGTACAAAGCAGGGGCGTAACTACAACAGGTGCAGGGGTTGCGATCGCACCCGGGCCCCAGAGCCTAGGGGGGCCCCAAAAGTCCATTTGGCCTATAGAAAATGACTATTGCAGTTAAAGATTTGTAATAATCGGGGCCCCGTTGCAGATTTCGCATCGGGGCCCTTGAGCTTCAAGTTACTCCACTGGTACAAAGGGTTAATAATTTGCTGGTGTGGTTACACCATGTGTGTAGAGAGTGTCCTCACTCTCTTGACACATGGTGTCATCACACCATGGGTCTGAAGGGGTTAAATCAAGTTTTCAATATGAGCCACTAATTGCCAGATTTATATGAGAACTGTGAAAAGCCAGCGGATCTGTACTCAATTTGCGTACCTAACAGAGCCTGCATCTCCTCATCGCTTACAGTATTAGTGGAGCTGTCCCTCTGTCATGGTGCTCAGCGTTTAGGCGCTGAAGCACTGTCTTGGCCTCAGCACCTGGGCGCCTGGAGTGTTCACTGTGCAGCACAGCGGGGGAAATATAAGCACGAGTGCGAGAATGGTGTGAGTTTACCCATATACTTTTATTGGCCCCTCGCGAGAGGGAATCGCTTGCGAGTGTAATGTGTGAAAATCGCATTGCTGTGACCGGTATCATTTAAAGATACAGGTCAGAGTGCAATGCCATTTTTTCTTGCATTACACTCGCACGAGTTTTGCGCCAGTGTGCCTTCAGCCTAAGGGCTTGGACACACTTTCCTAGTTACATCAGAGTTTGACTGAGGAGACTCTGAAAGGGCTGGAGCAATGACCCTAAATGGCCTCTCCCTCTCTGGACGGAGAGTGTGGTGCTGCACAAAAACACAAGCAGCTGACAGCCCCATCCAGACAGGGAGAGGCCGTTCAGGGTCACTGGTCCAGCCCTTTCAGAGTCTCCTCAGTGAAACTCTGATGAGAGTGTCCGAGCCCTAACTTGCATTTCTGGATTGCACAGAGCAGTGTGTTCATATATGTTTTCTGGAAATAATTCTGAGTTCATGCAGTGATTGTTGCCACCTGAGGGCCCTTAGATCCTGCGCTTCCAATATTGACCTTTGAACTTTTCCCTTGTGCATATAGATTTCTCCAGAATCTCTCAATCTTGTGACGATACTATGTACTGTAGAAGGTGAGATAATCAAAGACTTTGCAATTTTGCATTGAGGAAATTTTTTCTGAAATTGTTAAACATTTTTTAAACAAAATTGTTCACAGATGGGTGAACCTCTGAACATCTTCCCTTCTCATAGACTCTGCCTTTCTAAAATTGTCTTTTTATACCCAGTCATGTGACTTAGTTTAAGGGCAGAGACACACTTATACAAGCTGCATGCGAGTGTCTTGCAAGCATCTCACATGAGTCACCCAACCTGGCCGCTGGGTCTCTGGACAGGAGCGTGGAGCTTATCCTGTTTCTATGGAGCTCCACACTCCCATTTAGAGAGACAGGTGCTGGGCCGGGTGACTCATGCGAGAAGCATGCATCCCGAATAGTGTGTTTACACCCTAAAATTGACCCTCCCACTGTTTTCACTAGCACTACTTACTTTTTCAGTGTTTGGTTAACCAAGTAACAACTCTTTTGAGATGTGTTGCTGCCATCAATGTCTAAATTAGGTCATTTTATAAATGACATGAAAAAATATTAACTTTACACTTCTGATTTGTATTCTGTGTTGTGTTGTGCTTATAAGAGATTTACAAATCATGGCATTCTTGTTTCCTTTACATTTTACACATTGCCCAACATTTTCAGAATTGGGGTTGTAGATTTTTGAGGGGCACTCGTCACTTTTTTTTACACTGTACACAGCAATGCTATTAAATCATTTATCATTGGGGCTAAAATAGTGTTCCACAAACCAAACTAATAATTAATTATCTCAATTTAATGCTTCTTTATACATAACTTTCCATAATGTCGTGGCAAAGTCTACTTTTCTGTATTTAGTTTATTGCATACAACAATGATTCCCTGTGATAATATCCCAGTCTAGAATGTAGCAAACAGCACATATAGTATAAGGGCTCTCCAGGGCCGGCTTTCTGACACCGTTTATATTGATTTTGATATATACTGCTATTACCAATCCAAAAAATCTATAGAAGCATTATTAAAAAGTGTGGCCTTAACATGCTCTTACGACTCATATAGAGGTCCGTTTTATTTTTGCATATGAGAAAAAATAACTATTTCACCCCAGTTTGCTGTTTACATTGATTTCTGTGCAGGTGCCCATTACTAAGCATCAGTATGGCATCTGATTTTCTAATTTGCAAAGAATAAAAAAACACATTAAACAGCTCAATATTAAAATATTGAGGTATCTAAGTACTATCTGTTTTTTTCTTATAACAAGTTTGATCTTTGACTTAGATAGAAAATGGATACACTTCTTATTTTTTTGCAGACACAGCCCAAGACAACTTAAATATTCAAACAGCCTCAAAGACTATAAGGCCACATACACACATTGAATATTAAGGCTTAACCAAGCTATATCTACTGTACACTCAAATAGCAAGTGCTGCCAAATGGGAATTCTCTAAACGGAGCCATAGTCAACACCAAAAAAGAGTGTACTATGTTTATTTTAGTTATTTTTTACTTTATCAGTTTTTTTTTTTAATACATATTAATTAATATAATAAGCCAATACTAATAGAGGAACATAGGATAATTGGTGTATATCTATATAATGATGTTGTTCCTTTGCATATGTTTATAGGCCAGGCATTAACTCATTTTTTTCCATGGGACAATCTCATCTGCCTTATGTTATTCTCATTTGTCCTCCATTGCTCCCATACATGCCTCTATCTACTTTTTGCTCTATTGCTCCCATACATGCCTCTATCTACTTTTTCCTCCATTGCTCCCATACATGCCTCTATCTACTTTTTGCTCTATTGCTCCCATACATGCCTCTATCTACTTTTTCCTCCATTGCTCCCATACATGCCTTTATCTACTTTTTGCTCTATTCTCCATACATGCCTCTATCACTTTTTCTTCTCCATGCTCCCATACATGCCTCTATCTACTTTTGCCTCATTGCTCCCAATTCATGCCTCTATCTACTTTTTGCCATTGCTCCCATACATGTCTCTATCTACTTTTTGCTCTATTGCTCCCATACATGCCTCTACTTTTTGCTCTATTGCTCCCATACATGCCTCTATCTACTTTTTGCTCTATTGCTCCCATACATGCCTCTTTCTACAGTTCTACTCTTCATCTCAAGCCTCAGTTTTTCTGGCCGGCCAGTTGTATTGATGCAGATGTGGCATCCCTCGGGCAGGATCCAACCTTTCTCTTGCTGTGCACCCGGGGATTAGCCTGACTTCCCGAATTTCTCTCCTCTACACAGTGAGAGCTAATCTTTCGTGTATGAAGCAGGGGAGGGTGTTGCCATGGCAACGCGCACATTCTATCAGTGGGGCTGATCCTGCTGTGCCGAGCCGTAAAAAAGGAATCCGGAGAAACACACACTCTTCTTTCCTTTCTTGCTCCTGGGTCTCTCCTCCTGGATTTTAAGCCCCAAGAGCTCACTGATGGACCACAAGGCTTATTCTGCAGTGCTAGGCAATATACGATAAAAACCTTATTCCTTTTTTCACTTTTTCTACATTATTTCCTGAGATCTCTGCAGAATTTCTGACAATAATCGCAGGGTTAATGCCACCTTATTACACACATCTGTAAAATGAGGACAGGCGGTTTGGGTAAGATGCAGTAAGAGATTATTGGGCCTAGCAGCGACGATAAGTGAAGACGCTGCTGACAAGGAGCAGTCTCTATAGGCAAAGCTCGGGGGTAGCCACGAGGTGAATGCGGAAACACTACTCACGTCACAATGAACACCCTAGAGATGGCATAACCAACGCATGCGTCAAGCTCTTCATCCATTAATAAAGCATAGTAATCATTGACTAATGGAAATGACTAAATTAAAACTTTTCATAGCTCCTACATAGTAATATGTGCTCCCCAGGCCGCATTTATAATTGTGCCATGTTCGACCCAAGGGATCTAGATGGCACAGAAAATACTTCACTAGAAAAATGCTCCTCACGGGGCAATAATTTCTGGGAATATGCATGGATAATAATAGGAAAATAACACTTAATTTTAAATATGTACTATATGATATATTCATAGAGCTGCTATAATATTATTGCCATTGGTCTATGTGCCTAATGTGGCTTTCTAAGGGAGTCAATTAGCGTGCCAGAAAATAAGCCACATTTTAAAGCTAGGATAGCCCTGCTGGTGCTTGCTGGATCATAATGATAATACCTGTATATTAGGGAATTGTAATGTATGCAGTCTCTAATACATTCTTTAATAAGGCTACAAAAGCTCACATTTTACTGTTTTGCCTTACTACATTAACATTAACAATTTTGGGTTTTGATCCCTAGGAAGGCAGAAAAAAATATTTGAAGAATGAATGCCTATATTTTAGAAATATCATGAAATGAAGACATTGATGGGTTAATGCGTAAGGGTTAATGCGTTTAAATGTTTCACCAAATGGCTTCTATTGAACTACAGACACCAGCATGTAACACAATGCCCCTAGGAATAGGAATTCCATGTTCTGGATTAATTCCCAATTCTATAAATTGGTTCTTAAAAGGGGAATCTGTCATGTCAAAAATCCATATATAACTGCTATCATTTTCTAATTCCTCACTCTAAGCTCGCTCTATTGATGTATTTATCCCTCCTATCCACTATAAGCAGCAAATAAAGAGAATCATTCCAACTTTCAATCACAGTGAATTATCCACTTACTGTAGTTCTCTGTATCCTTCTCTCTGCTCTCTGAGTTTGCACAAGAGGTCAAATATAACACAGAATCTCTCACAGCATAGCAGGGATATCTGCTTAGAGAAAACAAATGGAGTACCTTATCTAGATCAGGTAAGGCAGACTTGCAATAGCTTTCTGCCTCCCTGTCCTTAACAGAACAGACAATCCGGAAACTGAAACCTGACACAGAGCAAAGGGAGGAGGGAACAGGGAGGAGGGAGGAGAGAGCTGCTGAGAAGGCATGCATAATAAATAAAGAGTTTAACACAGCTAGACTAATTGTCTGTCAATATAATGAACAGGATTAATGCAGCAGCTCCCTGCAGGGTCTGAACATTTTTATAACAAGAATATTAGAATCATACTGAAAAATGACCTGACAGTGTCTCTTTAACTACACCCTACTGGCCAACTGTGAGACTGACACCTACTGTATATAATATAGTGACTATTTTGCACGAATGATGATAGATAGAGATGGACAAACCCGCAGATGCTCGAGTTCAGCAGACTGACTGGATGTTAAAAAAAAGTCTGGGTTCGGGACCAGACTTGACCTGAACTTGAGCTTGAACCCTGAATCCCATATAAATTTATGGGAACCCAACCTTTAGTTCTATAAAATGGTGGCTGTAAGAGCTAGGGGGCTGTAATGAATATTCACTGCATCCCCCTACCCACCCTCTGTAACAGTGTCTGCGATAGGTTCCCACCCTCTGCCAGCGTGTGTTATTGATCACTATATATTAGTATATGGCTAGCAAAGTGCCATCATATTAGTGTAAAAATAAATAAATAATTGAATAAAAGTCTTGGTGTCCACAGCGCAGATAAAGCACACGGGTATGGGCTGCAGCCCCCTGCCGCGTGCGCTATGTTGGCTGGGTATTAAAATACGGGCCCCCATGCACGTTTTTTTTTTTTTTTTTTTCCCATTAAATTTTTTATTGAAAGTTTTTAACAGAACATACATAACACCAACATGTACGCAAATAAACATAAGACATAATAAAAATAAAAGTCAGGGAAGAAGTGGGAGGGATGGGAGGGGGGGGAGGATCGCACCGAGTCATAGCCAAATGCTAGTCTCTATTGTTCGTGGGCTTGTGAAGTGATGCTGTGTCACTGTCCCGCTTAGGACTCTCACAGAAGCGCCCATAACTGCCCTATTCAGACAAATAACTAGGTGAGGGGGGGATCAGGTCGTCTCCATCAACCCTCTGTACCCATGCACGTTTTTTAATTATGTAAATAATTTTAAAAAATGGCATGGGGTCCCCTCAGGTTTGATACTCAGCCAAAATAAAGCACATGGCTGGGAGTTGGTATTCTTACCCTGGAAAGACCCATAATTATTGGGCCCACTGAAAGCTATAAACAGCAGCCTGCAGTCACTCCAAATTTGGCTAATTCATTGAATGTGACAAGTCTGACGCTCTAACTGACGCTACCCAATTGCCCTGGTGCGGTGCAATTGGGGTAATATAAGGGGTTAATGACAGCTGTGAGTTGACAGTTGATATCAAACCTTGGATTGGTGATGTACAGGTAAAAGACCCACAAATTAATGTCACCACTTGGTGTGAGGTGTTCATATAGCAGAGCCGGAGAGCTTTGGAGGACCTCGTTTTATAAATTACCATTGGAGCTGCAAAGGTATGTTTGGGGTTAATAAATGGATAAAAGAGGGTGTCTGTGTTTTTTATTTCAAATAAAGGACTTTTCTCTCTGTTTTTTTAACATTTTACTTACAAGAGTGGTAATGTGGGGGTCTCACAGAGACCTGTATGTCAACAAAACAGGGCTTGATTTCAGCTGTCACCTCACAACTGTCATTAACCCCTTATATTGCCCCAATTTTCACCACACCAAGGCAATTGAGAAGAGTAGGTTAGAGCTCCAGATTTGGTGCATCCAAATCTGGGGTGACTGTGGGCTCCTAACTATGTCCCTCCCCAGGGTGAGAATACGAACCTCAAGCTGTGTGCTTTATCTTGGCTTAGTATCAAAATTTGGGGGGGAACCCAACGCCATTTTTTAAAATTATATATTTCACACATTTTTTTAAAATTTCATGAGGTCCCACGTATTTTGGTACCCAGCCAACATAATGCACACGGATGGGGGCTTCATCTCGCAGCTTTGTGCTTTATCTGCACTGTGTATCAATATATGGGGACCCCAAGCCATTTTTTTATTATTATTTTTTTTTATACTAATATGATGGCAGTTTGCTTGCAATAGACTAGCGTGCATGGCAACCAATTGCAGACATCAGCACAAAGGGTGGGGGCACAGTCTGACTACAACAACCAATCACAGATGCTGTCACAGAGGGTGAGCCGGGGATTCAGTGAATATTCATGAGGCTTAACGAGCAGACCAAAAATAATGTGATTGCAGAGCAGAGACTGGACCTTCTAATGAATGAGACAATTTCTCGGACGGCTGCAGGTTGCTATTCTTTAGCCTGGGAGGTGAATAACTATGACCCTCACCACGGTGAGAATACCAGTCCCCAGCCTGGGTTTTACCTTGGCTAGCAATCAAAAATGGAGCATAGTCCATGCATTTTTTAAATTATTTCAATAATTAAAAAAAATAATAGGGCTCCATGTATTTTGATTGCCAGCCAAGGTAAAGCAAGGCAGCTTGGGGTGACAGCTCATAGCTGTCTGCTTTAGCTGTGATGAAAATGCAGCGAAGCTCTACGCCATTTTTTAAAAATTATTTATTTTTACACTACTATGACCTCAGTCAATGGGTGAGAGGCACAACAGCAAATTACAGATGCTATTACAGAGAGTGGGCGTCTGTGATTGGTTGTTGGAGCCAGTGTAGTAACCTGGAAGCATCCCATACTTTCTAGCATCTACCATGCAAGGTAGATGCTAGAATAAGTTGTTTCCAAGTTACTGCCCTGGCTCCAACAGCCAATCACAGATGCCCACTCACTGTGACAGCATCTGTGATTGGCTGTTGTGCCCCACAAAGTGAATAATCAGGAAGTTAATGAGCTGTCCAGGAGGTACAAGTGCGCAGACCCCGTTAAGTATGAGCTAATGTTTAATTAATGTTTTGCTTCTTTTTACAGCCCCCAGCCCCCTATAGCCACCATTTTATCACTTTAAAGTCTGGTTTCAGGGTTTGGACTCAAGTTCGGGTCAAGTCCAGACTCGAACCTGGACTTTAAAAAAAGTCCGGCCGGGTCCACTGAACCAGAAGATCGGCGGGTTCTCCCATCACTAGTTATGAGCAACTAGATTCTGTGATTGGATGTTTATCCAGGGACTAATTTGCCTGACGTATGTGGAGTTGGGAAGAAATTTTTCCCCAAATAAGAAGCTTAGTGTCTGCCTCGTGGGGTTTTTAACTTCCCTTGGATTAACATTTTAGGCAATAGGTTGAATTTAATGGACCTAAACCTTTAACACAAGGAATTACTATGATAATTAATCCTTTACGCTTTCAACTGGCAGTGCAATAAGCACTATAGAGTCATAGAATGGTAATAGATGCAGGGGTTGCAATCACACTCTGGCCTAGCAGCCTTCAGGGCACCAAAGTCACTTTGGCCTATAGAAAAAGACTGACACTATTTAAGACTTGCAATAATTGAGGACCCCATTGGAGCTTTCGCATCTGGGTCCATGAGCTTCAAGTTATACCACTGCCTCTTGGGTCATCTGGTCCAGCCCCCTACTCAAAGCAGGTTTACTAAATCATCTCAGATAGATGTTTGTCCAGCCTCTACTTGAAGACTTCCAGTGAAGGAGAGCTAATTTTCTAAATAGACAATCAAGAGAGAGAATCTGCTGTACCCACAAGGAAGCACCCTAATGCATTGAATTTATATGAAATTCTTATGTATTTAGTTGTGAATAGAAAATAACCTCAATTTCTTCTTATCTTTTCCCATCACAAAAAATAAGATAACAAATTGTAAAAAAAAAATTCAGTGTAGGTCATTGTAAACCCAGTCAAAGTTACAAAAGGTATAATATTTATAAGCAAACCATAATGATAACACTTTGATGAGCACTCTACAAGGGATTCAGCCACATTCCATATACCATTCATACAAGATTCTCATGCATCAGAAATAATATCCTATGAGACGAGAACATCACAGGCATGTATCTGAACTGATAGGCTGAATATATCCTTTCATTCAATTTTGTGAATTGAACGAAATGTGTTCAATTCATATTCTCCGGCTTCTGATACAGAATGTATTTTTTTGATACTATTCATTTTCTCCAATCCATCGTTGCTGATTCAGATAAGAAACTGGAGCTATCTTTGACCCATATTAATGCATTAATGTGTTCCAGCAGCTCAGCATTGACCACTGTGGTGCTAGATGTCATGGCATCTTTAACATCTGCAGTCTCATCATTTTTTCATGACCTTCTTTTCTGCCATTTGAACCAAATGAATGTGAGGTTCACAGCACATGGTGTTTTTCATGTGGCTCACTAAGTCACACTCTTAATATGTACTCAAGCTTGTCTGTAATAACTACTATTACCTATTCAATTTCCTTACCTATGTGTACAAATCGGATGAGTGCTATCCGAGGTATTATTGGATAGCACTTGCTCCAATGTTATACTATAGGCAGTGCTGATCAGCATATATTTTCCGATGCAATTTTGAGAAAAAATTACTGCATGCTGCGACTGGCAGCATATCTCGGATCACAGCACCATACATGTTTATGGATGCGAGTGAAACTTTAGACTGATGTAATTTGTGTGCAGTCTGATGTATACTGAGACACAGGGGCGGACCTACCCGGTGCAGTGGTTCAGCTCACCAGGCCCCCGACGTTGGTTCCCCTAGGGACCTGTAGGGGGCCCCTCACCACCTGCAGGGCCGAGACGCTAGTGTGCAGGGGAGTGTGCGCAGAAGCTCCTGTTTCTGCCTGATCCACCCCTCTCTATCCTGCATGCTGGGACCGGTGTGCGCCATACTCACCACACACCCTGCTCCTCACCTGGACTGCACTTGGCACACCACCCCTGCTCCTCACTAGCAGCAATCACTCCCACCCCACTGGACTGTAGTGACTTCACCTCCCCTCCCTGCACCGGGGCCCACACGGCTCCAGGTCCACCACTGCAGAGACAGACGATGGAGAAGATGGAGAAATTAGTCCCTCCCTCCTCTCTGCAGCTTTGAACCTATTCTCGCATGTAAGAGAATCAGATCACAGTAGCATGACACTCGGTCACGCTCGCAGCAGAGTTTAAGCCGAGTGTCATTAACATAATACACCTAATTCTCTTGCATCAGATGTCATACACCAGTGTGACCATGGACTTTAACTGAGTGGGTGGCATACCTCCATCCATGGCTTTTTATATAAATAAATCCTAATGTTTTCATACAGAAATGTTATGCAACTGTCTCTTATGCCTTATGTATCACATTCTTACCATTTGAAAGATCTATTGCTGTGAGCAAATGAGAATATTATAATTTAAAGAGGACTTGTCAGCACAATTTTGTAATGTAAAGACATGGCTGTTATGGCACTGTCATGCAAATTAATATGTAAGCTCAAGAAATCTACTTTGCTGTTCTTCTTTATTCAGCATGTGAAGTTTCCTGCTAATTAGGTTTCAGTACACTGGGTCTTCTCTTCCCTGTCTGTGATTCCCCAGCCCCTCTGCCTGCCCCAAGTCTGTGAATGACATATATCAAACAATGGAAGGAGGTAATTCACAGACTGGAGGCAGGCTGAGGGGCTGGAGAATCACAGACAGGGAGGAGAAGACCCACTGTACAGTCCGGCCTCTGTGCACAGAAATCTAATTAGTGGAAAACTTCAAATGTTTAAAGAAGAACAACAAAGTAGATTTCTTTATTAAAAGTATCAATTTAATCAGTATTACAGCAACATTACAGACTTTCTTTACATGATAAAATTGTGCTGACAGAATCTCTTTGAATCTAGAGGCAAAAAATGAGTTGTAATAACTGTATTCACTCACAATTACATCCACTTAATTCAACTGTCTAAAAGCCACAGCTGTTAGAGTTTTAGGTACATGCAGGTTTTCAGTTTTCTTTTAATGACTGCTAACAACAAACCTAAAAATAGTGAGGAAGACAGTTGAAGATTTTTTTTTAATATGAAGTACGGTATATAGAATTGTCCACTTTCTACTGACATCTCTAAAAACTGGTATACACTTCCATAGAAAACTCCAAATCACCCTTTATTTCTTTCTGCATCAACCTGGTTCTACGGTAGCCCCAGTTATAGTGCCAAGCTGCTATGAATCTGGTGTTTTGACATTAGGGGCCCCATTACACAGTACGATGTCCCAGTGATCCGACCAACGATGGGGGTCGCTAGGACATCGCTATCTGATCGCTGGTGAGCTGTCAAACAGGCAGACTCACCAGTGATCAGGACCAGCGAGAACACTGGTATCCAGGGTAAACAGTGGGTAACTAAGGAAGCGCGACGCTTAGTTACCCACTGTTTACCCTGGTTACCAGCTTCCAGCACGTGCTGTGCGGCGCTGGGAGCTCGTTGATCATAGGTCTCCCGCTGTTACACACACTGGCCGGCCAGCGGGAGACCAACGATAAAAAAATGGTCTGGGTCATTTACTAACAACCAACGATGAACTAGCTTATCGTTGGTCGTTGGTACATGTCACACACAACAATGACGTTTCGATGTCGCTGCAACGTCACCAAACCGATGACGTTGCAACGATATCGTTAATGATATTGTAGTGTGTAACGGGGCCTTAAGTGCCGTGTCCACCATCTTCACAGTAATAAAACACCTTCTGAGGGATTTTTTATACATAAATGCATGTATTCTGGGCTAAGAATAATTCTTGAAAATTTGTTTTTGTAAACATTTTGCACCGTTGGCTTTTATAGGATTCATTTCCTAGCACATTACTGGCTGCAGGATGAGTTAAAGAGCTTATCCGGGACTGATTTTTTTTCATTGTGCCTAAGCACCCACTGAGAGGCAGCTGCTATCTACCTGACTGTTGTGCCTGGCGTCAATCTCTGCAGTCATAAACCACTTCTGCTGGCGATTTATTATTATTATTATGATTATTTATTTATATAGCGCCATTGGTTCCACGGCGCTTTACATAGGAAGTGGGGGTAACAAGGCAGGTACAGTGCGTACGAACAGTCAAGGCCTGCTGATACATGAAGGGAGAGGACCCTGTCCACGAGCGCTCACAGTCTACAGGTGTGGGAGAGGAGATGATAGGAAGGGGAGCACCAAGCGTGTGGTGGAGCGGCGCTGGGTCTCATCATAGGTTGTAGGCTTGTTGGAATAGATGAGTTTTCAGGTTCTTTTTGAAACTCCTGAGGGTAGGCGAGTGTCTGACGTGCTGGGGGAGAGAGTTCCAGAGTATTGCGGAGGCGCAATTCAGCATCTTCCGCTGATGTCACATCTCCAGTTCTCTACTTTTCCACTCTTCTCTGTTAACCACTTCACCCCCTGGCAATTTTCTGTTTTCTGTCTTACATTTTTCCCTCTCATTCTTCCAAGAGCTATAACTTTTTTATTTTTCTGTCAATATAGTCATATAAGGGCTTGTTTTTCACAGGATGAGTCATACTTTTAAATTAAATCATTAAATCATTTATTTTACCATACAGTGTACAGGAAAATAAAAAAAAAAATCCATGTGAGGGATTGCAAAAAAAGTGGAATTACACATTGTTTTTTGGGGATTTTATTCACCATGTTCACTATATGGTAAAACTGACGTGTCAGTATGATGCCTCAAGTTGGTATGAGTTCATAGATACTAAACATGTATACTTTGTGGTGAAAAAAATTCAGACTTTTGAAAGAAAAAGAATTGCGCCTTTGCACCATTTTTCGCGACCCCTAGCATTCTCATTTTTCAGGATCTGGGGCTGTGTGACGGCTTACTTTTTGCATCTTGAGCTGATGTTTCTAATGATACCATTTTTGGGTAAATGTGATGTTTTGATCGCCCGTTATTACTCATTATTGCAATGTTGCAGCAACAAAAAAAGTAATTTTGGAGCTTGAACATTTTCTCCATTACATAGCTTACAGATCTGATTAATTGATTTTATATTTTGATAGACCTGGCATTGCTGAACATGGCGATACCAAATGTGTCTATATATTTTTATTTTTTCTAATAGTATTATATTCAGTGGGGCAAAAGGTGGATGATTTGAATTTCTTTCCATTACTTTACTTTGCCCACTAGAGGGCATCAGTGCTCCACTGTCTGATTGCTTCCCCTATGTTCCGATGGGCTACAGCCTATCTGAACATAGGGTAAATGATCACTCCTTGATGGTGATGTCACTGGGTCATCACCGGCAGGTATTGATTCATGACAGCTTCCATGGTCATCAGATGACCCCGGGCTGTCCAGGTAACAGCGGAGGTCTGGCATCACTTCGCAGGACCTCCTATACCAGCGAGAAACAACGCAATCCTCACCACGGTGCTATGGATCGCACTAATCGCTGATCCAATCGGTGTTGTTTGCTACACAGGTCAGCTGATGAGATCAGCTGAGATGTCTGTTGGAGGCTGCAAGCTCACAATGTGTTGTTGCATCAGAGAGCAGGACATGGCCAAGGATATATATATGTCCTTGGTCATGAAGGGGTTAATTGGACTGCAGACATCATGCTAATTAAGAGGTGGCTCACTACTACCAATCTGCTGGAATGCACTTGTCAATCAGTATGATACCAATAGTCAGCGCCGCGTACAACATAAAGATTGTTGCCTCTGTTAGCAACTACCTGCTTGTTAGTTTTTAAGCATGTCATTTAAAAAAAATTCCTGGATAGCCTCTTTAAGCATCTGTCAGTAAGCTAGTTCTGATGAGTAGTTTATAACTCTTTTAGTTGTTTTTCTCTGAACTCTTCTGTACATATTTATGACTACAGAACATATCAAGTTTAGATGAACTTTTGATGTGTCTAGAAATTAATGGAGGGGAACACAGAAATAGACCGTCAAAAGAAATACAAACTTTCCATCAGAAAAAACTAATTGACAGATTTTTTTGGTAATTGATTCTGCAGCCTGAAATGTGCAGAAAAATAAATAGCCTTTGAGAGCAAAACCGTGAAAAATGTTTGATTAAACCCAATTGCAAAAATAATGTTTAGCCCAAAATAAGTACATTTAAGTTAAATAAAACAAGGCCTCAAAGGTGATAAATCCTTAAATTGGCTGCAGTCATGTGATGTATACTAGTGACTGCTTCTCCGGATGTGTACCCTTCTGTACCTGCTGAAAACTCACAGCGCATGCGCAGGTAACAGTAGAGACTCTCCTGTGTCTGCAAGTAAGCTAACCCAAATATGATATGGCTCATAAAACGATGAACATGACAAATATTGTATTTCATCAGGGTAAGACTGCAGCTACTCAAGCATATATTCTCTCTGTGAGAGAATCAGATAAATTATTATATTGCTGACACTCGGATCAAACTCTAATCACAGTGTTAGCTTAGGGTGCTTTCACACTGCGTTTTTCTATGATCTGTGGCTGTCCGTTGTAAAACGGACAGCCACGGATCCGATTTTGGCCCCATGTTAGTCTATGGGCACGGATCACATCGGATTTGGCCTTATCTGCATCCGATTTTTGTCGGATCTGATTCTGGCCGATTTTTTGCTGTGCCCAAAATCGCAGCCTGCTGCGATTTTTGGCACAGCGGATCAAATCGGACTGAATTGGATCCGACCTGATCTGTGTCAAATAACATGGGGCCTATGGAGCAGGGTCCGAGAAAACAGCTGATCGTTCCTCGGACCCGATTTTAGTGCAATCCAAAATCACTTCTGCAATGTATATTCATACATTGCAGAAGTGACATCTAGTGAAAATAAAGAGTTAAAAATAAAAAAATCTTTATTCTCACCTCTCCACGATCCAGCGATGCCTCCAGCGCTCGGCTCTGTGCTTCTAGGACCTGGCCTGACCTGGCCTGGTTACAGTGCAGTACATGACCGGTTACCGCGGTAACCGGTCATGTGACTATGACATCACGCCAGGTCCTGTGCATCAGAAGAAGAGAAGCTGGAAGCACCGCGGGCCTCCTGGATAGGTGAGAATAAAGAGTGTTTTTATTTTTTCAGGTCTGGAAAGAAGGGGACAAAGAGGGGAGACAAAGGGGACAAAGAGGGGAGACAGAGGGACAAAGAGGGGTCCAAGAGGGGGACCAAGAGGGGTCCAAGAGGGGACCAAAGAGGGGGACAAAGAGGGGAGACAGAAGGGACAAAGAGGGGAGACAGGGGACAAAGAGGGGAGGCAGAGGGGACAAAGAGGGGTCCAAGAGGGGGACAAAGAGGGAGCAGCGAGAGGAGGGGAGAAAGGTGACAGGAGGGAGACAGGAGGGGGACGAGGTGACAGGAGGAGCAGGGAGAGGAAAGAGGATCCAAACTGATGCTGCAAAATATCGGAATCAGATGCCTATTTGGCATCCGCTTGCAGACCTCAGTTTGGATCCGTTGCTGTCCGAGGGGAGCTGCAAAAAGTCTGATCCCCTCGGACAGCACAAAAACACTGTGTGAAAGCAGCCTTAGTGTGATCCGCGTCTCTTGCATGAGTGAATCATAAAACACTACGAGAACATAGAAAATAAATATTCTCCATCTTCACCATTCTTTGAGTCCAACATACAACTGCTGTCCTGTGATATCCGCACACCCACTGTCACTTTCACATGTAGACAGCTCTGCAGTCTCTGTGAACTGCTCCGCAGTAGTTTAAATGGAAGCTAATTTCCTTTATTATTATATTTAGGTTTAACGTTGTTGCTGTGACTCTGCAGTATGAGTTGCTGTTGCTGTGTGTATCAGGTGATGTGGTTGACCACTCCCCCAGCCTTTAAATAGTCCCATGATCCATCACCTGATGTCACTGATAGAGTTCATACTGTTTGACCCTTGAGCTGTTTGGATGCTGTGAGTTGTTTCTGCTAAAGCTTTGAAAAGCTGCCTTATCCTTTGGAGTCCAACATCATGTGTTAGGTTTGCTGTTCCTGCCCTGGCTCCCTGGGTGGAGGTGAGGGACACTTAGACTAGGGCTGGCCAGGAGCAGGGCAATGGTGGTAGCCCAGACATCCTCACCTTCAGAAGTATCTCTGGGAGTAGGGTCAGTTAGGGCTCCTTAATCTGAGGGTCAGACTAATTACTCGGGTACCTCTGTCTGTCACTTTCACACCGTGACACCATAGACTTAAATGGGTGCGCACTATCTGATTTGCATGGCCACTCACAGCACTCTGCTGAGCTGATCATCACTACCCCATAGTATACAATTGGTCCAAGTGCTAGTATATCGCATAGCCCACACCTGTGTTGTAGTGACATGAGCGAGCCCTTATACACAATTTAAGATAATATAATATACTAGCTGTACTACCCGGCTATGCCCGGGTTAATAAATAACTGATGTTAGCTATAACACAATAGAATTTGAATATGTCATATTAATGACCTGTAGGAAAACAGAAACTGAGCTGTGATTGGTTGCTATAGGCAGCCTGATAAATCTCCATCCAACAGTAAACCCTCCCCCCGGCAGGGCAGTATATGTTACCTCACACATACACATAATAGACAGCTCATGTGACTGACATCTGCCTTAATTTCCTATATGGCACATGTGTTGCACATTGGCTGTTTTTAATCAGATGTTTATTTTTGGAAATTAAAGATAGCACACGTATGAGGCGAGTTGTGTGAGGCGATTTGTGCACATCTGTGTCTGTCTGTGTGGTGTGTGTGTCCCTGGGGTGTGTGTGTGTGTGCCTGTGGGGTGAGTGCATGTGTCCCTATAGGGTGTGTATGTGTGTGTCCCTGTGGGGGGGGGGGTCTGTGTGGTGTGTGTGTGTCTCTGTGTCTCTGTGTTGTGTGTGTCTCTTTGTGGTGTGTGTGTGTCTCTGTGGGGTGAGTGCATGTGTTGCTATAGGGTGTGTGTGTGTCCCCGTGGGGGTGTGTGTGTGTCTCTGTGTTGTGTGTGTCTCTTTGTGGTGTGTCTGTTCGGGTGTGTGGTGAGTATCCAATGTTGGAGCTGCACCTTAGCGACTATACACTTGCTGTTACTTTTAGTGTGCGTGTGGTGTGTATACAAGTCCCTGTGCATGGTGAATATCCCATGTTGGGGCCTCACCTTAGTGACTATATGCTGGTATATGCTGTTAGTCTTTGGCGCTGTCATTAAGCCCCTCTAATTCACAACTGTCAACTGGTAACTGGCACTTTTTCCCCATTATGTAGATAGGGGCAAAATTGTTTGGTGAATTGGAACGCACAGGGTTAAAATTTCGCCTCACAACATAGCCTATGACGCTCTTGGGTCCAGACGTGTGACTGTGCAAAATTTTGTGGCTGTAGTTGCGACAGTGCAGATGCCAATCCCGGACATACACACCAGGGGCGTATCTAGGGGGGTGCGGCCGGACCTTTTGTCCCGGGCGTCACTCAGCGGCGCTAATCTCCTCCGCGCTGCCCTGCATATTGTGCACGGGCGGTGCTGCGCGTGCACAACCCCTGCCCCCTGGCAGCAGTTCCCACCCCCCATAATCCCCCCCCCCGGTCATGTCGCGCCACACGCAGTGAGCGCGCGGCGCGCGTACAGTGGGAGAGAGAAGATGAGGAGCTGCTGCAGCCTGCGTGCCTCCTCCTGAGTCCTGACTGAGCCGTCCGGTCCACCCAATAAAGTATCCTACACACACAGGCGAGCGGGCGGGCGGGCGGGGAGAGGGTTTGTGCCTGTCCTGGGCTGGGAGTCAGGAGAGAGAGAGTTATGAGGTGTATATATGTATACATCAGGCACAGGCACACACTATGAGGTATTATACCTCATAGTGTGTGCCTGCCTGGTGATGTATACATATATACACCTCATAGTGTTGCCTGCCTGATGTATACATATATATACCTGAGGTATATATATATGTATACATCAGGCAGGCACACTATGAGGTGTATATATGTATACATCAGGCGCAGGCACACACACTATGAGGTGTATATCATATATATACACCTCATAGTGTGTGTGCCTGCCTGATGTATACATATATATACCTCATAGTGTGCCTGCCTGATGTATACATATATATACCTGAGGTATATATATGTATACATCAGGCAGGCACACTATGCCTCATCAAATAAAAATTGGCGGTGGCGGGTGTGATGGGGGGTGCCAGAAAACCTAGTTACACCTCTGATACACACATTCAGCTTTATATATTAGATTATATTTATATATATTTCATCCAATTGAGAAAAGTGTACATTTTTCAGATTAGTGAGCAACATTTGAGTCCCATGTAGGTCTTTGTTATATTGTATCTAGACCATCTGCTCATGTCATGAGCATCCTCTGCTCCTCATCACTGCTCACTCCGACTCAACATGACAGAGATCTGTGTCTGCCCAAAATGTGATTCATCAATTTGGAGTTAAAAAATAGACGCTTGGAATATAATTAATATCATATTAGGCTGCTTGTTACCATTTTTCAATAAGACAGAAGCTTGTCACATTCTAATGTCTTGAATTGCTTTGGATACTTACCCTAAAATTAGTGTCACATGATATTCAGCCCATAGGACAGTCTATATTAATAACTTAGGCCTGTTCCACATCAAAGAATGGTGTGCGTTTTGCCTACTTAGCGTTTTTACTGCTAAAAACGCATAAAAAACGCTAGCATTTTTGCCCCCATTGATTTCAATGGGAACCCATGTAAAAAAGAATGTAAAAACGAATGTGCGTTTTCAAAAGCGCAAAACGCATGCGTTTTTGCCAACGTAGTACAAAATGTCTTCCCCGACGTTTTAGACAGCGTTGGCAAAAACGCATGCGTTTTGCGCTTTTGAAAACACACATTCGTTTTTACATTCTTTTTTACATGGGTTCCCATTGAAATCAATGGGGGCAAAAACGCTAGTGTTTTTTATGCGGTTTTAGCGATAAAAACGCCTAAAACCTAATTTTAGCAAAACGCACGCCAACCTTAGATGTGAAAACACCCTCATAGTACTGGACTCATACATAGAGTCTAGATCTACTTGGCAAAATAAAAAATGAAAAATTGCAGCACATTTTTTTCTGAACTAGTTTTGTTATACCTGCATGTTGTAATTAGTCATTTAATTTCCATTATGTGTATAAATTATCACTGAGATGGGAAGCCGTACCTTTTAATTTGCAGTTAGGGAGCTGTAATCACAATGTGAGAGCATTTTAAACTGGCAGAAACCCACATTATAAACTGGATTGACATCACCGATTGTTGTACACTACATTATAGTTACATTATTGATAAGATTGAAAGCAAACAGAAATCCATCCATTCCAGACTATAATCCTTGTATGTGGATCTACAAACCCTATGATGAGACCACTCCTTTGTTAGGGGAAAAAATGCTTTTCAACTTCAAATGTGGTGATCAGAATACCATAAGTCTCCAAATACAAAGACTGATAGTGTTCCATCCACTGCATACCATGTATATCATATTATACAATGTCCTAACATTCATTAATAAACGACATACTAAGCTCCAAAAACTGTTTATATTGTGACAAAGCAATTTTATATTTAAGGTGGACAAACTGGAAATTTGCATAAATGCAAATGAGACCTCATGCTTAACAAAAAGGAGAAGAGCCTTAGGCAGCATGCATATGTTCCTGTAATATGTCAGTTTTGACAAGGAATGGCACTGGAAAATGTTGTCTGACATGTGCTTTCTTGTATGGCCTGAATGCAATGTAAACTCAGTCTAGGGAAGACCTGCCATTTCAAGACAGATATCATGAATACAAAGCAAGATTAGATATGTAAAGAGTTAGATGTGGTGAACCTAGTAAAGAGGGGTCTCAAAGCCAAGATCATCAAGAGACCCATTAATATCATTCTGGGCTTAGGGAGTGGTGCTTGTTTTATCATCTCCTGACCTCCTTTCTTTAAGAGCACTATCGCAGCCACGTGGTCTAGATTTATGGTTTATACGTGCCTAGAAAAAAATAACATGGTAAACATATTAACCAACATATGTACCTTATCTGTGTTAATGACCAGTATCCACCATACTTTATTAGGAGATGATTGTTATATGCCATCAACTAGCATAGTTTACGTGGTGACCATACAAAAGGTGTTTCACCTGCAGCACCCTCTCGTCTATTGGGTCCTGTGACTAATCAGTTATGTACAGTGGGGAAAAAAAGTATTTAGTCAGCCACCAATTGTGCAAGTTCTCCCACTTAAAAAGATGTGAGAAGCCTGTAATTGACATCATAGGTGACCTCAACTATGAGAGACAAAATGAGAAAACAAAAAGAAAATCGCATTGTCTGATTTGGAAAGAATTTTTTTTCAAATTTTGGTGGAAAATAAGTATTTGGTCACCTACAATCAAGCAAGATTTCTGGCTCCCACAGACCAGTAACGTCTTCTTTGAGAGGCTCCTCTGTCCTCCACTCATTACCTGTAGTACTGGCACCTGTTTGAACTTGTTATCAGTATAAAGGACACCTGTCCACAACCTCAAACAGTCACACTCCAAACTCCACTATGGTGAAGACCAAAGAGCTGTCAAAGGACACCAGAAAAAAAATTGTAGCCCTGCACCAGGCTGGAAAGACTGAATCTGCAATAGGCAAGCAGCTTGGTGTGAAGAAATCAACTGTGGGAGCAATAATTAGAGAAGTGAAGACCACTGTTAATCTCTCTCGACCTGGGGCTCCATGCAAGATCTCCCCCCGTGGGGCAAATATGATCTCAAGAACAGTGAGCAAAAATCCTGGAAACACATGGAGGTTCTAGTGAAAAACCTGCAGAGAGCTGGGACCAACGTAACACAGGCTACCATCAGTAACATACTATGCTGCCAGGAACTCAGATCCTGCAGTGTCAGATGTGTCCTCCTTCTTAAGCCATCACATGTCCGAGCCCACCTGAAGTTTGCTAGGGAGGATTTGGACGACCCAGAAGAGTATTGGGAGAATGTCATATAGTCAGATGAAACCAAAGTAGAACTGTTTGGTAGAAACACAACTTCTCGTGTTAGGAGGAAAAAGAATGCTGAGTTGCATTCAAAGAACACCATACCTACTGTGAAGCATGGGGGTTGCAACATCATGCTTTGGGGCTGTTTCTCTGCTGAGGAACCAGGACAGCTGATCCTTGTACATTACAGAATGAACGGGGTCATATGTCGTGAGATTTTGAGCACAAACCTTTGAAGGGAATTGAAAGTCCGTGTTACCCAGTGACATCCCCAAAATATCACTGCTCCAGAGGAGATTTGCATGGAGGAAAGGCCAACATAACAGCAACAGTGTGTGCCAACCTTGGGAAGACTAAAAGAAAACATTTGACCTTTGTCATTGCCAACAAAGGATACATAACAAAGTATTCAAATTAACTTTTGTTATTGACCAAATACCGCATTTTTCACTTTATAAGATCACCTGATTATAAGAGGCACCCCAAATTTGGCGAAGGAAAAGAGAAAAAAACAATTTTTAATGTTAAATGGGGTCCATCTTATAATGCCAGTGTCCGTCTTACAATCAGTATGTCCCTCATCCTGGTACATAAACCCCCCCATCCTGGTATATATATCCCTAATCCAAGCATATATGTCCCTCATCCTGGTATACATGTCCCCATCCTGTATATATGCCCCCATTCTGGTATATATATATATCCCTCATCATGGCATACATGTCTCAATCCTGTATATATGGCCCTCATCCTGTATATATACCCCCATCCTAGCAAATACATCCCCCCATCCTGTATATACGCCCCCATCCTGTATATACCATATTTTTCGCTTTATAAGACACACCTGATTATAAAACGCCCACAAATTTGGTGAAGGAAAAGAGAAAAAAAATCATTTTTAATGGTAAATGGGGTCCACCTTATAATGCAAGTGTCCGTCTTACAATCAGTATGTCCCGTATCCTGGTACATAAACCCCTCCATCCTGATATACATATCCCTCATCCTGGCATATATGTCCCTCATCCTGGTATACATATCCCCATCCTGTATATAAGCCCCCATCCTGGTATATATCGCTCATCCTGGTATATATGTCCCCATCCTGTATATATGCCTCCATCCTGGTACATGTGCCCCCATCCTGGTATATATACATATATCCCTTATCATGGCATACATGTCCCCATCCTGTATATATGCCCCCAACCTGTATATATGTTCCCATCCTGTATATATACGCCCAGTCCCAACCCTTTGTGTATATGGCCCCCATCATCCCCCCAGACCCCCATGGCTTACTGAGGGAGGGGTGCGGCTGCTGATCGGGGGTGCTGGAGGCAAGTTCTGGTGGGTGAGGGGCACAGCTGCAGGACTGGAGCAGCAGGGGAGTACCGGCGGCAGCGAGCAGTGGGTGCCACCATGTCTTTTATGGCCGGCTGCATTCACTAACTGTGCAGCCAGTCGGTAGAGACTTCAACAAAATGGTAGCAGCCATAATGGAGACCCGCAGCCATTTTGAAGTCTCTACATCTACCGGCCGGCTGCACACTGATAATGAATGCAGCCGGGCACAAAGAACATGGCAGCGTCCACCGCTTGCTGCCGCCAGTAAGTACTCCCCCACTGCAGTAAGCACCCCCGCTCAGCAGCTGCCTCCGGTAATATTTAATTTTTCATTTTTTTTTTACATTCCCCTCTTTGGGGGAAACAAAAGTGTGTCTTAAAATCCGAAAAATACAGTATTTTCCACCGAAATTTGAAAAAAAAAATTTCTAAATCAAACCAATGTGATTTTCAGGATTTGTTTTCTCATTTTGTCTCTGATAGTTGAGGTCTACCTATGATGTCAATTACAGGCCTCTCACATCTTTTTAAGTCGGAGAACTTGCACACTTTATTATTATTATTATTATTATTATTTATTTATATAGCACCATTATATTCCATGGCGCTTTACATGCTAAAAAGGGCAGACTAGGACAAGTAACATAGTAACAATACAAGTAACAATAAATGTTGACAATTCGGTTGTACAGAAACAAGAGGGGAGAAATCCTGTCCACGAAGGCTCACACTCTACGAGGGGTGGGTGGGGATACAGTTGGAGGGGGAAGTTCCAGTCGTGAGGCGGTGTGGTGGACTGACTACATCCTTTTTTTCCCCACTGTATTCTTGATTTTTGTGTCTGTATCTCTTCATCATTTCATGGTTATCGTTTCCCCCCTGTAATTCTTCTCAGCATTATTACCTCATTCAGCGAGTCTTCGTAAACTCGGATACATTTATTAATTGTGCTGTGCAGTGCTTCCCCATTGTTATATAGTAGTGTATTGAGGACTCTATCGCTCAACATGATGCACAGTTGTTGGGCATAAAAGTATACACATTTTATATGCCTGGTCACTAAGTATCCCAAAAATACTAAATGGTAAAATAATAACATTAATTGCTGGAAGAATTCTCATCCCGAATTAAACAAAAAGTACTAGGGGATTTATAAACTTTCCACCATGTCCTAAAATGATTTTGGTTGATAATTATTTATACTTTGTTCTTTTTTGTTTTCTTCTGTTTTTGCCTTATTTGGTGACTGGAAATGTTCAGCCTCAAACATTATATTAATGTAATAATATGTGAAATCCTGTTTGGGTGTTGGCCTTCAGAGAAGCCATATAAGGCCGGCTTCACACCACGGTTTTGGGGCTGTCAGGCTGTGTCCGGTGTTTTGCTGGATGCACCGGACACAGCCTGACAGCTCCAGACAGTTTTCTGCAGCTGAAGGAGCTGTCCCTTGCCTACATTTTAAAATTTCTAATCTCAAATCTCAGCCGGGAGCTCTCCAAGTGCTGAAGTTCAGTGCTCGGTGCTGCTGAACTTCAGCACCTGG
The DNA here is from genome assembly GCA_033576535.1 of Allobates femoralis. Lineage (NCBI taxonomy): Eukaryota > Metazoa > Chordata > Amphibia > Anura > Aromobatidae > Allobates > Allobates femoralis. The sequence continues at coordinate 135,873,767 of JARQOC010000005.1, read as the reverse complement.
CGTCCAGTAGCTGGATCCGATATTCTGTTGGATCCGGCGCGTTCCGGCGCCCACAGCCTCCCAAGTTAGTGGGCGCCGGATCCGTGTGGATCCGATTTTGTCCGATGTTTGCCCCGGACACAAAATTGTTGCAAGCTGTGATTTTGTGTCGGATCACAGATATTAAGGTATTATTATTATTGTTTTTTTTAGCACACCATTGATTCCATGATTAAAAGGGATTGCTTACAAAATACAAATATAAAATTACAATAAACTAATGACAGACTGGTACTGAAAGAAGAGGGCTCTACTTTTGCAGGCTTAGGGCCCCTTTACACACGGCTACATTTGTAGCTTGTCACCAGGTAACTTACTGGTTGCAGTGAAATCATGGATACATGATTCCATTTGTGCACAGCAACAAGATAGAACCTTGTCTCCATGATTTCACTGCAGCCAGTAAGTTACCTGGTGACAAGCTACAAATGTAGCCGCGTGTAAAGGTACCCTTAGGGTACCCTAAGAGTCTACAGGATATTGGGGACAGTGACAATAGGTTGGTCGGTGACAGCAGTTCCAAGGTGGTGAGATGGCAGGGATCACGTTATTCAATTTTCTATGACCTGCATGCCAATATACATCCTTTTCACATATTCAATTTGAAGGGAATCTGTCAGCAAGATTTCACCCACCAAATTAAAATATGGTAAGTCAAGTCTTCCATTACTGAGAAACCAGTTTTATTTGATAGGCACATGAGGCTGTAGATCTGAAGCCTCGGTCACTCCAGCTCATTGCCAAGCCCAGTGCTGCCTCCTCCAGCCTCTATGATGTGGGTCTTCAGAAAAATGAGCTGTCAGTCAGCCAGCACTGGATAGAGAATAGAGCTGGAGTGACAGAGACTTCAGATCTTCTGCCTCATTTTCGTGTCACTTCAATTGCTGGTTTCTCAGTTACAGAGAAAAAGAATGGTCATGTAAAAGAATTGCTGGACTTTTCTTTGAATGAGCTAGGTGTACATAATGTATAGATGGTTTGGAGGTGAAATGCTGCTGACAGATTCCTTTAAATGAATAATAAATAATTATTTGCTAAGGGTGTATGCAAGGGACTTGGAGGTCCATATAAAAAAACAAACATCTATTAATATAACTATATATTGAGAAAAAAATCTGTATCAGATGTTTGACCTTAATATCATCTGATGTTATAATGGTGGATGTTCACCTATTTGCTCTGTCTCCACATTCTTAGGCTGCATTCACATGCCGTGCTTTCGCGGGGTTGTTTGTGCAGGCTTTTTTACCCATGTTTTGCGGCTGCATCTTTTAGCGCCGGTATAAAAACGCATTGCATTCAGAATCCACTTTTTTTTATGGCCACGGTTTTCCCCCAAATGCGCAGGAGGAAGCGATGTCACACGGGGGAGGAATAATCCTGTTCCCGTGTGACATGTGTGTACTTTCGCTTTAGCAGTGTATATACATACAATGAAAAAGTGACCAAAAATAAAGCAATGGTTTAAAAAAAAAACTTAAAATTAAATACTGAACGCGTATTCCAGCGCCTTATAATGGGTCCTATGGAGGAAAATGCGTGCATTTTTGCACAAGCAATTAACATGTTAATTCTTTTTACGCGTGCGCTTTCGTCCCCCAAAAGCGCATCTAAATTACGCAGCGTCTGAACTGCACAAGTGGAAGTCCATTCACGTTGTCGGGAACACTGATGCCAAAGCGTTTTTGGAGGAAAAGCACGCTGTAAAAAACGCGGCAAAAGCGCGGTGTGTGAATATAGCCATACAGTGATCAGGGTCATATTGAAGGGGTTATTCACATCTCATCTCCAGCCTCTCATGTTTTATGGCTGAGACAGTGAGGCTGGAAACACATTGTCCGTGTGATATACGAGTCACTCGGACGAGTGTCGGATCATTAACCTGAACGACCTCTCCCTGTCAGGATGGGAGTGTCAGCTGCCTGTGTTTCTAGGTCATTCAGAGTTAATGATCCGACACTCGTCCGAGTGACTCGTATATCACACAGACAGAGTGTTTCCAGCCTAAGGCTGGTTTCACACTGCAGTTTTCTCCCTGATCAGATTCCATCCAGTTTGTGTGCCAAAACCAGGAGAAGAACTATAATTGAAAGATTGACACTTGTTCTGGGTTTTGGAGACACTCCTGGTTTTGGCACACAAACTGGATGGAACCTGATCAGGGAAAAAACTGCAGTGTGAAACCAGACTAACAACTCTGTCCAGACACCAACCACTGGAGGTGGAATTGCAGAAACAGAGGCGAGTGGCTGAAAGAGCATAGCATAGTGAATGGCTTAGGCTGGCTTCACACCACGGCACAATTTGATCCGGGGCTATCAGGGGTGAACCTGACAGTCTCGGACCGTATTTGCAAACAGAAACAGATGGCTAATATGCCCTCTCGTCCTGTTTGTAGCCAGATGCAGCCGAGCTCAGCTGTCCCCTGTGAAATGGTGCTGAACCGCTTTACAGGGGACAGCTCCCTGGTGCTGAAGTTCAGCATAGCTCACGCTGAACTTCAGCAGCCGGCGTCCGGTTCCCGGATCCTCCCGGATCAGGGCAATCCGGACCCATAGACTCCCATATTAGGGAGCGTCAGATTGCCCCGGATGCAGGAGGATCTAGGAGAATCCGGGAGGATCCAATTTGGGGAGATTTTTCTCCCCGGACACAAAAATGCTGCAAGCAGCATTTTTGTGTCAGGGAGAAAACTCTGAATACACCCAGATCCTCCTGGACAGATGGAAACCGGATGGCAGATAGCTGCCATCCGACTCCATCCGGCCCCATAGGGCTGCATTACAGTAAATCGGGTCCGGGGCTGTCAGGATAGAACCGTGGTAGGAAGCCAGCCTTAGATGGGAATAATCCTTTAACACTGGTGTATTTATCTATTACAGAGAAAATTTAGGGTATGTGCCAACGCTGCATTTCGGTGCAAATATCTTCTGCAGCATAAAATGCTGCTAAACTTCACCCCGTGGCTGGAAAACACACCACACAACACATGCAGTTTTGGCGCCTTTTAGTTGCAGGTTGTGGTCATGCGATTTTGTTAGCATAGTCAGCGGTTGAGAGACCTACAAAACGTAACAAAAAATACCCCAAGAATTGACATGCTTTTTCTTTTGTCTTGACCACAATCTTCACCATAACTGCAAGGAAAAAATAAGCTTCGTGGGCACAACACTTCAGACTTCTCATAGACTTTTCTAGGGTAAGGATAGGCATGTAGTTTTGTGATAAAAGGTGACAAAAAAACACTGCAAAAATGCAGGAAGAACCGCAGCTTTTGCACAATGCTTTAAAGAGGTAGCAAAAAAATGTTACATAGATGATCCAAAACTAACAGATCATCAGGGAGTAATTGTTGAGCCCAGGCTTTGGGGTACTCGGGTGTCAGGCTGCAAGGGTTAACGCTCATGTTGTCACGGGGAGTGGTGGCTGCGCCTGACCCTGTGTCCCGGGCATGTCTTCCAAAAAGAGGGTAGTATTTACAGGGGACTATGTACAGTTTGTCGTGACGCCACCTGTAGTTTCTGGTGAGATACCACCAGCGCCGCCACAGTCCGCCGGAGGTAGATGGTAGTGCGGCTAGTTGGTGAAGTCCTCCACAGGTAGGACTGGACCTCCGGGGCAGCGTAGTGAAAAGGGGCAGCTTGTAGTGGATGGTATAGGGAGTGCTGGAGCAGTCTATGAGGGGCACCTAGAACGGAGCTGAATGACACACGCACATTGCAAAGTCTCTTTTACCTTTTACTGATATTCGGCAGGTAAAGGTGTCATGGGCACTGACGGGTGACCAGGTTGCACAGTGGGTCCCCACAGCAAGTGGGTATAAGGCCTCCTCTGTTCTTTTGTGTGATTGAAGCACAGCCAGCATGCAGCCAGACTTGCCTCCTCTCTCTTCCTGACACTGATGTCTGTCTCTCCTCCTGTGCTGTCTCCGGGTTACCCTTTCTGATCACTGCGGTGGTACACTGCTGTCTCTGGCTCCCTCTCTTGACCCACAGGGAAAAACCGGTGGCTGAAGCCTCCACAATGTGACATGGTTTTCTGTGGACCTGGAGTATCCCACAGGTGCGGATCTCCCCGAAGTCCAGTACTTCATTGGGCAAACTTCCTCAAGTTCCTCACTCCCTTTCTTCTATCTGCTCCTTGCCTTCAGTCCCACTTAGGCTTGCGGGACGTAGAAGGGCCACTCCGGGTCACTGGTTCGGGCCTAACTGCGGCACTGACCACCAGGACATCTTCGCAGCTCTCCTAGCGTCTGCACACTCTGACTAACTCCTCCCCCAGCAGCAGCATTTATAGGGGATCTTGCCTAAGGTCAGCAAGTAGGGCTCCCCCTACTGTGCCGGGGTGGAAGATGTTGCATGTAGTAGGTACCTGCTGTAGAAACCCATCTGTGCATTAGAGAAGTCTATGGCTACCTGTGTGAGCAGGGCACCACACAATCACCAACACCTGCACTGAACAACTGAACGAGAAACTGCTGTTTCCTGTTTGAATAGAATAGACGTTGATCATAAGCTCCATTCATTCTCTATGGGACTGCTGGAGACAGCCAAATGCTGTATTTGGCCATCTATTGTTGTCTCATAAATAATGAATAAAGTGGCAGAGCTTCATCGTGTGGATAGGTGATGATAACTTGTTCTTAGTTTAAAACGTCTTTAGGCTCTTTAGGTATGAAAGATTAGGTATAGTGGCTTTCTCTATGCTCTACCTCCTATTCTAACCCTCATGTAGAAACACATGGACACAGACTTTCTCATATACCTACACACAGTTTTCTTTCTTCTCGTAAAGGGAGTTTAGCTTTGACAAAATCACATGGATTTACTGCATCGTATTTAGCACATTAGTGTAAATTCTTCTGCGGTTTGACAAATTCCTCTTCTGTGCCCCGTACTGACCAACTTGAATATACATGTAATATTCATTACACCTTCATTATGCTGCTCACTCTTCTAACTTCACCTTTAATTACCAAATTGCTGAGAAGGGCAATGATGCACACACTCCTAATGCAGCAGGTCCTCTATGAATGGGACTGGAGAAGTAGTTTAATGAAAATAACATGTTTTAGGCATTTTGAGTGTAGCCATTACTGGAGCTCAGCTCACATCAATCAGCCTGGCCGTGTCCCTGTCACTCGTCATATTGCGTCATTCTCATTTCAACACCTAAATGTAGATGGAATTTACAGCTTCAGCTAACTGGCCAGTGGTGGGCTACCAGTTCTGAGTGGTGTAACCAGGGTCTATTCTTATCTGGCAAATAAGAGGGGAATGTATGGTTCCGTGGTCTCTGATTTAGGATAGTGGTACTCCGTAATTTAAAAAAGACACTTGTGGGGTGTTTCTGCTGTTTAGGCACTTTAAGAGCCCTGCAAATGTGACATGGTGCCCGCAGTCTATTTCAACCAAATTTGTGCTCCAAAATTCTAATAGCGCTCCTTCCCTTCCAAATTCTGCCGTTTGTTCCACACAGCGGTTTCTGACCTCATGTGGGGTATCAAGCGCTCAGAAGAAATCGGCTAATACATTTTGTGGCCCATTTTGTCAGTAGTATTGAAGTATTTGAGGGGTGCGGTTTTTAGAAAGTATCACTTTTGAGGAGTTTCCAATATATAGGCCCTTCACAGTTATTTTAAATCTGAAAAGATACCAATACTAAGTGACATTTAGGGCCTGTGTACATGTGCAGATTTGTCACTTTTTTTTCCCCAGATTTATCACAAACCTCAAGGGTTTCCCGATGCCAGCAAAGAATGAGAATCCTGAAGTCTCTTGCAGGGGTTACTTATTTTGTCCTCATACATTTAAATCTGTGAACATGTTAATGCTTTCAGTGTCTTTCCTGCAAGATTTCACTCATACTAGTGAATGAGAAAAAACTTCACAAAAACACATAAAATAAGCAGCAAAAACGCACATTTTTGCAGCTGTGTTTTTCTTGGCAAGAGATGCAGAAATGGTGCAAAGATTTCTGCACCAAACACTTAACACATACACTAAAGGTAAGGTTGGGTTCACACCACGGCACAATCCGATCCGAGGCTGTCCGATGTGAATCGGACAGCCCCGGACCGGATTTGCAAACAGCCCTCCGATCCGGTTTGTCTTGTTATCACAGGTGCAGCTGCTAATAATTCAAGATTGGGCTAGCGGGGAGCTAGCCATGGTCCTAAACTGTCAGCAGGGGACAGCTAGTGGTGCTGAAGTTCAGTGCCGGCCGGTGCTGAGATTCAGCACCCAGCGTCCGGGTCCTGGGTGCGTCTATGGTGCGATCCGGCGCCATAGACCCCCATGTTAGGGGCGCCAGATAGCACCGTACCGGGAGGATTTGGGAGGATCGGAGTGTCTCAAATTTTCCCCCCCCCCCGGACACAAAAATGTTGCATGCAACGTTTTTGTGTCCAGGACGAAAATCCGAATACACCCGGATCCTCCCAGGACAGATGGAAACCGGATGGCAGATAGTTGCCATCCGACTCCATAGGGCTGCATTATAGTAAAATCAGGTCCCGGGCTGTCAGGTTCACCCCGGACAGCCCTGGATCGATTTAACCGTGGTGTGAACCCGGCCTAAAAAGGCTCTGACATGATTCTTTTTCTTGTGATTTTTTTTTACTTGTCAAAAACTTGGTATATATAACAAGGTTGTGTAGACTTTTTATATTCACTCTACAGCAAAGCTGGAGTAGTACTATTATTCAGGTTGGTGCAGTTTATAACCAATTATTATTAACTCGAAATAAACTGTGATAATAAAATAAGTGTAACAATGTCCTTTTAGATCCTGCAATTTCTGACAACCTTATATAACCTTAGAATTTTATAGAAAAATATGTTTTTACACTGCCTATGAGAAATTCATGCCTGAAGAACATAGGGATGGTGTGTACGTCACGCTACAAAAAGAGGGTTTCGCTGCCAGAAAATAGAGGGTTGCAGCAAAAAAAGAACATTTTATGACCGCAAAGGGCTTTTAAATAGCATTATGAAAGCATCACTACATTCACCAGTTAACATATTCCTCCCTTTCCATTGAGACGGACAAAATGATTACAAATTATTTAACTTTGTATTCATGTGATAGGTCAAATCAGAAAATAACTGGATAATTATATAAGGTCCTTTGAATTAGAAATGAAAATTAGGGCAATGCAACAAAAAGCCGAAACTTGTCAATCATATTTCTAGAAAAGCACATCAGTATTTACCAGCTACTAAAATTCACAAAATATGGAAAAACTCGGGATAGAGATATTAAGCCTTCTAGTTGTGCTACACTCTGTGATATTTACAGACTGATTTCTGAAATAGTATCTTATTCAGAGGAAAGTGTGTCGAACTTCAAGACATTATTGTTACCATGACAGTGATCAATGTCTTCCCATTGACTTACTGTATGTTACTTTTCATTTAAGGTCATACAGTTTCCCCAGCTAATTCAAATAGTTACTGAAAAAACTAACACAGGATGCACTGATACAACTGAGCATGTGTCACTGAGGATTTTATATCTCTCTCTCTCTCTGTACATATATATATATATATATATATATATATATATATATATATATATATATATATATACAGTGTTGGCCAAAAGTATTGACACCCTTGCAATTCTGTCAGATAATACTCAGTTTCTTCCTGAAAATGATTGCAATCACAAATTCTTTGGTATTATAATCTTCATTTAATTTGCCTTCAATGAAAAAAAAACACAAAAAGAATTGTCCTAAAGACAAATTGGATCTAATTCCACACGAAACATAAAAAAGGGGGTGGACAAAAGTATTGGCACTGTTAGAAAAATCATGTGATGCTTCTCTAATTTGTGTAATTAACAGCACCTGTAACTTACCTGTGGCACCTAACAGGTGTTGGCAATAACTAAATCACACTTGCAGTCAATTGACATGGATTAAAGTTGACTCAACCTCTGTCCTGTGTCCTTGTGTGTACCACATTGAGCATGGAGAAGAGAAAGAAGACCAAAGAACTGTCTGAGGACTTGAGAAACCAAATTGTGAGGAAGCATGAGCAATCTCAAGGCTACAAGTCCATCTCCAAACACCTGAATGTTCCTGTGTCTACCGTGCGCAGTGTCATCAAGAAGTTTAAAGCCCATGGCACTGTGGCTAACCTCCCTAGATGTGGACGGAAAAGAAAAATTGACAAGAGATTTCAACGCAAGATTGTGCGGATGGTGGATAAAGAACCTTGACTAACATCCAAACAAGTTCAAGCTGCCCTGCAGTCCGAGGGTACAACAGTGTCAACCTGTACTATCCGTTGGCGTCTGAATGAAAAGGGACTGTATGGTAGGATACCCAGGAAGACCCCACTTCTTACCCTGAGACATAAAAATCCAGGCTGGAGTTTGCCAAAACTTACCTGAGAAAGCCTAAAACATTTTGGAAGAATGTTTTCTGGTCAGATGAGACAAAAGTAGAGCTTTTTGGGCAAAGGCATCAACATAGAGTTTACAGGAGAAAAAAAGAGGCATTCAAAGAAAGGAACACGGTCCCTACAGTCAAACATGGGGGAGATTCCCTGATGTTTTGGGGTGCTTTGCTGCCTCTGGCACTGGACTCCTTGACCATGTGCATGGCATTATGAAGTCTGAAGACTACCAACAAATTTTGCAGCATAATGTAGGGCCCAGTGTGAGAAAGCTGGGTCTCCCTCAGAGGTCATGAGTTTTCCAGCAGGACAATGACCCAAAAAAACACTTCAAAAAGCACTAGAAAATGGTTAGAGAGAAAGCACTGAAGGCTTCTAAGGTGGCCAGCAATGAGCCCAGACCTGAATCCCATAGAACACCTGTGGAGAGATCTAAAAATGGCAGTTTGGAGAAGGCACCCTTCAAATATCAGGGACCTGGAGCAGTTTGCCAAAGAAGAATGGTCTAAAATTCTAGCACAGCATTGTAAGAAACTCATTGATGGTTACCGGAAGCGGTTGATCGCAGTTATTTTGGCTAAAGGTTGTGCAACGAAGTATTAGGCTGAGGGTGCCAATACTTTTGTCTGGCCCATTTTTGGAGTTTTGCGTGAAATGATCAATATTTTGCTTTTTGCTTCATTCTCTTTTGTGCTTTTTCATTGAAGACAAATTTAATGAAGATAATAATACCAAAGAATTTGTGATTGCAGTCATTTTTAGGAAGAAACTGAGTATTATCTGACAGAATTGCAGGTGTGTCAACACTTTTTGGCCAACACTATATACACACAGTACTGTGAGCAAGTTTAAGGCAGCTGTGGTAAAATGTTGCAAAGTAAGTATACTTTGAAAAAAAATATTTTATTCATTCACTTTGCATATTGTTTGTTTTTATCAATAAACAAAATGTAAAGTGAATTAATAAAAGAAAAATCTAAATTACAGTATATACATTACATATATCAAGTGAGTGCACCCATCACATTTTTGTAAACATTTTATCATTTTTTTTATGACAGAACTCTGAAGATATGCACTGATATAATGTAAAGTAATCAGTGTACAACTTGTGTAATAGTGTAAATTTGGTGTGCCCTCTAAATAACTCAACACACGACCAGTAATGTCTAAACCATTGGCAACAAAAGTGAGTACACACATAAAGGGGAAATGGCAAATAAATAAAGATGTAAAGAATATTGCCAACACCCTGAAACTGAGCTGCAGCACAATGGCCAAGACTATACAGTGGTTTATCAAGAGAGGTTCCACTCAGAACAGGTCTCACAATGGTCGACTCAAGAAGTTGAGTGCACGCTCAGCATCATATCCAGAGATTGTCTTTGTGCAACCAAGTATTAGGCTGAGGGTGCCAATACTTTTGTCCGGCCCATTTTTGGAGTTTTGTGTGAAATGATCAATGTTTTGCTTTTTGCTTCATTCTCTTTTGTGTTGTTTCATTGAAGACAAATTAAATGAAGATAATAATACCAAAGAATTTGTGATTGCAATCATTTTCAGGAAGAAACTGAGTATTATCTGACAGAATTGCAGGGGTGTCAATACTTTTGGCCAACACTGTACATACTAGTGCATCTCAATTAATTAGAATATCATCGAAAATCAATGCGACATTGCCATGTTTCAGGGCGTTTCTGGGAGCCCTGAAACGCGTTGTCTAATAAGTCAATATTATATTCACCCTTTGATGTCTTGTGGAATACGGCAGCGCAGTATTTAAGCTTTTGTCTTCCCTACTTTAATTTTCTGAAATAATGACCTTCGGGCCTTCATTGGCTGTAAGCCATAATCATCAACATTTACAGAAATAAACACTTGAAATAGATCACTCTATATAGTATAAATTTGATATAATGTACATTCTCAGCATGTAGTGTTTATTGTCTTTGTGTAGTATAGATTATGTACAGTGTACATGCTTTATATAATGTGTACATTGCATGCAGTATAAAGTGTTTATAGAGTAAATTATTTATATACAGTATACATTATCTTTATATAGAATTGCTTTTATATAGTGCACATATTTTGTATATAGTGTACTTTGTATAAAATATGGATTGTATATCGTTTACATTTTCTGAAAATAATATAGATACCCTATTTCCCCAAAAATAAGACAGTTAATTTTTTAATTATTATTTTTTTCTCCCAAAAATGCGCTATGTCTTCTTTTCAGGGGATGTCTTATTCTGCCATAAAGAAGAATTCACATTTATTGTTGAACAAAAAAAATAACATTTATTATATACTTTACAGTAGTTGTCATCACAAATCAGCATAACCATCATCCCCCTACAGCACCCAAAATCTCCATCATCCCCCTGCAGTACCCAATATGCCCATCATCCCCCTGCAGCACCCATCATCCCCCTACCGCACCCAATATATCCCCATCAACCCTCTGCAGCCCCCATCATTCACCTGCAGCACCAATATGCCCATCATCCCCCTGCAGCACAAATTCATCCCCCTGCAGCACCCAATATCCCCATCATTCCCCTGCAGCACCCAATATCCCCATCTTCCCCCTGTAGCACCCATCATTCCCCTGCAGCACCCAATTTCCCCATCATACCCCTGTAACACCCATCATTCCTCTGCAGCACCCAATATCCCCATCATCCCCCTGCAGCACCCAATATCCCCATCTTCCCCCTGCAGCACCCATCATTCCCCTGCAGCACCCAATATCCCCATCATCCCCTGCAACACCCATCATTCCCCTGCAGCACCCAATTCCCCATCATCCCCTGTAACATTCATCATTCTCCTGCAGCACCCAATATCCCCATCATCCCCTTTCAGCCCCCATCATCTCCTCATTATGGTACCATACCTGCAACAAAAACACACACATCTTTTCTTACCGATCCATACACCACCGCTGCTTTATGCATTCCACTTCCTCCTTCATGTACTGAACAGTATCTGGGCGCTGCTCAGTATAGATGTACGGTAATCCGACAGCCAATCAGACGCCAGCATGTAATGTCTGATTGGCTGGCAGGTTACTATCGTATATAAATGCTGAGCAGTGCCCGGAATACTGTACAGTACATGCAGGAAGACGTGAAATACATAGAGCGTTGGCTGCAGGCTCCGTAGCAGTATATCACAGCTGCATGGCTTGTTCTGCATGCAGGCATGCAGCTAATAAAACCTTTTTTGGCTAGGTCATATTTTTGGGGGAGAAAATGAGAAACAGGAGGGGTGCTCCCATGGGCATTACCCAGTGGTCTAGTGGGAAAAAGGGGAAGGGATATATATAGGTAATTGCAATAACCTTTCCTGGTTGTACCACCCGTACAACCAGGATCTCCAGCGTGTGGTGTTTTGCCGCACACCAAGCTGGGCCCAGTTTTTCCAGTGAATCATGTAACGGTAACTTCACTACAGGTCCTGTAAGTTCAGGTCGTCCAGGCTTCCTCTCCCAGCGGTCTCCTCTTTCCAGCTCTGCCACTAAACCCTTTCTAAGGGACAACAATAAGGAGAAATAAAGATAGTATGCAGGCGCCAGAGAAAGGACAAACAAGAGGAATTTTGCTTCAGCGTGTTTAAACATAATGCATTTTGGCGGTAGTGCCAGTGTTCATCAGGTGTTCAACTGAAGTAGCGAGTAACACCGCCAAAACGTGTTGTGATAAAACACGCTAAAGCAAAATTCCTCCTGTTTGGCCTTTCTCTGGTGCCTGCACACGCTATCTTTATCTTTATTTCTCCTTATTTTTGGGAGAGGGCTTATATTTAGCAGCCTGACAAAACCCCCACTTGGTCTTATTTTTGGGGAATGTCTTATATTCAGGGAATCATGGTAGCATACACAGAGTATACTTATCTGTGTTTATTATAGATTGTATATAGTAAACATTGTCTGTATCTATTGTACGTTAGCATAGGTTTGTATAAAGTGTACATAATCTGTATATTGATAACATTGTCTACATATAGAAAAGATTCTATAGAGTTTTATACCGTAGATTGTAAATAGTGTGAAATGTATCTAATTAACATTGTATACTTTGTATACATGAAAAAATGTGGAAAAGTTAATGGGTACCCCCGCAACGTGATCATGGGTACCTGATCATTACCATGGAAACCTAAGGTCAAATGATGGCCTCCAAGTCTGCTACCTACAATGGAAGGAGCATGGTCTAACATGTGTTCTGTCAATGTAACACTGACATGTATAATGTATTGGAATCCAAGTGAATTGCAATAGAATATACCACTGATCTGAGTAATAAAATTAATGTCCTATAAAGGGACTAAGGAAATAAGTGTAAAAATATTTTTTAAACATCAGAAAATAGAACAAAAAAAGATTATACCAATACATTTGTATATTTATGTAGAAACAAAAAAAAATGAAAAAAGAACACATATTTGGTGCTGCCCATTCAGGAAAAACCTGATCTATAAAACTGTCATACAAGTTGAGCCCTTTAGTGAACAACGTAAAAAAGGCAAAAACAATGTCTTTCCATGATTCAGCTGACAAAAAGTGAAAAGTGGCCATCAAAAAGTCTTATGTAAAAATGCATTTTTTAGTGTCATAGTAGCCAAACCTAAAAATCTGTCTAGATAGATCTGATATCGCTGTAATATTAGGGTGCTTTCACACTACGATTTTTGCTTCTCCGATGCTGCCCGATAAAAATCGGACAGCATCGGACCGATTTTCGGACCCCATGCATCCCTATGGGGATCGGACCGAATCGGATGTGCACTAAATGCCATCCGATTTGGTCCGATCCGATTCTGTCCGATTTTATTATCGGTGCAAAAATCGCAGCCTGCTCCGATTTTTGCACCGAAAATAAAATCTGACAGAATCGGATCGGACCAAATCGGATGGCATTTAGTGCACATCCGATCTGACCCGATCCCTATAACATGGGGCCCTATGGAGAAGGGTCCAAGGAAACATCTGATGTCTCCTCGGACCCGATTTTACTGTACTGAGCATGCTCAGTACAGTAAAAATGCTCAACTAGGAGCGCAGGGGTTAAAAAAAAAAAAAGTTCATGCTCACCTCCCTCCGAGCCCCCGCCGTCTCCAGCCGTCTTCCTGAAGGCTCCCGGTGGCTCCCGCAGGCTCCCGGTGTCAGCAGAGGTCTTCTTCTGCTGTACACAGGACCTGCGGTGATGTCACAGTCATGTGACCGCGGGTTACCATGGTGGAACCCGCGGTCACGTGTTTGTGACATCACCGCAGGTCCTGAACAGCAGAGGAAGACCTCTGTAGCCACCGGGAGCCTGCGGGAGCCTTCAGGAAGACGTCTGGAGACGGCGGGGGCTCGTGGGGAGGTGAGCATAAGCTTTTTTTTTTTTCAGCCCGGACGCAATGATTTTATGCCGGAATCGGATGCCTATTTGGCATCCGATTCCAGGCATCAGAAGGGAGCCGATGCTGTCCGATTTATATCGGACAGCATCGGCTCCCTAAAAATCGTAATGTGAAGGTAGCCTTACTGACCTGAGGAATAAAGCTGCCTTATCACTTATGCCGGAAGATGACGGCATAAAACATAATAACAAAGCCATTTCTTCAATTGCAGTTGATTTCTTTATTCTGCCTCCCAAAGATCACATTAAGGCTTAACTTACATTCAGTCTGTGCTCTACGCTGGGCTCTTACCTCGAAGTTTACTTGAAAATCTCTGAAAAACGTGATTCAGACAAAATTCTCAATGGAAAACTCACTGTAATGAAGCTGAGGGAGTCACTTTGACATTGTTTTAGTGAGGAGAGTCCGCTTAATTTATGGGATGTGTGTCTCCAGCAACACGATCTAGTCACAATGTACAGGCACTACAATGTACTGAGCATTACAGGGGCTTATTTGCAGTTTTTAATTCTGCAACATTCACGAGGTTTGACTTCATGAGTGTTTTCCACAGATAAAATCATTATTATACCTGTAGATTAATTCCCAGAGCAATGTTATTTCCAACATGAGTTGGTTATTTGAGGGGGTTTCTGCTGTTTTGGCACTTAAAGGCTCTGCAAATGGAGATTGTAAACTATTCTGGGAAAATCAGTGCTACAAGAGTCAAATGGAGCTCCTTCTCTACCGAGCAATGCTGTGTGGCCAAACAGTACTGTACAGTCACATTTTTTACCTATTCCCCTTGTGAAAATTGGAGATCTGGGGCTAAACAACATTTTAGTGGTAAAAATTTAATTATTCTTCCTTTACCCAATAATATAAAATTTTGTTACATGCCTGTGATGTCAATATGCTCTCTGCAACCCTAGATTAATTCATCGAGGGTGCAGTTTGTAAAATGTGGTTACTTGTGGGAGATTTTTGCTATTCTGGCACCTCAAAGGCTCTGCCAATGTGACATGGCACGCTCACACCATTCGAGCAAATTGTGAAGTCCTATATGGCGCTCTTTCCTTTCTCAGCTTTGAACTGTACCTCAAAAGTGGTTCCGGATTACAGACAGGGTATTGGAGCATTCAGAAAAAATTACCTGAGGGTTAAAATTGCTCACTACACCCCTGAATGAACTCCTTGCAAGGTGTGGTCTCTAGAATGGGTAATTTGTTGGGGATTTCCACTGTTTAGGCATGTCAAGGGATCTTCAAATGTGACAAGGTGTCTGCAATCCATTCCAGGCAAAATGGCGATCCAAAAATTCAAATAGCGCTCCTTTCCTTACAAACCCTGTCGTGTGCACTAACAGTAGTTTTCCATCGCTCATGAGATATGAATGTACTCAGGAGCAATTGCACAATAAATTCTATGGTCAATTTTATATTGTTAGCTATATGAAAATGAAAAAAATTGGGTATTAAAGCAATAATGTTTGTGGGAAAAATGTATTTTTTCATTTTCATGATCAAAGTTATAAAATTCTGTGAAGCACCTAGCATGTAGATAAATTCCCTGAGAGGTGTAGATACCAAAATAGTGTAAATTGTGGGGGATTGCATGCTTAGGCACATCAGGGGCCCTGCAAACATCACAAGGGGTCCGCTCTCTATTCCAGCCAATTTTGCACTCAAAAATTCAAGTAGCGCTCCTTCCTTTCCGAGCACTGCCGTGCACCTAAACAATAGTTTTATACTGCATATGGTGTTTCCCTGTACTCAGGAGAAATTGCACAATAACATTAATAGTCCATTTTCTTCTGTTACTTTTGTAAAAATGAGAAAATTGGGGCTAAAGTAGTATTTTTATTTGAAAAAGTAAAATTATCATTTTTCCTGGGGTTTCCGGTGCGTCTGACTAAGCGCATGCGCGATGACGTCAGACACTTCGCACTTGCGCTTCAGGGATGTCGACTCCGTGCTCGGCCATAGAAGGTAATGGGGGCACTGAGCGCAGGTGAGTGCAGGAGAACTGCATCTCTACGCTAATGCAGTTGCCAGCGTTTGCATTAAATTGTACCTGCACTTACTTTTGCGCTAGCGCAGGGCAGGAAAACGCAGGTAATTCATCAACGCAGAGATGCTAAAGGGGCCTACCAGCATTTTGTATGACATCATTGATTTTTAAGGAAAGTACCAGGTCTTGTAGGCATGGAATGAACAAGTTGGCAACATACAGTGGGTGAAATAAGTATTAAACATGTCACCAATTTTCTAAGTAAATATATTTATTTCACACCAGATGTAGGTAACAACCATCTGATCCACAAAGGCAAAGAAATCAAACCACAGATGTTAATGAATGTAATAATTATCCAGATTGTGTGGCTGCTACACAAATTTCAGATATGTCAAATTCTTGACTATATAAGTGCAAAAATGTCTACTAAAGAACCACTAAGAGTATTAACTCTTTTCTTCGGTAAGTAAAAAGACAATTCCCCCACCCACAGACCAGAAGAATAGCACCTGGAGTCCTAGGTTATTATAATTGAGTCATATTTTGTTAGTAGGCACCTCATGTATTTATCATATATACTCGAGTATAAGCGAGGCCCCTAATTTTACCCTCCAAAACTAGGGAAATGTATTGACTCGAG
This sequence comes from Allobates femoralis, assembly GCA_033576535.1. Classification (NCBI taxonomy): domain Eukaryota; kingdom Metazoa; phylum Chordata; class Amphibia; order Anura; family Aromobatidae; genus Allobates; species Allobates femoralis. Next base: position 135,857,276 of record JARQOC010000005.1, on the reverse strand, counting down.
TATAAGCCTAGTGTGAGAAAAGCAGCAGACCCCTATCCGTTATATAGCCCCCATCCCGTAATAGCGCACTCAGCAGTGTATACAGACCCCAGCAGTGTAACAGGCCCCCAGCAGTGGTATACAGGCCCCCAGCAGTAGTATACAGGCCCCAGCAGTATATACAGGCCCCACGTGATATACAGCCCCCTCCTTAGTATCTGTCCCCCAGGCTGTGGCACCTGTTAAAATAACAAACATTGTATACATTACCTTTCCGGCAACTCCTTGCTGACAGAGCCGCGCACTCCAGTTTCCCGGCTTCTTCTTTCTTGTCTCGGCTTCTATTCTTGTGGCCGAAGCAGCAGCAATGACGTCATCGCTACTGCGCCAGCCATATGACACTGGCAAAAGCAGGAAGAAGTCGGGAGACGGAGGATGCGGCGCTGCCAGCAAGGAGTCGCTGGAAAGGCAATGTATGCAATGTTTGTTATTTTAACAGGTGCCGCAGCCTGGGGGACAAATACTAAGGAGGGGGCCTGTATATCACTGATGGGGGTCAGTATAGTGCAATTGCAACCGCTCCCCCCGCCGCTGATGGATGGGGGATGCAGTGCATATTCATTACACTAATGGGCGGCCCCACATGACCGCCCGCGGTCACTGCAGCCCCCTCCTGCCTCCTCCAGCCCCCGGTCACAGCCCCCCCACAGCAAATACCGAGTGACTCGAGTAGAAGCTGAGGGGGGCACTTTTCAGCACAAAATTGTGCTGAAAACTCGACTTACTCGAGTATAAAACAGTAATTTTTCTAACGTTATCTTGTATTGGAATTACCATAATACAGTAGAAGTAATTTGTTCATGCCATCACAGAAAAAGGAACAGATCTGAAATACTTGCCATCTTGTTGACTATGAAGATTCTGGGGACTTTGCATCCTTTCTTCAAGGTTAGAACTGAGGTCAGAGTTCACAGCTGACATCCTAGTAGAGTCGCTCATATCAAATTCATCACTTTCTATGGAACTTTCATCCTGAAGACAACCCAGAGTTCACATGGTAAGACATCGTCAGCAAATAAAAGTAAAATCTTTACTCACTAATTAAGCTCTTCACATCCGCATTTACTGTGATACCAGACAGCCTGTGTCTCATCCATGAAAATAATGTTCATAAGAAGAAATGGCTGGAAAATCCAGTTAAAAGATAAAAATATTAATTTATTTGAAATCTATTAAAAGCCCAAACAGGCAGACTGGTGACACATATACTGACGTGTTTCATCAGCAAGGTCTTAGGGTGGTTTTACACTGGCGTATGCAAACACAGTGCACTGAACGCAGCCAAACGCTTGTGCGCATGCGTTCCTATGTTGAACATGTGAACGCATGTACCTGCGTTTGGCTGCGTTCGTTTGTGTTTGCGTTCAGATGCGCATAATTTGTTAACCCTTACAATCATTTAGACTGATCATTTGGGGCACTGGGTCTATGAGTAAAAAAATCAATGCCTGAGTCAACGATCATTTACCAAAACTGGTTTGACGCATTTTAGGCTATTCCAAGAAAAACTGATATGTTGGCAGCTTTTTATGAATTTAAAAACATATATATATTTTTTAATCTGACCTCATGAACCTATATTCTTGCATGCCAAATCATAAGGCACTTGCAGCTGCTACACATTATTTAACTACTTGCAGTGACCATGCTGCGGAAATACAACTTTTTTTTAGATCAGCATATTCATTTTTGCATCATATAATTTTTTAATGTTTGATAATGATATTTTTCCTGCAATTGAGTCAAAAGTCCTCCCTTGTTGGCAATCTTGTATGTGGTGTGGTGGGAAGAAATTTACATTCCTCCCTACAATAAGCCACATTTTATCTGGTATGGCAGTTTCATTGATGATTTGTTAATTGTTTATACAATGAGCAGCCATACTGCATTTAATTAATACATTAATACAACATTATAGTAAGATTGCTAATTGTCTTTTATAAAAATCCTTTTATTTATATAATAGCAAATACAAATAAGGTCTAAATCACAATGTATGGAAAACCGATGTGAAGTGAATACAACAAAGTTATTGATAGATTTTTAATAAAATTATATTTATTTTTAAATTTTGTTTTTCCTGTGATTTCTTGTTATGGAGATTATTCACATGGTAAGATACTGTCATCTGATGAGAGTAGTGCGGTATTAAAAAGTAACATATGGGACGCTTGCTGTGGATTCCAAATCACATAACAGATTGGAAGTAAGACAACAGAAATGTGACATTACGGTTTTCTACAGTTACAGTATGCAATAGCAATCAAATTACAAAATTAACATATTTGTACTGTGTGCACAATCATTAGGCAGTTTGTGTTTTTTGATGATTAATTTTATGATTGATAATTACAGTGCTGTCAGTTAATCCAAAAGGTTGATAAACCTGAATTTGTGTTTTTGGTCAACTAAATGGATTTTTTTTTTTCCATCTCAATTGTTCATTTTCACCTATTAACATGAGAATACGAACCAAAAAAATTAATTTCAGGCATTTAAAAAAAGTGACCAATATAACCCACCCTCCATTCAATAACAGGCATATGGCCGTCCGTCCATCCATGGAGTCTATCAGTTCTTAATCTGTTGATGAATAACTTGGGCAGCACCAAGCACAGCTTCCCAGACACTGTTCAGATCTGGACTATTTTGCTTCTCTACATCTCCTATTTAAGAAGGATCTACAATTTCCTAATAGGATTTAGATATGGAGCTACTGCAATGAAGACGGGACAGAAATTGCCAATTTTGGATATGTCAAACTGATAGACTCTACCCAAAAAGTCTGAATGCTGCCATAAATTCAATGAGTAGTTCAGCAAAGTATGAGTTTAAAGGTTGGCATATTTATACAATCATATTATTATAGTACCCTATTTTCTTTTTATCCACCTAAAAAGATTTCAGTTTCAATTGCATTTTACAGATAACAGGTGAAATTAAAGGTAGAAAAATGCAACAAATTCTGAAATGATTCCTTCTGGCATGAATTTTTTTACATTGCAAAATCTTGGTTTTTAACAAGACCTTTAACAAGACTTTAAAGAGACCTTTCAAATCCACTGTTCCAGCAGTAAATATATATATACTGTATATATATATATATATATATATATATATATATATACTGTATTATATATATATATATATATATGTATATATAAATTATATATACATATATATTAGCAAAAAAAGAAAAAGCAGCACCAAAATAATAGTGGTGTGAACTTTTTTTATTGCCTAGCGGCGTGGCGACATTTCGAATATGGCAATCCTTCCTCAAGCTTGAGAAATGGTGCATATCCGAAACATTGCCACGCCACTAGGCAATAAAAAAGTTCACACCACTATTATTTTGATGCTGCTTTTTCTTTTTTTTGCTATTATCTAAGGACATTGAGGTGTCTGAAGAAGCATGCACAGCTTTAAGGTATTTTGTGCTGTTTCTATTTTTACATATATATACATATGTGTGTGTGTGTGTGTGTGCATAGTTGTAACTATAACAGGTGCAGATGTTGCAATCGCTCACGGGGCCCTGTAGCCTGGGGTGCCCCACAAGTCCCTTTGGCCTACAGAAAAAGACTAATGCTATTAAAGATTTGCAATAATTGGGGTACTCGTTAGAGCTTTTTCATCGGGGGCCCATGAGCTTTAAAGAGAACTTTATGGAGTCCTCGCTGTTCCCAGGGGTCCTCCCCGTCTCCTGTCTCTCTGTGCCGCCTCCTGCTTGTGTGAGTTTCCCCTCCTCGCCTGCGCTTCAGCGTGTCAATTCACGCAGGTGCACAGCGAGGAATTGGTAGGATCGGTTCCCGGCTGCTGAACGACATCGCGGAACGTCGCGCCAGATTGCTGCCTGCTGGTCAGAAATCTTTAGCAGGGCGGGCTTCTGGTGCTGACATTCCACACATGTGCGTTCCAGCAGCCGGAACTCGCTCCTACCAATTCCTCGCTGTGCGCCTGTGTGAATTTACACACTGAGGTCCAGGCGCAGGGAGGAGGAGAGACCCACACACTCAGATGGCGGCACAGTGAGGTAGGAGGCGGAAATAGGCAGGGGGCCCCATGAGCAGTGAGGACTGTGAAATAAGATAAGTTCTTCTGGACTTCTTAACTCACAACTTTCAAAAGTGATTTTTTAAGGTTATGGGGGTAGAAACATGGGAGACACCTTCCCTGAATGCAGCATTAGGGGGTGAAAGGTTCTCTTTAAGTTAAGCCACTATATATGTGCCGTGCTCAGTCAATTTGGACAATTTGGAGGTGTGCACTGGTTTCGCTCTGCATACCAGCATAAATTTGGTGACTGTCAAAACTTGATAATCTTTTGCACAATCACAAGGTTTTTTTGCATAGTTTCAAACATTTTTACTCCAATATTTTTGCAAAATTAAATTGATAAATTGGAGCAAAAGTGTCAATTACTTTTGTACTAATTATGATATCTGTGTACAATAAATCAATATTTTCTCATAGTAAGGTAAGTATTCTCCATGTTCAGTTGAAATTAACAGACATATCTCTGAAAAGGTTGGTTGTTTTAGAAATGTGTCTCATTGAAACCATTCAGTTAGGAGAGACAATGACACTAGACACTATTCAAAGTAGCACAATGGATGCAAAACTTCAAGTACCTCTTCACAATTGCTGACATTAGATAGATTGATGGATAGATAGATAGATAGATAGATAGATAGATAGATAGATAGATAGATAGATAGAAAGATAGATAGATAGATAGATAGATAGATAGATAGATAGATAGATAGATAGATAGATGATATAGGATCAGATGCATGTGATCTATAGATTATCACCTCATCTTGTTGGGAATTTAAGAGCTGCAGTTTCATGTGCTTCATATAAGCCATTGTAATTGGCATATTATAGTCGATCATGCTGGTTACCAGTGTGGGTGGTTTGCCATTATCTGTAGAAAAATAAATTGAAGCGTTGTTAATCCATGCATGTATTTTTCACTCATATTTACTTATGTTTTTTGTTACATTATACTTTCGATACTGTCGATACAGACTCTCACTGAATAACACCCATCATAGCTGTGAAGTAAAGCTGGAGTCATAAGGGTGTGTTCACAAATGGCGTTTTTGTAATGTTTTCACTGTATAAGGCCCCTTTCACATCAGCGGTAAACGCTGATCGCGGCATTTGCGGTGAAAAAAACGCAACTGCCGCGATTACCGTATCCCGCCGCACTTGCGGTTCACTTGCGGCAAGCCCCATGCAATGTCTATGGGGCTTGCGGTAAGTGTGCAGCAGGTGCGGCAAGTGCGGTTTCGGCACTTGCGGCATCTGTGGCAAGTGCCGAAACTGCAACTGTACCGCACTTGCTGCACCTGCTGCAAGCCCCATAGACATTGCATGGGGCTTGCCGCAAGTGAACTGCAAGTGCAGCCGTTATGCGGTAATTGCGGCAGTTGCGTTTTTTTCACTGCAACTGCCGCGATCAGCGATTACAGCTGATGTGAAAGGGGCCTAAGTTATACATCTATTTGGTGCAATAGATACACATTGTTTTACTGTACCAGCATAATCAATGAGATTTTTTAAATCCTATGCCCACGTTGCCTTTTTTTTCTACACATATATTGAGCGTGGCATTTTTGACAAGACGAGGAAAGGTCAAGTCTTTTAACATTTTTGCAGCTCTTCTTCCCATTAAAATGAATAAGTAAAAATGCATGAAAAATCTTACAAAAACCTGCCAGCACTCTGGTTTTTGGGGTGTAAAAAAACACTAGGAAAACGCAGCATATGAGCATATCTTACTTGGTAACTATTTTTACCCCATTTGCTTGCTTTTAATAGTTACTTTGTGACAATCACATGGAAGTGTAATAAAACTTACTAGTTTATGTGATTTTATATGAATGAATGTATTTTTATGGACTGGATCTGTGAGGTGATAGTGACTCCTGTAAATTGTACACTACAAAAATCTGTGTGTAATCTCCAACATGGAAAACGAGAGAAGCCAATCCCGAGTCCTCTGTTTCTAGAGTCAGAATGGTCAAGTGAACTTTACTCCTGATCTCCTTCAACCCCCTCCATGTCTGCTCCTATATAATGTTTACCTTAGTATATGAATCTAATATATAAAGAAGAGTGTATGTATGTATGTGTATGTGTGTATCATAGCCCATTCCTGGTAGCCTGCCCCTCCACATAGCCCTACCCCTTTCATAGCTCCACCTCTACATAGCCCCACCCCTCTGCCTCCTTTACAGCTCCGCCCACTTCATGGATGTATGGTGTATGTATGTAGAGCTCCGCCCCCTCCACGTGGCCTGTTCAAGAGTTGAAACTGCCAAAAATCTGTTCATCTTTACACCAGAAGGAAAAACCAAGAATGTTGTTTATCAAAAGGATTTTGAGTGAGTTGCAAATAAAATACTATACATTACTTGGATAATCATTTAGTTAATTTGTGTTGCAAATCTGTAGTGTTGAATATATGATGAGAAATTAAAATAATCATTCCATAATGTTCTAACTAAGCACAGCTAGTTACTATGCCTGGGCAACGCCGTGGTCTACAGCTAGTTCAGTGTATAAATACTATACATTATGTATCCTGAACATCATGCCATTAAAACAGTAAAATAGTTAAGACTTGTAGATAATAAATATTGGATTCTATACCTTTGTGTTCACCTCCATCTGGATTTAAGTGCATTCTTTTCTGACACTCCGAGCAGCTCATTAGGAATCTTGTCACCGCTTCTCTGGGAAGGAAGGCATATGTCTCTGAAATCTAAAACAAATAAAACAGCCACCATGTAACATCAAGCACCATATTAAGTGAAAAAGACATAATCTGTTTCAATAGAAAGAAGTAACAAGATTGACTCAAGACCATGTACGGGGTCTGGATGGCCCAGGGGGCAGGGGGGCATATGCAGTTTTGGGGCCGCACGCCTCTCTGTCATGTTGGACTGGGAGGCCGCTCTGCCCCTGAAGTTTACTGCTCATTGGCCACTGCTGTGTACTTGCCCCCCAGGTTCAAATTTGCCAGCCAGCCCCTGACCATGTATTTTATACAAGAAGAACATGTTCCACCTCCTACTGCATGCTATGACCACATGGCATTAGTGCCACATTCATTGCCAAATGATGCCTAATCAAGCATATAGCCAAACAATCTCCATGGTTCTGAAGCAGAGCACCATTTTTACAAGAAATGTATTTGTGATATTTAAGGGCAGTCCGGCGTTGTTAAAGTAAAGTCAAATAGTTGTTGATTAATCCAAGGCCAGCTGCTGCACAAATTACACAACTGGACAGTGCGGTGCAGATCCTGTATTAAAACTACTCTATATTAGAACATTTGCGATTGAGTGTCCATGGCTAATAAGCTTATGCTCTTAGGACGATGTGCCGCAGGACCCGCGCTGCTGATACTTTTTTACTTTATCCTGCAGCACATCGTCCTAAGAGCATAATCCTGAACCGAGGTTACCCGTGGATGTGTGGATCCTCTGAGCCTCTGACCTCTGAGCGCTCAAACTCGGTTGTGGGTACATACAACCTCATAAGGTGAGCAGACTCTGTCCGGTTTTTCACATTGATCTTTTCCTAAAAAGATAAGACCCTATTGCGCATTATCTCACATTCTAGAAAGATACATGGCTAATAAGCTACATTCATGCCAGATGTCATTGATGCACAATGGCAAGGAGAGGTACATCTCAATTAATTAAAATATCATTAAAAAGTTAATTTATTTCAGTAATTCAATACAAAAAGTCATTACAAACAGAGTGATCTATTTCAAGTGTTTATTTCTGTAAATGTTGATGATTACGGCTTACAGCCAATGAAAACCCAAAGGTCATTATCTCAGAAAAGTAAAGTAGGGAGGATGAAGGGTTAAAAATAGCGCTGCTGTATTCCACAAGACATCAAAGGGTGAATATAATATTGATTTATTAGTAAACATGTTTTATGACTCCCTGAAACACCCTGAAACATGGCAATATGATATAGATTTGTCCAAAGGAAGGGGGCAGGGAGCCTTAAAATGCTAATTGACTACTAAATCAATATTGTATTCACCCTTTGATGTTTTGTGGAATACAGCAGCGTGGTTTTTAACCCTTCAGCCTCCTTACACTATATGTACCACACTGGGGACTTCAGCAGCATGGATATGCTTTTATAGTGGTTGTGACTCTCACAACCACACAAGGTGAAGCCTCTGATACCTATTTAGGGAATATTTGATCTCCCAGACCCTTCATCCTCCCTACTTTAATTTTCTGAGATAATGACTTTTGGTTTTTCATAGTCTGTAAGCCATAATCATCAACATTAACAGAAATAAATACTTGCAATAAATCACTCTGTAATGACTCTATAGAATATACAGTATGTGTTTCACTTTATGTATTGAATTACTGAAATAAATTAACTTTTTGATGATATTCCATTTCATTGAGATACACATGTATCTGGTAAAGTAGATTACGGTATGTAAACCTACATTGTAATTTTTAGAGGTCTGATGTGATGGAACATTTGCCACCAGTTCTGGGATTGGAGGATGAAGCTATGGAAGTTCTAGCTGTTTAGTTTTGAAGATGATGGATACCCATTTAGGGTTACTTTCCAGCATTTGAGCCCCCTAATTCCTGTTAAAGAATGCATAAAGTGAAATGCATATATTATATAGAGTCATTACACACAGAGTGATCTATTTCAACTGTTTATTTCTGTTAATGTTGATGATTATGGCTTACAGCCAATGAAAACCCACAGGTCATTATCTCATAAATTTAAAGTAGGGAGGATGAAGGGTTAAAAACTACACTGCAGTATTCCACGAAACATCAAAGGATGTATATAATATTGATTTATCAGTCAATGCATTTCAGGGCTCCCTGGCCCCTTCCTCAGGATAAATCAACATCATAGTGCCATGTTACAGGGCGGTCATTGACTAATAAATCAATATTATATTCACCCTTTGATGGCTCATGAATTATGGCAGTGCGGTTTTAAATCCTTCATCCTCCCTAGGTTAATTTTCTGAGATAATGACCTTTGGGCTTTCATTGGCTGTAAGCCATAATCATCAACATTAACAGAAGTAAACACTTGAAATAGATCACTCTGTTTGTAATGACTCTATATATTGTGTTTCACTTTTTATATTAAATTACTGAAATAAATTAACTTTTTGATGCTATTCTAATTCATTGAGATGTACCTGTATATACACAAAAAGGTGCAGTGGTGATGAGAACTTCTCCTCGCAGATGTGGCATGTCAAAATGCTGATTAGACAGCATGGTTAGACAAGTGTGCCTTACACTGGCCACAATAAAAAACCACTCTAAAATGTGCTGTTTCACAGTATTGGCGGATTCTGGGGGGGTCAGAAAGCTAGCCAGTATCTGGTGTGACCACCATTTGCCAGTCTGCCAACTGCCCTGTACTGTGAAAACCAGGATTCACCCATGAAGAGAACACGTCCCCAACCAGCCAGATGCCATCGGATGTGAGCATCACTCAAATGTGCACAAAGAACAGAAGTCAGATGGAGATCCTGATAAGGACGACGAGAATGCAGATGAGCTTCCCTAAGTTTCTGACAATTTGTGCAGCAATTCTTTGGTTATGTAAAGTGATTGTTGCAGCAGCTGTCTCAGACGATCTTGGAGGTGAAGATGCTGGATGTGGAGGACCTGGGATGGTGTGGTTACATGTGGTCTGCTGTTTTGAGGTCGGTTTGATGCACTACCAATTCTCTTTGGAGACAGCTAATGGTAAAAAATTGAACATTCCTGGTGGTCATTCCTGTAGTCAGCATGCAGGTTGCACGCTCCCTCAAAACCTATGACATCTGTGTCACTGTGCTGTGTGACAAAACTGCACATTTTAGGCCCCTTTCACATCAGAGGTAATCGCTGATCGCGGCAGTTGCGGTGAAAAAACGAAACTGCCACGATTACCGCATAACGGCCACACTTGCGGTTCACTTGCGGTAAGCCCCATGCAATGTCTATGGGGCTTGCGGCAGGTGCGGCAAGTGCGGTATAGTTGCGGTTTTGGCGCTTGCGGCAGATGCGGCCGCGAAAAAAAACGCGGTTTTTCGTGGCTGCATGTGCCATAAGTGCCGAAACCGCACTAGCCACACCTGCCGCACACTTACCGCAAGCCCCATAGACATTGCATGGGGCTTGCTGCAAGTTAACCGCAAGTGCGGCCGTTATGCGATTACCGCTGATGTGAAAGGGGCTTTAGAGAGGCCTTTCATTGTGGCCAGCGTAAGGCACACCTGTGCAATAATCATGCTGCCTAATAAGCATCTTGTTATGCAACACCTGTGAGGTGGCTGGATTATATCGGTAAGGCTGGTTTCACACTGCAGTTTTTTCCCCTGATCAGGTTCGATCAGGTTTGTGTGCCAAAACCAGGAAAGGAACTTGCAGAGAAAAACTATAATTGAGAGATTGACACCTGTTCTGAGTTTTGGAGACACTCCTGGATTTGGCACACAAACTGGATGGAACTGATCAGGGAAAAAACTGCAGTGTGAAACCTGCCTAAAACAAGAAAAGCTCACATAGGGCCACGTCACACACACAGATAATTGTGCATATATTGTTGGCAGATCTCTGGTTGCAGTGAAATCATGGGCACATTGTTCATTTATATACGGCCACAAAATGGAACAATCTGTCCATGATTTCACTGCAACCAGAGATCTGCGAACAATATCTGCACAATTATCTGTGTGTGTGATGTGGCCCTTATACACATTAAAAGACACATTTTTGAACAATAGTAGAGAGAATAAGACAGTCTGTCTACACAAAAAAAGTCTTGATCTTGGAGTTCAGCTCATGAAAAATGGGAGCAAAAAGAAAAGTGTTAAGGCCAGTTCACACGCAAGGATATCCTGAACGATATCCTTGAAACGTCACGAATTTGTGATCATTCAAAAGATATTGTTCGGGCGTCGTTGCGTGCAAACGAATGATATAGGAAGAAAAAATCCTTGGATCGTTCATCCAAGATTTGTGATCCTGACCTCAAATCTATTGTTCGTCGTCCAATTAACGCTGCTGGAAGAAGCCACATCGTTCAGTGTGACACCTTTATGAACGATCTCCTGCCGCTTTAAATTTAACAATATCCTTGTTTGTGAAGCGGCCTTTATGTTTATAATTCTGATCAGTATATATATATATATACACACACACTACTGTTCAAAGGTTTGGGGTCACTCAGACAATTTTGTGTTTTCCATGAAAACGCATACTTTTATTTATGAAATGAGTTGCAAATTAATAGAAAACATAGTCCAGACATTGACAAGGTTAGAAATAATGATTTTTATTTGAAATAATAATTTTTTCCTTCTAACTTTGCTTTCATCAAAGAATGCTCTCTTTGCAGCAATTACAGCATTGCAGACCTTTGGCATTCTAGCTGTTAATATGCTAATTGATAAAGGCATCCGGCGAAACGCGTGGCTTTTAGGGGGGTGAGGGGTGGATTTCTTTTTGATACACGTGTAACATGTTTGGATTTATTAAATATTAAAGAGTTTTTGCAAAAAATGTCTATCACTGTTCCTTCAATGCTCGCTGGAAACTACCTTTTTTCCTTTATTTGGATATAGCTGTGGTTAGCCTGGACGGGGCTACATCCGTGCTGGAGCGTCTGAAACGGCCGTCAAGGTGGTGAGCTGAGATTTTTGCTTTATCCAGTTAATTTGCTTAGGTAATCTTGAGAAATTTCCCCCCATGCTTCCTGAAGCCCCTCCCACAAGTTGGATTGGCTTGATGGGCACTTTTTGTGTACCATACGGTCAAGCTGCTTCCACAACAGTTCAATGGGGTTTAGATCTGGTGACTGTGCTGGCCACTGCATTACAGATCGAATACCAGCTGCCTGTTTCTTCCCTAAATAGTTCATGTATAATTTGGAGGTGTGATTTGGGTCATTGTCCTGTTGTAGGATTAAATAGGCTCCAATCAAGCTCTGTCCACAGGGTATGACATGGCGTTGCAAAAGGAAGTGATGACCTTCCTTATTTAAAATCCATTTTACTTTGTACAAATCTGCCATTTTACCAGCACCAAAGCAACCCCATTACCTCCGCCATGCTTGACAGATGGCATCAGGCACTCTTCCAGCATCTTTTCAGTTGTTCTGGGTCTCACAAATGTTCTTCTGTGTGATTCAAACACCTCAAATTTTGATTCGTCTGTCCATAAAACTTTGTTCCAATCATCCTCTGTCCAATGTCTGTTCTTTTGCCCATATTAATCTTTTCCTTTTATTAGCCAATCTCAGATATGGCTTTTTCTTTGCCACTCTGCTCTGAAGGCCAGCATCCTGGAGTCGCCTCTTCACTGTAGACATTGACACTGGCATTTTGCGGGTACTATTTAATGAAGCTGCCAGTTGAGTAGCTGTGAGGCGTTGATTTCTCAAACTAGAGACTCTAATGTACTTGTCTTGTTGCTCAGTTGTGCAGCAGGGCCTGCCACTTCACTTTCTACTCTGGTTAGAGCCTGTTTGTGCTCTCCTCTGAAGGAAGTAGGATAAACTGTTGTAGGAAATCTTCAGTTTCTTGGCAATGTCTCGCATAGAATAGCCTTAATTTCTAAGAACAAGAATAGGCTGTCAAGTTTCACATGAAAATTCTCTTTTTCTGGCCATTTTGAAAGTTTCATAGAACAAACAAATGTAATGCTCCAGATTCTCAACTAGCTCAAAGGAAGGTCAACTTTATAGCTTCTCTAAACAGCCAAACCGTTTTTAGCTGTACTAACATATTTGTGCAAGGGTTTTCTAGGGTTTTCTAAACATCCATTAGCCTTCTTACACAGTTAGCAAACACAATGTACCATTAAAACACAGGAGTGGTGGTTGTTGGAAATGGGTCTCTATACACCTATGTACTGTAGATATTGCATTAAAAACCAGACGTTTGCAGCTAGAATAGTCATTTACCACATTAATAATGTATAGAGTATTTCTGATTCATTAAAAAAAAATGTGCTTTTCTTTCAAAGATAAGATGAACAGTATTAAAGTTGGCATTTTAGTTGGTGGTGGAGTGGAATAAAGGAATTGCATTAACCTTGAAGTCTCTCGTGGTCAGAGTGGAAGAAAACTCGTCTCCTTTAATACTGTTCATCTGATCTTCCACGGGTTCTGCAGCAGCCAGTTGTTTTTGTGCTTCAGGGGGTTGTGACTTGCACAACCGCACAAGGTGAGTGTGTAAGATTAAACACCCCTCTGTTTTATCGGAATTACGGCCCTATGTGCGCTTTCTCTCGTCTTTCCTTCCTTTCAAAAATAAGGAAATTTCTCACTGACCCCAAACTTTTGAATGGTAGTGTATATACTGTATATATATATATATATATATATACACACATCTCAAACACTGGCGGGCTTTTCACATATTCTTGCACCTCACTGTTGCTTTACATTTTTACATATTCAGTACTTATACAGAGTATCTAATACAAACTTCTGAGGGAAGTTATTGAAACTATGAATCAGATTGGATCAAGGTGATCTGTTTGCCAAGCACTGACCTATAGTGTTCCTGAGTGATTTACTGCACAAAGCTACTTTCCTGAATCCTTTAATTAAGACTGGTAGTTGAAATGACATTGGCTGAAGGGAAAACATCTTATGTCATGAATGTCGATAGATGTTAAAAGCATTACAGTTCAAATGATAAATAAACTTATTACAAAATCTAAGTAAACATGAACATTAAAGGAAAAAGTGTGAGCTGGCACCCGTATCCAATGATAAGAAACTTTTTTGGCAAAACTTTTATTTATGTTGTGAGTTTTGCCAAAATAAAGTTTCTTATCATTGGATACGGGTGCCAGCTCACACTTTTTCCTTGGTTTACTTCGGGCGGTGGCCGACCGCCGCTGAGCACCCGACCTGGATCACAGTTGAAGGAGGGGTGAGCATTTTCCCTTCCCTTTTCCTGGATTTGTTATGAACATTAAAGGAGTTAACAACATTATCTTTACTTTGACAAATATGTTGGGGACTTGATTTTGCTATTGTATAAGTATTACAGGGTCTCCTCCAGCTCCTGTAAGTGCCATCTTCCTCTCAGACTGCATTTTTCTATTCACCCAAAAATGTCTACTGATGGAGGAGCAGTGACCAAACCTGTCCATCAGCCTCCTCCAATTGATAAGAATTTCAACTGGAAAAGCTGTTTATCACTAGGAGTATAGTTATGAACAGTCTGGTCACCACTCCCCTGTCAGTAGATATTTTGAATACAGGAGAGCAGTGCAGTCTATATGGCAGGCAGTATTAACAAGTACAGGAGGAGAATCTGTAATACTTACATATACCGTAAGTAAGTGCCACAAAATCTTATACCCAACACAAAAAAAGTGGTCAAAACATTAAAGAGTAACTAAACTGAAGAAAGTTATAAAACTGCAAATCATTTGTATGAGATTTGTCTTCATTCCTGGAAAAAATGTAATGTGTGTGGCTTCCAAACCTCTATTTTTCCCCAGGCTATTTGCCTGCCTTTAGCTGTATTGATATCAAAATGTACTCCTCTGGAGTACAGATGATGGCAGTGAAAGGGTCAACACTGCCATTATCTACATCTGCTCCATTCCAAGCTCGGCAGCTCCACTTTGAGGCCAATGCTTTACACAGGAGAGCCGAAAACACAGCAACCACAGGAGATAAGATATGTGGTACTGCTGCTAAAATGATCCAGATCCAGAGGCAATAGTAATATAATGGTGATTTATTTTATGCATTTTGAAGCGCATTCACACTTCTTCCTCAGGAAATTCCCTGATTAAAGAGAGTTTTCCTCTGTCGGCACACAACGATTTTTGTTTTTTCAAGTGGGCAGGTTGCCTGGCTCATTTCAATAGCTTAGTCACAGTCCATCATTAAAAAGGGTTGGCATATTTTCTGAAATGAGCAATCAGCCAGCTCCTTTTACACACAGCATTGGACAAAGGAAACTCTATTGCGTGACAGCCTTATTTGTGAATAAAGTTGGAGTTGCTCACCTGGAGGGGTGTGTGAGACACAACCACTATATTTGCCCCAACAATCAGCTGCTGCAGAATAGCAAACAATTAAAGCTTGACAGAACAAAGAGTGGGATTCTCTGCGCTGCTGACATCTCCAATGATGGTCCACAAGATGAAGATATAAAGTGCTTTTTTAGTCTACACTCTTCAAACTCCTTCTGACGTCTTTTTCAGAGCAAACCATGTGTACCTATGGTGTACATGTGGCTTGTCCTGAGATAAGTCAGTAGACTTTTTAAACAAGTCGACTATAAAATACATGTTTTATCTTCATCTTGAGGACCATCATTGGAACTGTCAGGATTGCAGAGAATCCTGCTCTTCTCCTTTCTATCAGTTATGCTTATTTTTTTTTTTTAAATAAATCCTGAGACACAGTGTAAGTGAAACATTCTGTCTGGATCAGATGCAGAAGAAGGGACTGTGTTGACTGTAGGAGAGAGTTTTTTGAAGAAAGAAGAGTCCAAAACAATTTGCTGAACCATAATGGGCGATGAACACTTTTTAGGCCAATGGGCTGACTGAACACATTCCAGATTTTTGTGTTCAGCATTGATTGTCAGTGCGAATTTAGCTCCTTCAAGAAAATTTTGTGACTCTTCAAGAGCTAAATGTATGGCTAACAGCCCATGATTATAGATGAGCGAACCTTTCAAACTTCAGTTCAAGTCAATGAACGTCCCAACGTTAAGCAAACATGTTCACATTTAGAGTTCAGCTGCTTTACATTTGGAAACCACTGGAGCGACCATTGCTGTGGTCAAGTACAGTTGGTGCTTGGCCCAGTGCAAGCTACATGTAGTGTTTCATTGGCTCACACTGGGCTTAAAAGCAAAGTTTTTGGGTGTAGTGTATCTCCAAAATTAATTTGGAATAAAAACTTTTCTCCCACCCTTGGAAGTGTTTTACTTAAGGCTGGCTGTAAGTGGGTGGAGGATTTTTCCCTATGTGTTGTGTTTTTTAACTATTTACTCACAGGATTGATAATAGGCGAGTCTCCTATAGACCTGACATTATCAATCTGGGTTTAATGACAAGCTTTCAATATTCAGCTGTCATTAACCCCGTCTATCACCCAAATGCAACCGCACCAAGGCATCACGAAGAGCTGGGTAAAGCACTAGAAATTGGCGCTTCTGATGAATGCACCAATTTCTGAGGCAGCTGCTATTCTTTTGCCTGGGGGTGCCCAATAACTATGGGCCTCTTCACTCTGAGAATACCAGCCCTCAGCAGCCTGGCTTTTTCCTTGGCTGACAATCAAATATAGGGCAAAGCCCACACTTTTTTTTTATAATTATTTATTTAAATGACTGGAAAAAAATAATGAGTTCCCCTGTATTTTTGATTGCCAGCCAAGGTAAAGCCAGACAGCTAGAGGTGGCAGCCCGTAGCTGTCCGCCTTATCTGCTCTGAGAATCAAAATACAGCAAAGCCCTACATCACTTTTTGTTAATTATCAATTTATTTTTACACTGCTATGATGTTAGGTTCGTTGCATATGGCAACCAATCACAGACGCCGCCACAAAGGTTCAGGTGTTGTGAATTCATTGATGAAGAATTCTGGTTGTGAGCTCCCTCCTGTGGTTGTTGTTGGTGATGCAGCTGGCTGTGTTTTGGAGAGTTCTTCAGCTGATCCTAATGATTGGCAGTCTGCTTCGGATTGGAGCATATAGGTGGTTGGAGCTGATCAATCTCTGCCAGTTGTAATTATTCCTGGAGGTTTTCACATCTCGCCCTGGTTCCTGCTCTGATGAATCCTTGCAAGCTAAGTGAATGATGTTTTGTTATTTTGTGGCACACATGTTGTGTGCTTGAGCATCTGCTTATTGCTTGTCTTGCTCTGAGCTGTGGGTTGATATTTAGTCTGCATATTTGTTTTCTTGCTCTTAGTTAGGAAGTTTTCTTCCTAGGTATGAATTGCTATTCACTGTTGTCTGCAACTTCCAGTTGTGCTGGTGTTATTTATTCTAGCTTGATTCACAGAAGCTCCTGCAGGTATAGAGGGCGGCGAGTCTTAGCAGACTCAGGGTTATCTTTTGGTACTATCTTCTGTTGGATGTTTTTGATAGTATTTTAATACTGACCGCAATAGTATTCCATCATGTCCTTACTATCTAGCTAGTGTGGCCTCTTTTGCTAAACTCTATTATCTGTCTGTGTGTGTTTTTCCTCTCCTGTATCCCAGTCAATATCCGTGGGGGGCTTGCTATTCTTTTGGGGTTCTACTCTGAGGCAAGATAGACTTTCCTGTTTCCATCTTTAGGGGTAGCTAGTTCTCCGGCTGTGTCGAGGTGTCTAGGGCATGGTTAGTTACATCCCACGGCTACTTCTAGTTGCGGTATTTAGTCAGGGACGGCGGTCAGTACAGTTGCCAACTACTTCTGTGAAATCTGTTTATGTTACTCCTAGGTCATCGGATCATAACAGTCAGGGGCGCAACCACCAATTCCAGATGCTGTCAGAGAGTGGGCATCTGTGATTTGCTGTTGGAGTAACTGCAGTAACCTGGAAGCAGCTCATGCATTCTAGCATCTACCGTGCAGGGAATAAATCAGGAAGTTAATGAGCGGCTCTGGAAGTACAATATTTCCTAGATTGGTCAGGGTCAAGCCACTGGGAACTCAATGAAAGCCAGAATGAAGGTTAACTATCTGGCCATAGAGACTGGAAGGCACTGCCATGCACATCAGTAAGCAACTCTATTGACACCAGGGACATGTGATTCCTGCTCTGAAGTTTGGTGGGGGCCTTCCCCAACCAGTAACATTTTATACTTTTAAAAGAATACATTGTTTAACATAGCAGTTTGTGGATGACAGATGGACATTAGATGGCATTTATTACATCCATGCAATATAAAAAAAACTGTGTAATTAAAACATAGCTTTTTTTAACATGAAAGCCCATGGGTGGAAGAAGACTGACAGATGGCATTCATTAAGGCATCTACTGAACAAATAAGCTGATGATGCTTAGGGTGCGTTCACACACTGCGTATTTACTGCATATTTTTACGCGAGTGCTGTTGCAGTTTTTGTAGCCAAAAGCAGGAGTGGAACAATCAGAGGAAAAGTCTAATAGAAACAAGTGCTCCACTTCTGTATTTAATCACCCACTGCTGGTTTTAATCAGCCACTCCTGGTTTTGGCTACAAAAACTGCACTCACTTAAAAATACCCAGCAAATATGCAGCATGTGAATGCAGCCTAAAAGGGTTTTCTCTTGAACCTAAACCCCTGCCCATATGCGCTATTAGAGCAGTTCTCCAGTTTGGGACCCTTTCTACGTGCTAGATTGGGGCGGACACATCATTGGTGCAGTCGGTACAACCGCAGAGGGGCCCAAGAGGTAAGGCTGGCTTCACACTGCGGTCAGGTCCGATTCGGGGCTGTCAGAGTTGAACCTGACAGTCCAGGACTGGATCTGGATACAGAACCGGAGGGCAAATATGCCCTCCGGTCCAGTGTGAAGCCGGATGCTGCAGAGCTCAGCTATCCCCAGTGAAATGGTGCTAAACTGCTTCTCAGGGGACAGCTCCCTGGTGCTGAAGTTCAGCGTAACTCACGCTTAACTTCAGACGCAGGTGTCCGGTTCCCGGATCCTCCCGGATCCACCCAGATCGGGGCAATCTGGCCCTATAGACTCCCATGTTAAGGAGCACCGGATTGCCCTGGATCCGGGCAGATCCAGGAGAATCCAGGAGGATCCGATTTGGGGAGATTTTTCTCCCCGGACACAAAAATGCAGCATGCTCCAATTTTGTGTCCGGGAGAAAAATCCGATTCCTCCCGGATTCTCCCAGACACATGGAAACTGGATGGCAGAGAGTTGTCATCCAGCTCCATCCGGTTCCATAGGGCTGAATGGGGTGAAAATCGGGTCCAGGGCTGTCCGGTTTTACTGGACAGCCCCAGATCGGACCTGACCGCAGTGTGAAGCCAGCCTAAGAAGTAGGGGGAATTGTGCCATGTGATGAGATATTGGACTGAAATGAGCCCATATATATTTTCTGCACCAGGATCCTTTGCTGACTGTGTCCATCAGTGGGCTAGATCAAAGGGCTATTCCATTTTGTTGGACTTGAGCAGTCTTTGTATTCACATGCCTTACCTTTCTGATGAAAATTGTCACTTCAGTGAGGAAGCAGACGAACTCTAGTGCCACCTATTGACAAGTCATAATTACCTTCCTGATGAGACTAGTAATAACAAAATGTGTTAGGCCGTATGCACACATTGAGGATTTGGTGAGTGTTTTACCTCAGTATTTGTAAGCCTAAACCAGGAGTGGGTGATAAATACAGAAGAGGTGACATGTTTGTTCTGATTTTTCCTCTCATGGTTTCGGGTACAAATA
Source organism: Allobates femoralis (assembly GCA_033576535.1). Lineage (NCBI taxonomy): Eukaryota > Metazoa > Chordata > Amphibia > Anura > Aromobatidae > Allobates > Allobates femoralis. Next base: position 135,837,790 of record JARQOC010000005.1, on the reverse strand, counting down.
CTGAGGTAAAAATCACTAAAAGTTTAATCTGTGCATGTGGCCTTATGGAGGCAAATTTGTTGATTTGAGTACAGTGTTATAGTCTTCTAGCTGCAGGCAGTTTGGAAGGACTGCAATGAACTGTTTATTGTGAATATACTAAATGATTTGGATGGAAAGTTACTGAATAATCATCTGGAGATCTATGGTGAACAACCCTTATGGCCCCTTTACACGCAGCTACAGGTAACAGGTTTTCCACAGGTAACTTACTGGCTGCAGTGAAATCATGGAGACATGGTTCTATCTTGCTGCTGTGTACAAATGGAACTATGTCTCCATGATTTCACTGCAGCCAGTAAGTTATCTGTGGAAAACCTGTCACCTGTAGCTGCATGTAAAGTGGCCATTACAGTACATAGAATTGTATGCTATGATACTATGAGGTTTTAATTTAATTTTAGGGGTCCCCAACCTTTCTGACCTTGAGAGTCACATCTATCTCTGAAAGATGAAGGTCTTGAGCCAGATGCAGCTCCTGCCCCCTCACAGTAGTGACACCCAGAGCCCCTTTACAGGTATAACGGCAGCCAAAGCTTGTCCACAGATATCTCATCAGGGTAGTATACCAAGATTTTGGCCCTACCCCAATTCAGGACTGCTCTACTATGTGGGTCTACTCACAAAAGCCACCATGAGGACATGCTGTTCATAGCTGTTTGCTAAACCTGGTGTTTATGCACCAAGCTGGAATGGAGCCACAAGCCACAGGTTGGGGACCCCTGCCATACAGTCTAATACTCCCCTCCTGGCTATTAGGCAATATTTAGCATTTTGTGGTTAGGGATCAGCTGATTTCCTCGATGGAAGCAATTCATTAAGGAATTAACAGAAAGTATGTACCTTTAAATTGAATCACAAAATAAGACAAGTGTTGACAAAAAAGCTTTGATTGTATCTGTCGCTTCTAACCTTGAATGAGAGAAAATGATTTTTCTGAACATTCTGGATGTCAGTACATTAGATTATGGTCGCATGCCAATCTTGTAGACCAGTATACCACAAAGCTTTCATGTAATCAGCATTAGAGCAGCACGTCTTACCTTGACCTGTTTAATTCTGTTCAACCAAAGCATTACAAAAACTTTTACACATTTCAATAAATGTTTTGAACTTAAAAACTGTAATCAAATGTTCGTGGTGTTCATATATTGCTCACTTTCTTTACACTTGCCAATATGGGCATTTACAAAAGATTCTCTGTAATTTTGGGTCTAGGGTCACAAAGGTGTTAAAATGAGGATTTTTCTCAATTGTCTTTTAAGGCCGCTTTACACACACCAACTTCTGTGACCAACTTCTGAACAGATCTCTGGTTGCAGTGAAATCATGGACACATTATTACATTTGTACACAGCACAAAATGGAACAATTCTCCATGATTTCACTGCAACCAGAGATCTGTTCAGAAGTTGGTCACAGAAGTTGGTGTGTGTAAAGCGGCCCTTACCAATGGAACGCAACCATGACACATGAGCATTAATCAGCACACAATTCTGCAGTTTCCTTACTTAATTGCTGATACAGATTAACAGTGAAGTAAACATTTGTTTCTGGATTATTACCTCTCCTAAAGGGGTATTCTTTTGATATTAAAAGGAATCGGTTATGTCTGATAACACTAATAACCTGCAGACATAGGGTTAATCTGCAGGTTAACTGCATTATGAAGATACCCAGTCACTGTACTGAAAGTGCAGCAACTGGGAGAACATGAACTTTGTTTCTCCTGTGAGCTGCTGGCTTTCAGTCATGCAGGCATACCGGCTTGGCTTTAGCCACAGCTCACAGCACTATGGCTGTAAGCACAACTGACATCGGGCTGAGCAGGCTCATAATGCTATTAACCTACAGATAAATCTATAACTGCAGGTTGATAGGGTTCTCCAACATGACTATTAACTTTAATACCAAGAGAAAACATCTCAATAATAATTCAAAAACAAAATGCTTCAGTCTGTTAGCAAAGTAAAGTAAAGTAAACATATACACTTTTTTATTTTTGTTTCTAATGTTAGGGGGGCTGGGTATTTCTTAAAAATAATGGCCAAAAGAATCAGTAGTAATTTGTAAATAGGGCTGTGGAGTCGGAGTCCATTTTGGCAAATTGGAAAAAAATGGACCGACTCTGACTCTTAAAATATATAATTAATTGGGTACAGTAGTTCCATGCAGTATGTGCTGAATATTATTATTAGGAATTATTATTATGTTCTATGTAAAGAACTTGATTATTGCATCATAATAATGATTCAAGCCTGATGTTCATATTGTACTACAATAGATGTATCACTTAAACATGAGCCATGTATGAGGGAGTTGGAGTCGGATTCAGGGAAATTGAGGAGTCGGAGTCAGAGGTTTGGCTTACCGACTCCACCGCCCTGTTAGTAAGTCATCAGAGTTGTAGCCTTTCAAGGCTGAGATTGGAATAACAGCATCCAGATGTGGGGTTACAAAACAGGTGAGGATAACTACACTATTATGTTTGCATGACTCTCATAGAAATGAATAGGAGGTATAGAAACAGCACAGTGAAGCAAGCTACACTATTTTTGCAACTTAGTAGTTATACCACCAGTGTTGATTACTTTACTATGCTGATTCTATAACCAGGGGTGTAACGATAGTAGTCACAGAGGGAGTAACTGCAACTGGTCTGTAGAGTCAGGAGGCCTGCTTACACAAGTGCTGTTTTCAGCTGAATGTATATTTAAGTATGGTCTGGGGAACTTGCTATCTACCTTATGGAGAGGAGTTTGCCTGCAACCATAAGAAGACAGTTAAGTAGGTAAGGAGATGTAAAGCTGCATTCCTCGTCTAGGAAATATGCAAATTTGCACTTCAGTAAGGAAGTGGATGAACTCCAGCGCCACTTCTAGGTAGCTCCTCAATGCCTTGTCGCTTTCTGACAAGCCTTTAAATATGACTAGGGATTTGTGCCAGATCAGAACCCCAAACTACAGACGCTGAAAATTTGCATATTTCCTAGAGGAGGGATGCAGCTTTAAATCTCCTTATCTACTTAACTGTCTTCTTATGGTTGCAGGCAAACTCCTCTCCAAAAGTTAGATCCTTAGTCATATTTAAAGGCTTGTCAGAAAGCGACTATGACTTTGAGGAGCTACCTAAAGGTGGTGCTGGAGTTCACCCACTTCCTTACTGAAGTGCAAATTTGCATATATAAGTATGTACATTCAGTTGAAATTAATTGCAGTGCAGAGAACCACCAGCACCTTCAGTCATAAGCTGCACAGACCACTGGCCAGTCCTCCTACGCCAGCTATAGAAGGATAAAAAGAACACAGCTTGCTCTGAGAATGGAGACAAATAAGAAGAATTGTTTTTTTGGTTTTTTTAATTAAAGGTACATTTTTGCAAGATGTGGCCAAGAAAGAGCCCATTATAGCATGATGGGGGAAAGGACAGGGGACATTGTTACTGGATGAGTGTCGGAAAGGAGCTAGGATGATGGACACTATTCAGGAAGGAGCCTGGATGGAAGACATTATTATATGATGAGGACCATGATCGGGGATTTTATTACAGGAAGGGGTCAGGAGGACAGAAGACATTATTACAGGATGAGGCCAGTTAAACAGGGAATATTATTACAGAAATGTGGAGAATATTGCAGGATGAGGACAGGGGCATAACGATTGCCCAAGGGTACAGGGTGCCCATTGACCTCAGAGTCTACTTTAGCTGGATGTGTGTCCAAGGACGCACATTCAGCAGGAGCGTATAGTAGCACAGATAAACATCTGGTCCCTGCATAGATATACACGCTGCTGGCCAATAAGAGGACAGTAGTTGATGTTGACTTTTCCATTACTAGGGCGCATGGCAGTGATGTCATGAACCATGGTGGGCACACTGATATTAGCTGCCAGCTATATTAAAACACACCTCGCAGTAGTGGAGCACTGGGAGGTGAGTAGTGTGTTTTTTTCTTATGCACAGTGGGGGACACATATACCAAGGTAAAGGACAGATATACATTGTTAGTTCCAGGGTGGGGACATGTATACCAGGATGGGGGATATATTTACCAGAACTGGTGACAGATATACCAGGATGGATGCAGAATGTGGATATATATATTCCAGAGTGGGAGGCTTATATACCTGAATGGGCCCAGTATGGGGGACATAAATACCAGACCAGGTTGGGCCCAGGATGTGAGATAGGTATACCAGGCTGGGAGACATATAAACCAGAATGGGTCCAGGACGGTGACATATAAAAAAGGATGGGAGACATATTTACCAGCATGGGTCCAGAATGGGGGGCATATATATCTGATTGAGGCCCAGGATAAGGGGGAAAATATTCCAAGATGCAGGACATATATACCAGGAAGGGGGACATGTATACCAGGATTAAGAGATATATTCCAGGATAGGGCATATATACTATATTTAAAACATATATCCCAAGATGGGCCCAGGATGAGGGTCATATATATCAAGAAGGAGGACGTTCAGTATATACCAGGTTTCAAGACATATATTCCAGGATGGGTGACACACAATACATACCAGGATAGTGCCAGGATAGGGGACAGTATTTCTTCCTCATCCTAAGTGACTTACTATATGTAACATGTATCATATAAAATATATACAAAGCATAACAAATTACCAGAAAGTAAGTGAAACACAGATGGATAGAAACCATTATCTATTGGCGGTTACTGGACACAAAGTATCATATAGTAGATTAGAAATAGTGATTGAGATGGGCACAAATTAATTATCATGATCTCATGACCACAGGCTCCAATTTACATTCATATGAATGTGCTGTGGAGAAACCACACTGCCCAATGAACCTCTGAATAATGAAACTTGTCTACAGAATGATTTACAGAAAGTAATCTCAGAGAGGACAGATTTAAACAATGACTATTAGCAAGGGTGCAATAGAACATCAATTCCAAAAAACACATGAACTGTTTCTATACAACATCCAGGATAAAAGTAATGCCTCACATTTTGGGATACAGATAACCCTAATCTGCTGGGATTTAGATATGAGGAAACTTAAGTGCTGACTTTTATTTTTTATTTTACTTTTGATTAATGTTACTTCTGAAAGTTTATATTGAATGCATGAGTAAGTGGCTCTTTAATGTATATTTTAATTGGTTATATAATATACAATATTTAAAGGGATCCTGTCACCCCCAAAACACTTGTAAACCTATTAAAACCTGTCCCTAGAGCATATTAACACTTTCCCTACACTATTTCTACCTCCTAAATGCAGTAAATGACATTGACTAAAAACGTTTTATAAGTACCTGATTAGTGATGATAATGAGTGACTATGCTATTCATAGTCACTCATCCAGGCTGCCCCTCTGCTTCATAGCACGCCTCCATAGGCGTGATCGTCCTCCTAGATTCAAATTGCAGCCTCCCCGCTGTGCCCTGTGTCGTAGGAGGCTGCTGTGTGGCTTGTGACGCGATCCGAGTCATTCCCGGCGCCCTGTGACGTATTTACAGCGGCGCCGCGCTGTTAGCTTCAAAATGTGCACTGCGCATGCGCATTGGGCATGCGCAGTGCGCATTTTGAAGCTAACAGCGCGGCGCCGCTGTAAATACGTCACAGGGCGCCGGGAATGACGCGGATCGCGTTACAAGCCACACAGCAGCCTCCTACGACACAGGGCACAGCGGGGAGGCTGCAATTTGAATCTAGGAGGACGATCACGCCTATGGAGGCGTGCTATGAAGCAGAGGGGCAGCCTGGATGAGTGACTATGAATAGATAGTCACTCATTATCATCACTAATCAGGTACTTATAAAACGTTTTTAGTCAATGTCACTTACTGCATTTAGGAGGTAGAAATAGTGTAGGGAAAGTGTTAATATGCTCTAGGGACAGGTTTTAATAGGTTAGCAGGTGTTTTGGGGGTGACAGGATCCCTTTAATTCCTCGGATATTTCTGAACAAACTTTGAAATAAATTGGGATGAAACTATCTCCAGATCATTGGAGTGTTCAGAAATACAAAGTCAGCTTATCTTTCTTTGCCACTTATAGGCTGACCTATCTACTAGTGTGCCTTACCCGTAATGTCACCATTGCCACCATCATTTTGGTAATAGATGCCAATTAACTCATACAACTGTACCAACCAGAAAAAAAATAAACCTATTCTACAAAAATTGACTATAGAATACTTCCAAAGTTATTTTATTTATGATTATATTTGAGATCTGTGCCTTTATTAGGTGATACTATATGACCTGGATAGTAGTGGCAGCCAGAGTAGCCATTCAAAGGTGCCAACAGCATATGCTTCAAGGCCATTTTGCTTTATACCACTGTTACTATATGCCAATCACCACAATGTCTATATGAATGTGCCAGCCTCTGTAAAATCAATGAAATAAAGTGAAAAAGGCATTTTATGGGTGCTGCCACACCACCCCAACAATGTCATATAGGAAGAATTTATTGCATTAAAACAACATGTTTCAAGGACGGACTATCCTCTTCGTCAGCTATGGTTACAAACATAAAATACCACAATATAAAAATGTACCCCAAAGGTGTATGATATCTGATGAATGAACCCCATAATAGACCCAATGTGTATTCAAATAGCAAAAAAGCATATAAAAGAGAAAAGAATCTCAGTATATATCGTACACAATAAAAAAAAAAAACACATATCATTATAATATATGGCAATACAATTGTCAATATATCCAAAATATCTTCAAAATGTCATTACTTTTACCCATTTCTGAGTATTGTCTATAGATTTATTCAGACCCTCTGGACTTAAGGTTAACTATCCAAAAATCCAGAAGGACTCTCTATTGACCGGTTTCCTAAATCTATTGCAACAATATTCAGCTATCTTTTCCATTAACCGTTGTAAACCTTCAGGATTTTTCTGATGTATTGGAAAAAAGTGTCTTTTCAGATACATAAGAAAAATCCTGAAGGTTTACATTTGTTAATTTTGGAACAGATACCAGAATATCATTGCAAAAGATTTTGGAAAGTGGCCAATAGGAAGTCCTTCTGGATTTTTAGATTGTCAACCTTAACAAGAGAGAGTCTGAATGAATGTATAGATAGTATGCAGGAATAGGTAAAGGTAATAGCATTTTGGAGATATTTTAGATATATTTACAATTTTATTATATTCTAGTGATATGTGTATTTTTTATTATGTATAGACTGATATCCTTTCTCTGTTATGTGCATTTTTGCCATGGTATACATATTGTCTCTGTTATGGGGTTAATTTATCGGATATCTTACACCAGTGGAGTGGGTATTCATATTGTGGTATTTACTGATTGTATACCTGATAAAGAGGACGGTCCGTCCTTAAATGCATTGCTTTAATACAATAAATTATTCTTACACAACATTGTTTGGTGGTGTAACAGTGCCCAGAAATCACCTTTTTCACTTCATTTCATTGGTAAACCTTAGGACTGGATGTGTGATCGGTGTAGCGGCCTGATTAACCACAAGCTACTCCCAGAGCCGTGCCTGATTTAGCACAACTCCACCAGGTGAGTCTTTCCTATCATGAGATTCACGTGCACTGCTCTTGAAACCGGTTAATCCAGAGACCACCTCTGTTTTACTTGTAGCCTCAGTAAAATGTCATCCACTCCTTCCTATAATAGTGTCAACCACAGAGCTTCTGTAAGGTCTGGTATGGCACTTATATAATGCATCAGTCAAAGTAATCTATAGGGTGGACCATCTATATGGATACACCTAAATAAAATCGGAATGAATGGTGATATCAACTTGAAATAACTCATGAAAGAATAAAGTTACGTTAAAACCAAGCACACCATTGTTTTTCTCAATAAGTTTGATGTGTCACATGACCCTCTTCCCATTGAAAAAAATAAAGTTGGATCCAAAATGGCCGACTTCAAAATGGCCACCATGGTCACCACCCATCTGAAAAAGGTTTCCTCCTCCCATATACTAATGTGCCACAAACAGGAAGTTGATATCACCAACCATTCCATTTTATTTAGGTATATCCATATACATGGCCCACCCAGTGCCACTGTAATATTGCTAGTCACATTGTCCATATGATACATGTATTTACATCTGACACATCGTACTGTGCTACACTCAGCTTTGACACTTTAGCAGCTGCATGGAAATATCGGTGCTGAGAGGTCGGCAAGCAAACGTGATCTAAGACAGATGGCCCTACCATTACTGTGCTGATGTGCAGAATTCTGGGCTAGTAGGGAAATTCTGAGAAATCCAGGACTGTCTTAACAAATTCAAGGTGATTGAGAGCAGTTCTTTAATATTTGCAAGCAAAATAGGTCATGAGCTGCAAATGGCTAATAAGCCACATTGTGGCCAATATACTGAAGTTTGCTCTTTGGTTTATGCTTCATTTACAGGTTTCAAGGCTAAATTATGTAATAGCCTGATGTGATATAATATACAATCATTTCTATAGATTGAAATCAATTTCAGTTTTTTTTTGTATTATAAACATATTTATCTGTAGAAATTGAAATAGTCACACAGAGGGTTTAATCTCTGTAAGCATTTATATGTGATGTGACCACACAGAGAGAAACCTGACAAGAATATCAGAGTCTAGAAAAGAAGTTACTGGCTTAATAGATCATACGGGAGAGTAATGAATACACATTAGTGAGATTAGGAAAGCAAAACGTTAGGTTACTCTTGGGACACAAAATTGATCAAGTCTGAAGCATGTGTCTTACCATGAAAGTAGTAAAACTCCTAATGAAAACATGATGAGCTGAAGTCAGATCAGCTGTCAACGAAAGACTGAGGAATGAACAATAGAAAGGCTCACTATAGGATGTGCAAAATACACCTAATTTACAGCCTCCTTTACAAGAGAGACTACACCAACTATGTTGGTACACCTAGCATAGTGTCAATGGAAGACTGAAGAATGAACAATAGAAAGGCTCACTATAGGATGTGCAAAATACACCTAATTTACAGCCTCCTTTACAAGAGAGACTACACCAACTATGTTGGTACACCTAACATAGTGTCAATGGAAGACTGAAGAATGAACAATAGAAAGGCTCACTATAGGATGTGCAAAATACACCTAATTTACAGCCTCCTTTACAAGAGAGACTACACCAACTATGTTGGTACACCTAGCATAGTGTCAATGGAAGACTGAAGAATGAACAATAGAAAGGCTCACTATAGGAAGTACAAAATATAACCCCGTATACAAGAGAGACTACACCAACAAAGCATGTACACCCTGGATAGTGTCAATGAATGAATGAATAAAGAATGAATAAATGAAGTGTGCAAATTATGGAGTGCAAAACACACCTTACTTACAGTCTTGTACATGAGTGACTACACCAATCAAGCTAATACACCTAATATAGTATCAACAGAAGACGGCAGAATGAACTATAGAAACACTCACTATAGGAAACGCAAAATACACCTAATATACAGCCTCATATACAAGAGAGACTACAAGAACCATGCATGTACCCCTCTAGCATAGTGTCAATGGAAGAATGAACAATCAATAAAGGAAGTGTGCAAAATGGAGAGAGAAAACACATCTTACTTAGGCCAGCGTCACATATATCATCCGTTTTTGGCTTAAGTCTGTTTTTGGTATCATTTTGGGTTTTTTTTTTCTAAGTCCAAAAATGCGAATGCATTAACTCATGTGTGTTTATGTTTTTGTGCACCATCCCAAAATATGCTGTTAGCAGCGTTTTTGGGTGCATTAAAAAAAAAACATGCTTTTTTTTACCATGGGGCCCTGTGGGAAACGCATGCGTTAACGCATTGCGTTTTTTAGATGCAAAAATGTCATTTCCCGAAAGGGGAAAAAACTGATGGGTATGTGTGACCCTGGCCTTACAGTCTTGTACATGAGCGACTACACCAACCAAGCTATTAGAGCTAGTAAATTGTCAATGGATATATGAATAATAAAAACACTCACTATGGGGAGTGCAAAATACACCTTTCTTACACTCTCATATACATGAGTGGCTACACCAGCTATGTTAGTACACCCAGTATAGTGTCAATGGTAGTATAGTATAATGTCAAGACTTAAAGCGAACCTGTCACCCCCCCGTGGACATCAAAAGCTATAATAGCCACCTTCTGCAGCACTAAGGCTGCATTCAGGGAAGGTGGCTATATGCTTTTGATGCCCTATATTCAGTCAAATATGAAGTTATATAAAGGCTTACACTTAAGAAGACCTAAGACCGGGAGGCGGGGTTTCGCACTCCTCTGACCCGCCTCCTCTTGTCAATCATTCAGGTCGCCTGCTGCTGCCTCCCCTCACAGTCGTTCATGAACGCGCGCCTCCGTGCTCCTCTATGGCGCCGCGCATGCGCTGTGCGCCGGGTGTCCAGGAAGTCGTCGGGCTGCACGTGCAGCCCGACGACTTCCTGGACACCCGGCGCACAGCGCATGCGCGGCTCCATAGACGAGAACGGAGGGGCGCGTTCATGAGGGGAGGCAGCAGCAGGCGACCTGAATGATTGACAAGAGGAGGCGGGTCGGAGGAGTGCGAAACCCCGCCTCCCGGTCTTAGGTCTTCTTAAGTGTAAGCCTTTATATAACTTCATATTTGACTGAATATAGGGCATCAAAAGCATATAGCCACCTTCCCTGAATGCAGCCTTAGTGCTGCAGAAGGTGGCTATTATAGCTTTTGATGTCCACGGGGGGTGACAGGTTCGCTTTAAGAATGGATAAATAGAAGCTCTCATTAAAGAGAGTGTAAAATATACCTACTCTATCTTATAACCTAGTATACAAGAGTGATTGCACCAACCCTAGACGTACACCTAGTTTATTGTCAAAGGAAAACTGAAGAATGAACAATAGAAAAGCACACAATAGGAAGGCTAAAATACATTTAACTTTAATCCTAGTAGACAAGAGTGACTAGACCAACCATCCAGGTACAATGAGTACAGTTTCAGTAGAAAAGCTGAATAAGGAGACATGAAAAAGTGCAAACCATAACTAACTTACATTCTAAGAGGCAAGAGTGGCTACACCAACAGTACAGGTACATCTAGTATACTGAAGAAATAGAAAGCTCACCCGCATTGAATCTTCAAACCGTTCAGAATAACGGTGGCATCTATGCCTAGATGCTGAAAAGTCCAATGAATAGACCGAGTAAAGTATCAATGGAAGACTGAAGAATGAACAATGGAAGTATGAGTAATAACTTTGAGATTTGGGACACCCTACAGCTCTAGGGTAGCAATTTTGACAAAGTAATTCACTTCCTCTCCAGAAGCTCCTGGCATAATAGAACATGTTTTTATTAATGTATTTACCCAACATTAGACGCTTCTGCTGGCAGTTGTTACCCACATTTCTCCACAAATATGCATATTTAGTTTGTTTAAATATGGATGTTATTTCATTAGAATTGACTGAAATTAGCCACTGGCAGATGCCTGAACTGCATTATATCGCCAAGGAAAAACACGCTCAGAAAGACAGAAAAAGCAGTGTAGGTTTCTTCAGTCTTTCATATTTGCAGGATATATTGTATACAGTTTTACAAGTCACCATACATGTAGGATGAAGATTTTAAATAAAGTCATGCAAAAATATTCTTTTACTAAGGGTAGAAATTTTTTTATTACTTTCCACAATTTTTTGTCATTTTATCTTTAACCTAAAGGTTCATTTACAATGTATTTCTTAAATTAGTGTTATTATGAACAATTGCTTTACAATATGTGAGCAGTTAAGGAAAGTTGCCAATCAGCCAATGAACAATCAAAATGTTCAATGATCTTTTGGATTGCAGGGAAGATTGTCATTGTCGGTAGCCTATCATGTTGTGCAAACAGAACCTGCGCTGCCAAAACAAAGGCATCCTATGATCAGAGCATTCAGTATTCAACTGAAGACCAGTTGGATTGTGTAGACAGGCTATTAAATGACAGCCGACCAGCCAGCATGTTGTGGCCAGTGTTCGTTTAACTCTGAACATCGCACACTGCAAATGCACCATAACTGTGGAAAAGTAAAGTCAACCAAATACGTTATCAGCGTCACTTCCATAACCGCACAGCAAGTAGATTCCAACTAAGCTAAACCAGACACTCAGACACCCAATCACTTTGGAGGGAAGTCCATCTATGTAAGAATTTGGAGACATTGGGCTGATAGAACAGGTAATGAAAAATATGCTATACAAAAAGCATAGTCAGGGCTGGTATTAGGGTAGCGAAAACTGGGAATTTTCCAGGGTCACCAGCCCTTTGGGGGCCCCCAACATCTACAGCAGGAGCTAAACTTATAATAGTTTTATCAGTATAGCTTTCCATATGTAGTCTACTTGAAAACCTATGGAGACATCACAATCATGTGACCATGATGTCACCACAGGTCTTGTACACTGCAGGATTTAAGAACTTTTGGGGAAATCCCGATCATATGACTAGTCATGTGATCGTAGTGTCACCGCACATCCTGGACTCTGCGGAAGAGCTGAAGAAGAAATGGACTGGAAGTAAGTGTGTGTGTGATTGTCTGGAAAAAATGTGCTCCTATACATAGCAAGGATATCAGAATGTATGGGTTCAGAATGTATGACTCTGTAGAAGAGCTGAAGAGAAGATGGACTGGTGGTAAGTGTGGTTTGTTTGGGGTGTGTGTGTGTGGTGATGGTGTGAGAGAGAGAGAGAGACTGTGTGCATGTGTGTCTGTCTAGAGTGCATAGGCTCCTAGTGGTGTATATTAGTGAGGACTAGGGATGAGCGAACGCTCTATTTTTCCGCGTTCGTGACCGGGGTCACTCTGTTAAAGCAAGTAAATAGTTAATGACATACTGATTATACTTGCTGGGTCTACAGTGTGTGTAGAATTATTAGGCAAATGAGTATTTTGATCACATGATACTTTTTATATATGTTGTCTACTGCCAAGCTGTATAGGCTTGAGAACAAACTACCAATTAAGTAAATCAGGTTATGTGCATCTCTGTAATGAGAAGGGGTGTGGTCTAATGACATCAACACCCTATATAAGGTGTGCTTAATTATTATGCAACTTCCTTTCCTTTGGAAAAATGGGTCAGAAGATGAGATTTGACAGGCTCTGAAAAGTCCAAAATTGTGAGATGTCTTGCAGAGGGATGCAGCAGTCTTGAAATTGCCAAACTTTTGAAGCGTGATCACCGAACAATCAAGCTTTTCATGGCAAATAGTGAACAGGGTCGCAAGAAGCGTGTTGGGCAAAAAAGGCGCAAAATAACTGCCCATGAATTGAGGAAAATCAAGCGTGAAGCTGCCAAGATGCCATTTACCACCAGTTTTGCATATTTCAGAGCTGCAACGTTACTGGATTATCAAAAAGCACAAGGTGTGCTATACTAGGGGACAGGGTCAAGATAAGAAAGGCTGAAAAACTGACCACCTTTGAACAAGAAACATAAGGTAAAACATCAAGACTGGGCCAAGAAATATCTTAAGACTGATTTTTCAAAGGTTTTATGGACTGATGAAATGAGAGTGACTCTTGATGGGTAGATGGATGGGCCAGAGGCTGGATCAGTAAAGGGCAGAGAGCTCCACTCCAACTCAGATGCCAGCAAGGTGGAGGTGGGGTACTGGCATGGGTTGGTATCATCAAAGATCAACTTGTGGGACCTTTTCGGGTTGAGGATGGAGTGAAGCTCAACTCCCAAAACCTACTGCCAGTTTCTGGAAGACAACTTCTTCAACCAGTGGTACAGGAAGAAGTCTGTATCGTTCAAGAAAAACATGATTTTCATGCAGGAAATGCTCCATCATCTGCATCCAACTACTCCACAGCGTGGCTGGTCAGTCAAAGTCTAAAAGAAGAAAAAATAATGACATGGGCCCTTGTTCACCTGATCTGAACCCATAGAGAACCTGTGGTCCCTCCTAAAATGTGAGATCTACAGGGAGGGAAAACAGTACACCTCTCGGAACAGTGTCGGGAGGCTGTGGTGGCTGCTGCACGCAATGTTGATCGTAAACAGATCAAGCAACTGACAGAATCTATGAATAGAAGGCTCTTGAGTGCCATCATAAAGAAAGTTGGCTATATTGGTCACTAATTTTTTTTTGTTTTGTTTTTGCATGTTAGAAATGTTTATTTCTAAATTTTGTGCAGTTATATTAGTTTACCTGGTTATAATAAACAAGTGGGATGGGAATATATTGCAATCATTTTCAGGAAGAAACTGAGTATTATCTGACAGAATCGCAGGGTGTCAATACTTTTGGTCAACACTGTATACAGTTGAATCCAAATGTTACATGCACAATTTTTTTTTATCTGGGCTTATAATTCCTCACTTTTTTATCCTTTCACGTTCTGTATCTAATACTTGTATTTTCCTAGTATTATCCACTCTATTTTTTTTTCTTAATATCTTTTATGTATTGAAAATGTCTCACTTATTAATTGATAATTTATACTACTTCCTTCCTATTTGCAACTCACTGTATTGTCACTCCCTATTCTGTTCCCTAGCTTGGAGCGCTGTTTATGACACTTCCCACTTTGTAGCATGCACTTTTCATCACTTCCTCCTATTTGCACTCTAGCGTGGAGTGCACATTGATGCCGCCTCCCTTCTGCACACTGCACCTCTCTAAGAGGCGAAGAGATGTCACGTCTTCCTTTATATACCCCCCAATTATATCCTTTTCTGTTCTCTCAATAAAGCATCAGGCGAAACACAGTGGGTCAATAAGTCCATGATGTGGGTTTTGTACCTTTACCATATTCTGAACTCACCTTACCTTTGTCTTCTTTGTCCTTTGGATTATTACATCCTTTTTATTTATAGCTGACTGGTTTTACTTATATATTTTATACTTCTTTATCTTTCTGCACTAGCCACTTTATTTGTCTATCTATAGGATATTGAAGTGTTAATGCTGAGTGTTTTCAGTACTTAAATACTTGCATATATGTAACACCATGGATTTTTTTTATCTATTTCGTTCTAATCTTTCTTCTTGAATATTTTTTTAATTATTCCGATTGCATTTATATGTTAAACATATTCCAGATAAGAAGTTGTATGTCATATTTATAGGTTAGATTGTCTAGATTGTCTAGATGTATAGCTGTCACAGATTATGTATGGTGTTTATAAACATACTGTGTGTATGTAGCATCGACATTTACAAATCCTGGCAGTGCAGTTCCTAGGTGTAAAGATGTTGACAATCGCCCAACGAATGAGCAAAATGCTGCTCCTTCATCTGGTGATTCAATTGTTTATGGTGGAACAAAAATCCTTGCTCTCGGCACCACATCATCCAGAGTAAACTGCAGAAGTGCTGCTGATAACATGATACTGTAGGGACAGATTGATCTAATGGTGATCGTTCTGTACCCATCATTCTTTGTCAACCTGTGTAAAGAGGCTGGAAACAGGCACTGAATGACTTTAATTCACTATTGTCGATTGCAACTTGTTTAACGACCTGAACTCAGCATGTAAATGCAACCAAAATATTTGAGTGTGATGGTGCAATATGCTAGCATTTAGGGACTTACATGAAACTTTTGCCAAGGGCCCAACTTTCTTTACAACAGACCCCATGTATTGTGTACTAAGTAATCAAGTTGATAGAGAATGGTTATGCACCAAAGGTATAGAGAGGTCAGGCAGTGCTTTTTCAGGTGAAAACCTGAAGCTGGGGTAGAGCTAATTAACCCTGCAATCTGCCATGTGGTGCACAGTCAACTTATAGGAATAGTCTATGATTATCAAAGTTTTAGAAAGAAACTGGCTTCACTCTCCAATTGTAGGAAAAACGGGTCCTTTATTTCATTGGATTAAAATAAGGCAGGTCAGATGCAGCAACAGGTACAAGCAGTGTGGACTACAGCTGTTTTGCGCTGGCTGGGTTGGCAGAAGTGCTGGCTGGACATGTAGAAGCGCCAGCTGGACCTGTAGTAGCGCTGTCTGGACCTGTAAAAGTGCTGGCTGGAGCTGTAGAAGTGCCGGCTGGACCTGTAGAAGTGATGGCTGGACCTGTAGAAGTGTCAGCTGGTCGTGAAACAGCTGCAGTCCACACTGCTTGTACCTGTATGCTGCATATGACCTGACTTCTTTAAGTTAATGAAGTAAAGGACCCTTTTTTACTTCAAAACCAGTAAGTGCCATCAGTTTCTTTCTAAAACTTTGGGTAGTGTACTAAGGCCGGCTTCACACTGCGGTCAGGTCCGGTCCAGGGCTATCAGAGTTGAACCTGACAGCCCCGGACTGGATCAGCACACGGAACTGGAGGGCTAATTTGCCAGTCCGGTGTGCAGCCGCACGCAGCTGCCGCCGCTGATAGCTCAGGACCGCGGCTGGCGAGGAGCCTTAGCCTAAGTGAAATTTAAAGCAGCATCCCCTCTGGACCTTATTTTACTGTCCTTCCTTCTTTTGCCTACTTGTCATTTGTCTCCCTCCTATACCTTAAAACTCTTGTCAATTTCTATTTATGCACATTATTTATTGTATCCACTGCATATAATAAAATCTTTATTTTTGCAATATACACTAGTGTGGACAGTAAATGCGTGAAAGCTACCTGGGCAATAGAACTCTCTGTTCTTTTAGTTTCTATAATGTCTATTGAGTAGTCTGACCTAACATGGTCAAACCTGGGTGCATATTTGTTCTCATAATTTTTTTTGTTCTTGTGATCATTATACTGTATTATAGCTACTGATCCAAACACTTAGTAGCCAAAAGTGGCATCATAAATGTCTCAACTCAGTAATCCAGAAAAAAGTCAAAGCTAGTACCAAGAAGTGGATAACACAGTGTATAGCTGTATCATTGCTTCTTTTTTCCTGTATACAAGGTCCTAGTATCTAGGAGTTTGTCAAATTAAAGTGAATCTGTCAGCAGATTTTTGCTATGTAAGCTGAGGACAGCATGTTGTAAAAGTTAAGGCTGCCTTCAGACTTGCAGATGCCTCCGCAGCGTTTTGCAGAGGCATCTGCAAGTATCTGCATGCAGACAGCGGCCCCTATGTTTATAATGGAGCGCACGGCGGTCTGCAGATGCTTGCAGACCGCCGTGCGCTCTTATTGCCCGCCATTAGTGATCTGTGCGCAGGCGGAGGCATCTGCAAGTCTGAAGGCAGCCTAAAAAACAAATTTCAGCTGTGCTTCTCTTATCAGGGTCTGTGCAATTATTTACTTAAGCTAAAGGAATTATTACACATGTCAGGCCGGCTTCACACTGCGTGTGTGATCCGATCCGTGCCTGTCCGCTTGAGGCAGACAGCCGCGGACCGGATCAGCAAACAGGACTGGGGGGCTATTATGCCCCCCGATCCTGTGTGCAGACGCACACAGCTGAAGCCGCTGACAGGTCAGGACCGCGGTCTCACCTATCAGCAGTGGGAACTGCGTGCGGCTGCACACAGGATCGGAGGGCATAATAGCCCCCCAGTCCTGTTTGCTGATCCGGTCCGCGGCTGTCTGCCTGAAGCGGACAGGCACGGATTGGATCACACACGCAGTGTGAAGCCGGCCTAAGAGAAAATACCGGGCACTGCTTCAATCCCTGGGACAGCAGGTCCTGCTCTAATCACCACTAAGTACCCTTTATGCTGCTGGGGTGCACGCCTTATAAGAGTATAAACAGTTCATGTGAAGAAAAAAGCAGGCGGCACTCACCATTTGAGCAGCGATGTCTCCTTTATTTCAAAGTGTCAATGGACATAATTCATCCGTGACGATGTGCGGGGAGAGGGTGTGGAGGACGGCGGACGACGGCCAGCCGTTTCCCTGTGACTGCAGCTTCAAAGGGTCCAGTTGGCGTCTGACGTCATTTCCCTCTTACATATGGAAATGTTGTTAAATGTCGACGCCCACAAATACATAGTGCAACCTCTGTAAACAGCATGTAACAAACAATCCTATTGAATTTGGAGGGTTAAAATATGAAGTGAAGTCTTATATTTCATGTAAAACATCATGGATTGTCTATGTGGTTTTCTGCCCTTGTGGCCATGAATAACACGCTTCAAGGAACATTGTAAATCCATTAGCCCTGGCATAGGATGTACTAGATTAATTTCACATGTACGGGAACAACAAAGAGGGGATGCTAATGTTCTGACGTTTGCAGGAATTGAACAGGTCAACCCTCTTTTAGAGAGGGAGACCTGCACAAACTTATGTTACAAAAGGAAAGTAAATGGATCTTTGTCGTTAATGCAAGCTTCTATAATGTCTAATGCTGTAGGGTATATCTGAATTAATAGACCGTAGTGGCAAGAGATGGACTTTAATGGGGCTGTAGTCTGCTGACCTTTGGGACCCTATGTTATTAAAGCCCACTATTATTTCCATGCCCATAACCACTTGGTGCTGATCTTAATCTATTTAATAGATATAGTTCAATTACTATTTTTACCAATTATGCATGTAATGTGAAATTGTCATTAATTGCCCCTATTCTGAAGTTGGGGTTCACATCTTTATTGACATTTTGTAAAATCCTAAAACCATTTTATTAAATGCTCTTTAATTATGTATGTTTTTAATGATACAGTAACAGTTAGAAACAGCAAGTTATTATATTTAGCAAATTAAAAGCTTTATTTTTTCCCACTTTGGTTATTTTTTTTGAAAAGTGGGCTCAAGCCGTGATAAAAGTAATGTATCTCTGTAAGTGTAAATGAATGTTGATAGTCAATTTGTTTAATTTCAACCTGATATAAAGCTCCACTGTCCCTGATATCAGCCTCTGCAATTGTGAATGTGACAACAAATGAGAAATTATGGTAATACTATTCACAAATCATTGTGTTGAATATTTAAAGCTTTGAAATCACAGAACTGAGACCTAAGCTGCCAGTAATGACAGGGCAGGGCTGTGCTCCCTTTAAAGCTGATTTTACAGTGATCTTAGGGGGACAGAAATACTCTAAATAAATGTACACATGAATATTAATCTTTGTGATCAAGCTACAATGTCCTTCATCTTTCTTTTATTGTTTAAGACAGGGTTACACTAACTTTATATACTTTATATATTGATTTTATTTCCATATATTACAATGCATTCAAAATTGCAAGTGTTAATAGTTAAGTTTTAACCATTGTCAAAATGAAATGAAGAAAAGATAAATCCAAATGAAATCAATGTAAAGCATCTATGATTCTAGTCAATTCTGCACAAAGGGATTTTACAGGCTTATAGTTGGTGTATGAGTAACAAATTTTATCAAACAGGTGATAATGATCATTATTTTCATAAGTAGATTGAAACAGTCACTAACTCAAATGGCCACTTTACACACACCAACTTATCTGTCCAACTTCTGAACAACTTACTGGTTGCAGTGAAATCATGGACACATTGTTCCATTTGTACACAGCCACAAAATGGAGCAATGTGTCCACGATTTCACTGCAGCCAGTAAGTTGTTCAGAAGTTGGACAGATAAGTTGGTGTAAAGTGGCCCAAACAGAAACAGCTGAGCAAGAGGGTGGAAACTGCGGGAGGAACAGACAAACTGCAAAAAAATGAGAATCTGGAACACAATTTCATTTGAAAGGTCATACACTATGCCAAGACCGAGTACAGCAAAAAAAAAAACACAAGGTAGTTATACTGAATCAGCAAGATTTTCTCCAAGACAAAGATTTCAAATCAGAATGGGGTTTTAAGATATTATATTGAAACGTTTCACCTGCTGGGACCACTGACGCCCATTGCTCGCTCTGTGAAGGTGAGACATGTAGGAGTCTGAACAAGAGAGGGCTGGAGGTGGACCAGAGAGGGTTGGCGGTGGGGAGGACACCATACAACAGCGTTGACACATACAAGAGGCTGAACAAGAGAGGGCTGGAGGCGGGGAGGACACCAGCAACAGCGATGACACATACAGGAGGCTGAACAAGAGAGGGCTGGAGGCGAGGAGGACACCAGCAACAGTGATGACACATACAGGAGGCTGAACAAGAGAGGGCTGGAGGCGAGGAGGACACCAGCAACAGTGATGACACATACAGGAGGCTGAACAAGAGAGGGCTGGAGGCGAGGAGGACACCAGCAACAGCGATGACACATACAGGAGGCTGAAACAGAGAGGGGTGGAAGTGGGGAGGACACCAGCAACAGCGGTGACACATACAGGAGGCTGAACAAGAGAGGGCTGGTGGTGGCACAGAGAGGGCTGGAGGTGGGGAGGACACCATACAACAGTGATGACTCATTACTGAGTAAGTATCTCTGGACTCCTTATCCATAAACTTTATAAGTCTTTTTTACAACTTACAGGGGAGCTAGAGACATGGGGGACCCCTTTCCCTTAATGCAGCAGCCACACTACATTCAGTACTGCATTCAGTTAGCATAGCACTAGGGGGGTGACAGGTCCTCTTTAAGAATTCTATTGCAGAATGAAAAGTATTGGATAAATTGGTTAGCACATATGGATTGCAGGTCCTGGGTTAAAATGTGACCAAATGAAGTTGGTATGTTTAGTTTGTGTTTGCGTGTGATTCCATTCAAATTTTCAATTTTACTCAATATTCAAAAAATATATATTTTTTTTTCACTAAATTTGTTTTTAATTACTTCACTTTCATAATATCCACACATAACAAAGCCTAACAGAAAAACAACCTGGCCCATCATCCCAACACCCATCTCGTAGGAAGTGAGGGAAGAAGAAAAGCTTTACAAGCTGTAAAGGTGGCCTGGTGTCACGAGCTTAGTTGGCGCTGACATTGCTGGATGCTGCTGTGTATGTGTTTGTCTTTAAGAGCTGCATGGTTGATAGTTGTGAAGGTCCTGGCCTCCAGTGTTGTGCTCCAGAACTGCATTCACTATGAGGTTTAACTGCTGGTTGAGGGGTTAATGTGTGACTCACCTGGGATCCCTTCCCCCTACTCCTTAAGTAACCTCTCCTTCCACCAGGTGGTGCTGCTGATAAAGTTTCACTCTATGGCTGGAAGACGTGCTGTGCTGTACTGTGTGTTTGTGTGACTTATGTTCTTTCCTTGGGAGCTGCTGTATCCCAGTCCTGTGGAGGGAGATGAGGGGGAAATAGCGCAGGGCTGGTGGAGGAGTTTTAGGGAGAGGCTGGAGGCCCGAACCTTCTCACCATTAGAGATCCCTTCAGGATCAGGGCCATTCAGGGTTTCTAGACTAGGGTCAGACTAGTCATCCCTGGTCACCCTACCCGTAACTGCCATTCCCTTATCATTATTCCCTACACCGTGACACCTGGCTTTTAACATGTTGTTTATTTTTTTTGTTGCAGTTTTAGTCACTAGCCCAAGCCAGGAAATAAACTTACAATGAAACCATGTCTTAAAGGAAAGTTATTTAGAAGATATTAATTCATTGACTATAATGACAATGAATTTTCCAACTTAGATTTGTGAATTGTATCATCTTACCAAACTATTCCTTTTTTAAAAAAGGACAAACACATATAGAAGATAGAAGGGGAATTTAATGAGCGCCACTGGCGATAATGAATGTTCACAACCTCGTAAGTGTTGCTTAATATATTATGGGTATATAAGTAAAGGAAGTAAATAGGTATCCCATGACATAATAAGTTTATAAGAGGTAGAACTGGGTGTGAGATCAATACGGATATCCATTAAACTGTGTATTTCACAGAATCATAGAAAAGTAGAGTTGGAAGGGGCCTCCTGGGTCAAATGGTCCAACCCCCTGCTCAAAGCCAGATTCAGTAAATCATCCCTGACAGATGTCTGTCCATCATCTTTTTGAAAACTTTCATTGAAGGGGAACTCACCACCTTTTGTGGCCGCCTGTTCCATTTGTTGCTCATCCTTACTGTCAAAAAGTTTTCTCTAATATCTATTCTGTGTCTCCTCCCATTCAGTTTCATTCCATTGGTTCTAATCTTTCCTTGTACAACTCAGGATAAAGCTGATCCCTTTATAGTGTGACAGCCCTTGAGATATTTGTAACGAAAATATCATTTGATAGCCATTTAGCTCATTCATATCCATTTAATGTTTAATTTTGCAGCAAATCTCTTTTCCTTAGTATATATGTTTTTTGCTTGCACCTTTACATGTAGGTGATGCCAGTCCTTATTTGAGTGCTTGAGATATTTGTAGAGCTCTGTTAAGTCTCCTCTCAGTCTTCTTTTTTGCAATCTAAATATTCCCAAATCCTGTAACCGTTCCTCATAGAACATGGTTTGCAGACCGGTCACCATTCTGGGTGCTCTTCTCTGGACTTGCTCCAGTTTGTTGATGTCTTTTTTAAAATGTGTTGCCCAGAACTGGACACAGTGTTCCAGATGAGGGCTGACCAATGAGGAGTAGAGGGGGATATTTACCTCACATAATCTAGACTTTATGCTGCTGTTAATACATCCCTGAAATGTGTTTGCCTTTTTTGCTGCTGCATCACACTGTTGACTCCTCTTCAGTCTATGAACTATTAGTATAGCCAAGTCATATAAACTTTATTTTTCAATACAGTATATATGTAAAGATACACAATTATATTATATTATAATTATAAATCAAAATTAATTTTTACAGTTATATGATCTTTGGATATTCACTCCTTGTAATTTGTAAGGTTCTGACACTGTGGTATGAAATAGTTCAGAGACAGGCCAAACCCTTGTTTCTTAAAACATACAATATAAAGTTGATGTGATCAATATTTCTCTTCTCAGATATGATACTTATATGCTTTTGACTTAAATTTGATCTAAACTCCTCTGATATTCCTAGGTACATTTACTAATCTAATTTATGGGAAGAAACAGGTACTCTGCTGCATTAGGTCAAGTTGTTTAATGGCCCACCAGAGAGCAGTGTGGCCAAAATACGCAGGAACATTACACCGTTTTGTGCAGTCACATAGCAAGCTGTAAGGCTCAGCTGATACCAGGCACTTTGTACATAATACATTTCAGGACCTTGGACAGCAGTAAATATTAAAGTAGCTGTGCTCTCTGCTTCGGCTTCTGCCACTTAGAGAAGAGAATAAATAAGAGTTAGGTAATCAAATCTGCACAGAAATACAATCTTAAACAGGGGCATAACTACAATAGGTACAGGGGTTGCAATCGTGCTTGGGCCCTTGAGGCTAGGGGCCCCAAAAGTCCCTTTGGCTTTTAGAAAAAGACTAATGCTGTTAAAGAATTGCAATAATAGCGGCCCAGTTGGAGTTTTCACATCGGGGCCCATGAGCTTCAAGTTACCAGTTGCCACTGATCTTAAATAAAATATATTTAAATATATATACTACTGCTTGTAAACATTCATTTTATGAGATGAGTTTGGGGTTTACCCGTGGATGAGTTTGAACACCTTGTAGTTGGCTTTCTAGTTCACTTACTGATCGCGGGTGCTCAGTGAGCAGCTATTTAACGCTCTCAAACAAGAAAGTGAAATGTTCAGGAAGTCTGCTCTGTGTTAACTCTAATGCTGGGAGAATAATTAGAATGTTAAATTGGTACAAAAATGTCATGTAGGTCATTTTCAGGGGAAAAACTACAGTCAGATCATGCAAAAGTATTACAATTTATCCTGGCACAAGTGATTGATACATTTGACCTAACAAAGACAAGACGGTGTCTGCATTTTTATGTGAGTTTTGTCGTGCAGTCTTCTCATAGCAGAGAGTTCACAGAAATAGATATCAGCAAATGTGATGAAATTAAAAAAGCAAGTAACTAAAAAGAATCTCTGAAGGCTGTGGTCGTCTGTGACGGACTATGTAGGGCAGCACAGAATGGATAGATGTTCATTCTTCAATAACAGTCTATTATAAGTATCTGAAGGTATCTAATGAATCCCATTAAACTGTAAGGGGCAGGTGGACACAACGTGTAAGTAGTCACAAATATGGTAAGTGTATGCAATATTCCAATGATCTTTTGCCCCTTGAACAATCACCTGACATGACAAAAGAGCACAACAGTGGCTAATATAGCATTAACATAATCCAAAGTATAAACTATTAAAGACAAATGAGCATTAGAGATTTGAAGTAAGTCTCGAACAGGGGTCTCTTCTTTCAGTCATTCATTTTTTGAAGGGGATCTATCACCAATATGTACATGTATAAGTACACAGCGCACTAAAAATTTATGTTGAGAAAACCCAGCGCCAACAAAGCGGATTATCCTATTATTTCAGGTTAAAAAGTACAAAGATACATCCCCAATGCGGGGAGACGCTAGACACGTTTCGGGAGCAGGTCCCCTTAGCCATTAGCGATTCCCCTTCCTGTTTCCTTGAACTAAAACTAAAAATTTATCATTACAGAAAAAAAACATCTATTTCTATTCAGAACAAAGGCTGAATCCAGTCAGCACTCGTTCAGTATTTTTCCGTAGACTTCAGGACTAAAACTGATTTCCAGAACAAAGGAATCCAAATGCTGGTAAAACAATACAGCAACTCTGCCCCTTACAATTAATGAGTGATGAGTTGAAGTTCAGGCCACTACCAGCATCTCAGAAAGGAATCAGAGGTTGGCTCAGTGGTAGGAGCTTATGATCAATAAGCAATCGGACATATACTGTAAAGTACTGTATAACATAATATACATGTCATATCTGTACCTGGATCTGCTCCAGTGATATCATCTTTAGTCTCCAGGTGACACCATATTTACTCTGCAGGCAATGCTAGTGATGGAAGAGATGTTTTAGTTAGTATCACTGGACAGCACAGACACTGTCAATCCAGGAATTAGTCTGGTTCAGTCCTGAGGTTCCCTGCTCAACCAGGCTTATGTGTGTGTGCTGTCCAGCCACACAGCCGCTGTAATCAGCAACCTGCTGTGGCCAATGAGGCAATACCACACCCAACTTCAACTCCCAGCATACGGCTTCAGTGGCCAGATATTGTATTTGGAAGCTGGAAGTTTCCTGACTCTGGTATTTTATTCTGAACTCGGAATCTTGATATAAACCCAACTTGTACCATAACTTGATCTATTGCTCTTATTTACCCTATGCTGACCTAGACCTGTTCAACTGCATTCTGACTAATTAGTTAGTATCTGACCAAGACTATGTCTATGACTATAGGCTCTTGATTTCTTCTTTCAGTCAGCTTGATTTTTCTTGCTTCAAGCTTGCTCCTCCGGTCATCAGCTATTCTATGGAAGGAACTCAGGGGACTCCTATGTAAGGTCATATCTCTTATAGGGGTTAAAGCGAGAAAAATGGGATTTACTATGGGGTCTGCTAGGCAGAGTGGCTATTGACAAAACTGTGCACAGTGGCTTGCTTTTTTTAGCCAACAGATTTAACAATACATAGATAGAAGAGATAACAGGACTAATGATGCTGGTACTAAGTATTACTATAATTGTCCAAATACAAAGAAATGTAGATGTTTCTTTAATGGTAATAGTTTTGTACACTACATGTGAATTGGTTTATAGAAGTCTACTACTGTATTTAAGCAGTCCCTTAGTATTGAAGAAGAACCTGTATGTACGGTAATCTACCAGAAACTTAAGAGGGAGCAGAATCTAAGACACGGAGCACCTGTCATGTTTTTAGGCTCTTTACTCCTATTGTTCTTGTGTTGTTAATACCTCCTTATCCACAGCAGGTGTATTGTTGAGCCATCAGAAAACTGTCCGCCAATGAGGACAGCAACGTACTGCAACATTTTGTATTGTCAGTCAATGTGTAACCTTCTCCTACACAGAGCTATTGTATCACACATAAAGCCCTGCTCCTGCTGCTGAAAAACTGGCAAACACAGTATGCAACGAGGATTCATGAAGTCATCACTCCAACAGTCTGCTTCTACCAATGCATTTTTATTGCAATTTTTTTTTCTTTTTTTTTAAGAAAAGGGCATATAATTAAGACCAAGAACAGACTGCTATATTGAGGTGAAGATTGAATAACAAGAAAACTATTAAAAGTGTGTCATAGAGGTAAAGTAGGATGGTAAGAATTGTAGAAATTGTGCAAAAAAGACAAAGAAAAAGCAAAGCCGTAATAGAGGAGACTGTACTAAGGAAAAAATAGAAAGTGCAGAAGGAGGAGTACAACGGGTATATAGTCTGTATTAAAGCAGTTTTTGTCCTCTGTTCCGCTCTGTTAGTACAGGCAGCGGTGTGGAGCAGGTAGGTAGGCTCACGTACTTTTCATCACAAGTCTACCATCTGCTCTATTCACTTCACTGCACCAGACTAGACCCTATGTGCAATGGGGAAGTGGTAGTCTGAAGTCATAGCTTCTTCTGTTATCATGGTTACAGATCTAATCACAGAAGCAGCAATTAGCTTCTAGCACAGCTATCTTAACTATTCAGACCATGACGTTTTATTCATCTTTACTATTTCTCTGGGGAGCCACTGTAGGTGAGAATGCCGAGTATTACACTCTTAGTATAGGTGGTGTTGTAGATATGGACCCCACACTCCTGATCGCCTGTATATAATCCATATCCTTTTATACTGTATGCACCCAGGAACCCACCAAAATGGTGATGAAAGTCAGGAAGAACATATCGCTGCCATTATTGGTATGTACAGAACGTGGCGCTCGCATGGCGGACTTTAACTCTTGGTAAGGTCAAAGCTTTATCACAGAAATTGAATTTGGTGATTGAATTTAGCAGGTCCGGGCCCTGACCAACCACTGTTATAATCATCCAATGTCTGAATCATAGCATGTAAGGACAGCAAAATCATCATTGCACTGTTGTATATACTATGTCTATGGTTCTAGAATCAGGTGTTTAATGCTCATTATGATTTTTGCTGATTATGTGATTTTTGGTATTTCAGTAAATGTCTATAAGGTTGCATTATTATCAATTCAACAGATAAGATTCTTTAGATGGGAATTTTTTTTTACCATTACTTAATATTATTGTTCATTGTTATAAAATGATGTTTTATGAAGAATATTTAGTTGAAAAGGAATGTAATTAGTATAACACTAAATACACATCACAAAGGGCATCAAAATCAGACTTTCATAGAAATCCACAACTAGATTTACCCCACATGGGAAGTGGCTCCACAGGGTTATAACCTAATAACCTATAAATATATGCAGATACATTTTGAAGTCTCTTATCAGCCTGTAAAATAGTATTCTAGTTAAGTTCTGGATGATATAATTATATATCTACATAGTCTCCTAAAGGCTAAATCTGTAAATCTGTTAATATGGGAGATCTATTTAAAACAAAGCTATTGTTACTGAAGAAAAAAAATCCCAAGCCCTCCTTAGGCAGATGGAGATGTAGATCAGATTTATATTTGTACAGCAGCCAAAAATGTTATGTGTAATTAGCATTTTGGGTCTTGTCCCTGCTGTGTCACTTAACTGCACATTCTCACCTAGTAGGTGGGTCCTGACAGGTGTGATGGAAAACCTGATCCAAGTGTCTGCTTCTTTCCCACCCATTCCATAGTATGCAGCAGCAGAGACACATATATATATATACATTACTATATTATACAGCTCTAAAAATATATACTGTAGTGTATGAATATATATACTGGATTTGATTTTGTCATGGGTTGTTACCGACATCTGGTGAGGAATTCATGTCATTGGCACCTTTAGAAATATATTTGCTTTGGAATTTGATGAAGTGTTCAATACTTATTTAACCCACTGTATATGACAAGAGATGAGTAGACCCATCAAAGTTCGGGTTCTGCGGTTTCAGCTGGTCTTTAGACAAAGTTCTATTTTGGACCCGAACTTGACCTGAACCTCATTTGAAGTCACTGATTGGACAGTCCTGCTCTCCACCCATATACAGACAGCCATAAACAAAGCACTTCTGGGGGGAAAACGTGGCCTGCAACCGAATGTGGTGGCCGCATAACTGAAGAGGTCCTGCAGCACTGGACCTTTAGCAGCTCATATTGGCTTCCACCAGCTTCCTAACTCCTCTACCCACCCACCAGCAGCTCTCTCACCCTCCTGGGTACATGATGACCTGCAGCCGCGCTCAGAAGAGAGGATTCCCACCGAGACTGTCCAAATTCTTATCCAGGACAAAACCCGCCAAAGCGGCAGGTAACATGACGCCTGTCTTCCTTTCAGGATCCTCGTGCTGCTCGCGGGGCTCTGTGGGAGGTGCAGGCATGGAGGGAGATCACATTGCAAGGGTATCAAATGTGGAGGGAGATCAGAAGCACCAATCTGCCTCACTTTCTAGGGAAGACATGCACAACATGCCAAAGGAAGATATGCACAACATGTAGATAAATGAAAGAAAAGCTTGCTAATTTGGGTGAGCATACATCACATATGGAGAATAAAATGGCTGAGTATGCCACATCCTTTAATGCTCTAGTGGATGAAAATGAAGCACTGAGGGAGGAATTGGCACGGGTCAGTGACAAAGTGTATGATTTGGAGGATAGAACCCGCAGGAATAACATCCAAGTGTGAGGGGTCTCTGAGGAGATTGTAGACAAGGATTTTCCTGCTTTCCTACAGAAATTCATACAAGCTGTTCTACCTGAGATGTGGCCCAGAGACCTTATGGCTGATAGGGTCCACAGAACGCCAAAACCGAAACATGTGGATCAGAGTCTACCTAGGGATATGCTGACAAGATTACATTTCTTTACCACTAAGGATATATTTATGAAGCGGATGAGGAAAGGGCCAACACTACCTGAGGAGATGCAGCCCCTGCAGGTATTCCCGGATTTATCTGCTGTGACTCTGACCAAAAGGCAGAAATATGCCCACGTGTGCAAAGTCCTGAGAGATATGGGTACTCGATACTGATGGGGCTTTAACCCAGTGAAACTGTTAATTATGCATGAGGGGAGACTGGTAGTAGGCCATTCCCCTAAACAAGCTGAGGACAAGTTCACTGAGTGGAA
Source organism: Allobates femoralis (assembly GCA_033576535.1). Lineage (NCBI taxonomy): Eukaryota > Metazoa > Chordata > Amphibia > Anura > Aromobatidae > Allobates > Allobates femoralis. The sequence continues at coordinate 135,808,875 of JARQOC010000005.1, read as the reverse complement.
GATTCCCTTTAACCCGTGGCATACCCCACGAGGTAACAAGGTAGCCAAGGAGTGGTCTAAAACATGATATGGAGAATTAGAAAGGTCCGTCATGCTGGAGTCCATGGAGGATTGTTTGGTTTTTCCTTCTTTTCTTGCAATCTGAGACTGTGAGCGATTCTGTTGGGAAGGACAGCAGAATTTGAAGAGCTCACCTGCCCCATTGCAGTGTTTCATCTGTATCTGATGGATGATGTTGGGGGTGCACTCGTTTTACTTTTGTGCCCTCTTCATTATTTTTCCTATTTTTCCTGTTATGTTTTCCCTTTTTTATTTTTTATTTTTTTCTATTCTCACTTGGATTCTTTTTGCTCTTCTTCCTGTTTTTTCAATTATCATCTGATGTTTGTTATAACACTTGTACACATGCTTTACTATTGATGTAATATTTATCTAAGGGCTCTGTGCCCATAGGCAAGCTCGTTCTGTTGCTCCAATGTTATGAGGAAATGATTGATGGTGAATATGTAGTTATAGAGATGTTACTGCCTAGCCATGAGTGTTCAACTTCTGTCTATGAATGTTAGGGGGTCTAAGTTCCCCAATGAAAAGATCAATATTTTGGAGGGAAATATGGAAGTCCCGTACTGACATAATATGCCTACAGGAAATGCATTAATTGGAGGCTGATAATGGTAGAATCTATCACCCGCAGTTCCCTCATATATTCTTTGCTAATAATACCTGGTAAAAGGCTGGAATTTGTGTGATTAAAAATATAGTGGCATTAAGCAAATGGGCATGTATGCGGACCCTGCAGGCAGATTTTTGATTTTTTTTTCTCTGAATGGCAAGTTACACGTGCTGGTAGTACTATATGCTCCAAATGAAGATCAATGCTGCTCCTTTGCTCACAAAGTCTTTAAGAAAATTACTGAACTAGCACTTCCATCATAGGGGAAGGATACGTGGACCTTATGGAGCCTTACCAGTGTCATAAACGGGGGCCTTATTAATCCTATAACATTATGGTTTGGAGCCTCCCTCACAGTCCTAGTTTAAATGGATTTTTTATCCCATTATGAGCATCTGGGGTATATAGTATTGTGCATCTCTTGTAGATTGGTGAAAGGGCTCTAATTTTATCCAATCCACAACCTTCTATCGGCTGTACATCCGCTGTATATACCCCTGGGGCTGGTGCTGTATATACCCCTGGGGCTGCTGCTGTATATACCCCTGGGGCTGCTGCTGTATGTACCCCTGGGGCTGGTGCTGTATATACCTCTGGGGCTGCTGCTGTATATACCTCTGGGGCTGCTGCTATATATACCCCTGGGGCTGGTGCTGTATATACCCCTGGGGCTGCTGCTGTATATACCCCTGGGGCTGCTGCTGTATATACTCCTGGGGCTGGTGCTGCATATACCACTGGGAAGGCTGCTGTAACACTGCTGGGGCCTGTATGTACCACTGGGGAGGCTGCTGTATACCACACTGCTGGGGGCTGTATACTACCACTGGGGAGGCCTGTATACCACTGGGGGGGGCCTGTATACCACACTGCTGGGGGCTTTATACTACCACTGGGGAGGCCTGTATACCACTGCGGGGGCCTGTATACCTGTGCTGGGGTCCACCCTCGGCTTATACACGAGTCAATAGGTTTTCCCAGATTTTGGGGGCAAAAGTAGGGGGGTCGGCTTATACACGGGTCGGCTTATACACGAGTATATACGGTACTCATTTTTTAATAAACCTGTGGGGGAAGGATGGTTTTTGATAGTTTACAAATTGTATCCATCAGAGATATCTACAGCAGCTATCCAGCAAAAGAAAAAAAAAAATGAGATAACATAAAGTATATAGGAGGAATGAATCATGTTTTGGCTTAAATAAATAGCAAACTTTGTCAAAAGATGTACCGTATATACTCGTGTATAAGCCGACCCGTGTATAAGCCGACCCCCCTACTTTTGCCCCCAAAACCTGGGAAAATCTATTGACTCGCGTATAAGCCGAGGGTGGACTCCAGCACAGGTATACAACCCCCAGCAGTGAGGTATACAGCAGCCTCCCCAGTGGTAGTATACAGCAGCCTCCCCAGTGGTAGTATACAGCAGCAGCCCCAGTGGTAGTATACAGCAGCCCCAGAGGTATATGCAGCCCCAGAGGTATATGCAGCCCCAGAGGTGTATACAGCAGCCCCAATATACAGCAGCCCCAGTGGTATTGCAGCCCCAGTGGTATTGCAGCCCCTATATACAGCAGCCCCAGTGGTATTGCAGCCCCTATATACAGCAGCCCCAGTGGTATTGCAGCCCCAGAGGTGTATACAGCAGCCCCAATATACAGCAGCCCCAGTGGTATTGCAGCCCCAGTGGTATTGCAGCCCCTATATACAGCAGCCCCAGTGGTATTGCAGCCCCTATATACAGCAGCCCCAGTGGTATTGCAGCCCCAGTGGTGTATACAGCAGCCCCTATATACAGCAGCCCCAGTGGTATTGCAGCCCCTATATACAGCAGCCCCAGTGGTATTGCAGCCCCAGTGGTATTGCAGCCCCTATATACAGCAGCCCCAGTGGTATTGCAGCCCCAGTAATGCAGGGCCCCTATATACAGCAACCCCAGTGGTATTGCAGCCCCTATATACAGCAGCCCCAGTGGTATTGCAGCCCCAGTGGTATTGCAGTCCCTATATACAGCAGCCCCAGTGGTATTGCAGCCCCAGTGGTGTATACAGCAGCCCCTATATACAGCAGCCCCAGTGGTATTGCAGCCCCAGTGGTATTGCAGCCCCTATATACAGCAGCCCCAGTGGTATTGCAGCCCCAGTGGTATTGCAGCCCCTATATACAGCAGCCCCAGTGGTATTGCAGCCCCAGTAATGCAGGGCCCCTATATACAGCAGTCCCAGTGGTAGTATACAGGCAGCCTCAGTAATGCAGGGCCCCCCCCCTCATGCTCCGGTCTCCTGTAAAGCAAGTTATACTTATCAGTGCCCGCTGCCGTCCGCGCCCGCCGCTGCCGACATCCCGATCCTCCGTCTTCATGCATCTTCTTCCTGTTTCCTGTACGCGTCGCCGGTAATGACGTCACTGCCTGCGACGCGCACAGAGCAGGAAGAAGATGAATGAAGATGGAGGATCGCATGTCGGCAGCGGCGGGCGCGGACGGCAGCGGGCACTGATAAGTATAACTTGCTTTACAGGTGACCGGAGCATGAGGGGGGGGGCCCTGCATTACTGGGGATGCGGGGGCTGCTGTATACCGCTGTATACAGCAGCCCCCGCACTGACTCGCGTATAAGCCGAGGGGGGTACTTTTCAGCCCAATTTTTGGGCTGAAAAACTCGGCTTATACGCGAGTATATACGGTATTTACAATAACATTAGGTGACTTTTTACATTTTACCTAATTCCCTGGTCAATCTCTTATATAAAAATCCTTGTGTGACTGATACACTGTAAGAAATCATTCTGCCATAAGTTGTATAGATTTGATATATGGAATAGTTTTCATTTTCTGATGACAAATGCACCAAATTCATATAGAAGCCTGCACCTCTTAACAAACTTGTTGCACATTACTCTAGTGAACTTTTGTTTCCAGATTAAAATAGGAAATGTCAGTGTTCATAAATTCACGCCTCTCTTTTTAACATTGGAGCCTATGGCCAGGTTCACACAAGCCAATTTCATGGTCTGTATTGTGGTAAACACTTTATATATCAGTCACTTTAATAAGGGTTACTCACTCGCTTTGCCACTCAACGAGGCAGCAGAAGGACGACATTCTTCATTTAAACGTCCATAAGGTTTATTCAGGTCTTCATAAACAAGGTACTTTAACACAAACAGAAGCCTTCTTCTGGCTGTACAGGCAACATAACAAATGTCCATAACAGTTCCCCTGACCCCCAGTCAGTCTGCAGATATGGATTTCAGGTCTGCTACTCTCAGGAGCTCTGACATGCTCCACACACACATGGTCTCTCTACCATGTGCTTCCAGGAAAATGGCCACTCCAACCACTTCCAAACACACACAGAGCTTGCTGACATCAGAGGCACGTGACCAGGAAGTAGTCACATAATATCAGCCTGAACACTCCCATGGAGAGGAGGAGGTGGTATGTGCAATGCCTGCCCCTCCCACACAGCTGACCATCCCTAAATCCAGTCCTAAACAAATATACATGCTTGAGGATCAACACGTCCTGGATATAGATCACAGCAGACCTGTCTGTGCGATACATACCTGTCTCTCTCGATATAACCAGTTGGTACATCACAGAATATAGACTGCAATGCCCGGACTCACTATCAGTCTCCTTAACTGAAGTTACATAGATACATATTAGGTTGTATGTTCGGGTTGAGAGGTTGTTAGTTCTGATAAGGAGACATGCCACCAAACCAGGTATTGTGGTATATATACGGACCATGAAATACAGTCATGTGAAATTGGCCTTTGGGTAACAAACGGCCAATGGATGGTTGAAGAATGGCATCAGTCTGAGGCATGTTTTTTTAACATTTGCACTATATACTTTGGGATATGTTGGCTTTAGACACAAGTTAATGAAGGACACATCTGTAGCGGATGCATATTGCTAAGATTGTGTTTTGTCTTTGCCTGCACTTAGGCTGCCTTCAGACTTGCAGATGCATCTGCAGCGTTTTGCAGATGCATCTGCAAGCATCAGCATGCAGACCGCGGCCTCTATGTTTATAATGGTGCGCACCGCGGTCTGCAGATGCTTGCAGACCGCCGCGCGCACCCATTCACTCCTATATGTGATCTGTGCGCAGGCGGATGCCCGCGTACAGATCACACACTCTCGTCCGCACCAGGGACGCGACATCTCGCGTCCATGGTGCGGGCGGGAGTGTGTGATCTGTACGCAGCCATTAGCCTGCGCACAGATCACATATAGGAGTGAATGGGTGCGCGCGGCGGTCTGCAAGCATCTGCAGACCGCGGTGCGCACCATTATAAACATAGAGGCCGCAGTCTGCATGCTGATGCTTGCAGATGCATCTGCAAAACGCTGCAGATGCATCTGCAAGTCTGAAGCCAGCCTTAGTCATCTGATTCTGAGGAGTCTTTTCTGAAATGTTTCTCTTTAGCAGCTGAAGACAATGCATAGTAGTTTACCGATTTCTATTATTTGAACTCTAATCTTCTTGTAATTTAATTATCTATTGTGTTGAAATGATTCAGCATGATGGCATAATGAGTTTTCACTTTATTGTTCACGTGAGCTGATTTATACTGTTCAGATCTGACAAAAAAGCTCATAATGTATCCTGTAGGAATATCAGGGTACACATATTATTCTTTATTCCTGAGCACGGGATAACAAGTATGTTCACCATGGCAGTTGTGGCGGCACATTATTCCCTATGCTGTAAGGCCGCACCTATTTAAATGCTTGCTATTTACAGGTGTTGCATTACAATAGCCGGCTGTCTGTCTGCAGTATACCCCTGCTCTTGTGATAACTCCCCAAGGAAATAATTACAGGTTTGGACATCTGCCAGTAACAACAACTAACAAACTGAAATTTAACCTGAACCAGGGGAGCTTCTGTGATACCAGCCTGTTACTTATTCTCATGCTGCATGGGCTGGTGAGTGAGAATATCTGCCTCAATAATTAGCACTTGGGAGGTTTATAATCATATTCCAGTATTGAGAAGGGCATGTAGAAGGAGTACATTTTTTTTAAAACAGGAACTGGATAAAAAAAAGTCCATGGAATAACTGATAACTGTCTTGATTCTGTACTACGGAGGAAGGGTCCCACTGTAAAATAAAAATGGCATCCCTTTTTGGTCCACACCATTAACAAAATCCAACTTTATGTCCTCCTTTTTAATTTACAAAGTGAAAACAAATTTCTTCTAGATATTTTTCTGCATAATTTATTTTGAAGGTAACATTGCCTGAGCTCAGTATATAGTCTACTTTAATCATTTCCAAAGGATCTGTAAAGGATGTTGTAGAGAAATACCATATTTTTCAGATTATAAAATGCACGTTTTTTCCTCCAAGTTTTGGGGGAAAGTGAGGGGTGCATTTTATAATCTGAATCTACTATCTGCTGTGCTGTGGGGGAGGGGGCGCTTTAGAGTGGTGTCCAGGGCTGTAGGAGGCTGGGGCAGGCTGCCCGTGATGATGTGTGCCCGCTCATCGGGCTCATGTAATATCCACTGCATCTGCCTGTCCATGCCCTCTCAGCACTGAGGGTTGGGCGGGGGAGTGGCGCATATGACATGAGCCTAATGAGCATAAGCTCAGCAGCTACTGCTCCGTGCGATGTGTGAAGTCAGTCCTTTCCATGCATCTTTTATTGAGTGAAAAGCAGTGACTATCCCGGTGATGCCATACTCACCTCTCTATTTTGCTTCCTACAGCCCACACCATCTGTCTGTCGGGATCCGATCATGTGAGCGGCACAGCACAGTGATGTCATCACTGCATGCGCTGCTCACGTGACAAACAGATGGATGGCGTGGGTTGTAGACAGCGATATAGAGAGGTGAGTATGATTGTTTATCATTTTTTAAGTGTGCATCTGCATAAGGGGCCTTGTGCCAGCTTGGGGGGCTGTATGCCAGCATGGGGAGTCGTGTACTATCATGGGTGGCTGTGTGCCAGCATGGGGGTCATGTAACAGCATTAGGGGCTATGTACCAGCATGGGGGGCTGTGTACCAGCATGGGGGCTGTATGCCAACATGGGGGATACCTTATATACAGTACTGATTGAAAAATGGACACTCGATTTATAATACGGACCCCATTTACCATTAGAAATTTTTTTTTATCTTTTCAATCATCAAATTTAGGGGTGCATTTTTTTAATCGGGTGCATTTTGTAAATCAAAAAATACACTAATTGTCCTGCAGAAGGAGTATCCACTCTGAAACGCGTAGAATAAATCAGTGTCTCAGGATTCTGCGTTTATCTTCTTATAATGGCAGTGCGGCTTTTAACTCCTGTCACACCATTGTTTGCTTTTCCATACTGTTGGGGATGCTGCAGCTGGTATTTGCGCTGCAGTGATTGTTGTCTCACAAAACCCCTCCAGGTGAGCAAGTTTTATTGCTGCCTATCATTTTCACTATCTTCACTGATAAGAGCCCAATGCACTTGTCTCTTCTATATTCAGTGAGCTTCTGGGGATTAAAAGAATTAGGAGTCTAAAATAATACATACCGAATCCATGACTTCTAGATCTGCTTTTGTGGTGGACAGATGGGTGGCACCCATACCATTAAAATGTTATAACATCCTGCTCATTTCATTTATGGGCAATAAAATGCGTTATTCTGGCTGAAGTCCTTTTTCACTTTATGCTACATGTTGAAATATCACTCTATATTTGTTCTGTCGACCACTGCAGTCAACCCGTTCCCTGTGGGGCTCTTTCTTTTATTAAAAAGACTGCTGTGAATACTGTTGTTAATGCCACTCTTCACAGTATAAATGCAACAATCCTTTATCGAAAAACAAAAAAAGGAACAAGACGTTGACTTACCGCTTTGTACGTCCTCTTCTGGCCTGCGTGCTTCCTGATCTGTTCTCCATTAGGGCCTGTTTCCACATGCATTGAATAAATAATATCAAAGAAATCTTCCACCACGGCCACTCTTCTCAAGGACAACTTTTCCTCAATGCCCACGCCATCCTAGGACAGAAAAAGAAAGATAGGGTCAGCAAGAGAAAGATGTATGGTTCTAATAAAACTTCAGTCTAATCCAATGCTGTTGACTGAACAGAGAGTAGATAGAAACCATTCACGTGTATATTATGTCTGCTTATCAGCAAGCTAGTCTTGTGGCATAGGCAAAACTGTCCAGAGGAGCGAAAAAGAATGCGGATCTTTAGTGTTTGCTGAGCTTCATAGTTTGCACTGTTTGATGTATGTCACTATTCTACTATGGAGAATACACTGAGCTAAAACCCAACAGTATCTGGGTCGTACTATTAAAGGTAAACATCATAATTATGCTATAAACATGTATACACAGAATTGATCATTATCATTAGATCATAAATCAAATGTCAACGGAATTAGAGAATAGGACTTATGGTATATTGCAGTCAGGGGCTGGCTGGAGCCTCTAACCCCGGGTGGCACATTTCTACAGCCAGCCCTGCCTTGAGAAGCGGGGGGGGGGGGGGGGTGCTGTCGGGCTGCCTTGAGAAGCGGGGGGGGGGGGGGTGCTGTCGGGCTGCCTTGAGAAGCGGGGGGGGGGGTGCTGTCGGGCTGCCTTGAGAAGCGGGGGGGGGGGGGGGGGGTGCTGTCGGGCTGTCAGCACTGACCTTGCCTCATGCCACGCGGCCGGCCCGTTTCTGCAGGGGGCGGCCCTAATGGTGGACTATACCACCAGCCCAGGGGGCACCTGCCCCCCTGCCACCTGGGCCAGCCCGCCCCTGATTGCAGTAATGCTACTATCATACATCACGTATATACAAGGTATCCTCATACTATGAATGTATAACATAGAGCTATATCTAGGCTTTAAAGGGACTCTGTCATGTCATTTTTCAGTATGATACAAATATTACCCTTGAATAGAAATCATTATTGTTCCATTAGTAGTTTCCTTGCTATAAGCATTTTCACACCCTCTATTACTTTCACAGCCGAAAAGTCCGGCTGTATAAGTGTTATTTAAATATCAATGCCTACCAAAGCTGGTGTTCAGTCCCTCCCATCTGTGGTTGGAGTGGGGAGGTGTTTTGTCCAGCACTGTGTGGTGTCTGTAAGATTTCTATTATATGAACGTTGGTTTTCCAGCATACACATAATGAGCAAATGATCAAATGTTCTTAAAAATTATAATAAGTACATTCCAATATCTTATAGTCACTGTAGAGTGCCGCTTACATCTTTTTAAATGTAATTTGTGTTTAGGCAGGCACCTACAGTGACGGGATTTAGTGCCGCATATTAATTTTGTATATTATAATATGGATTCACACCCTTGTACAGGCACCTTCCCCATTCTAGTTAACGGTTGTTGCTATTGCTTTTTGGTGTCATCTTCCAACTTAAAACCTAAAACGTTAGCTTTTTTCAAAAGGAAGAGGTTACACATTGAAAACACCTGTCCCTTGTCCATAAGACTCACAGCTTCTATTATTCTCTGGTATCAGTTGCCTACAAGGAAGATTTTATTAAGACATAGGCAGAAAACAACAGTTAGGATCCAGTTATGAGATCCCTCAACGTGGCAACTGGTGGAGTATTGACATGGTCATTTCCATAATGCTAAGCATCTCAATTTTTCTTAGCTATAACGTTAATTCTAATATATAAATTCCAATATCTATATAGTCACTGTAGAGTGCCGCTTACATCTTTTTTAATGTAATTCGTGTTTAAGCAGGCACCTACAGTGATAGGATTGAGCACTGCATATTCATTTTGTATATCAAATGTTCTTATAATCACATAGAAATATCTCAGACTTACCACACTGCATATATATCTCAGATACACATGATGAGGTCAGAACTGCAGCTAAGATAACCCCTCCTACCCCCTCCTTTCTGTCCTGGCTGCAGACTCTGTAATGAGTCACACAACATAACAGATCACAGGAGGGCAAGACAGTGTAATGATGCATGAATATTCATTCCTGGGGGACTGGGCAGCAGAGAACTCAGTATGATTGACAGATGGAATTAAAGAGGACCTGTCACTCCCCCTGGTGCTTGGCAAGCTGAATACAGCACTGAATGCAGCATGTATGCTGCATTCAGGGAAGGGGTCCCCCATGTCTCTAGCACCCCTGTAACCTTTAAAAAATACTTTAGAAACTTTACAGTTAAGAGGTCCCCTGGGTTGGATCTGATTAAGAGGTCCTCGCCGCTGGCACAATCCTTCCTGCCCCCTACTTGTGTGATCCACCCTCTCTATGCGTCTGCCACCACCTTCTCTTCTTCTGTGTCTGCCCTCCTCTTGCTCTGTGTCAATCACACTGGCACACAACGCTTGGTGTGAGCGGCTGTAAGGCACATTGCGTGATGTCAGCACCAGATTCCCACCCTGCTGTATGACTAAAGCATAAACAGGGCAGTCGCTGCCGCTGACATCACGCAATGCACCTTACAGCTGCTCACACAAAGCGCTGTGTGCCAGCATGATTGACACAGTGCAGGAGAAGAAAAGGGCAGACCCAGAAGAAGAGGCAGCGGTAGACACATAGAGGTGGCGGATCATGCAAGGAGGAGGCAGGGAGGATTGTGCCAGGGGCAAGGACCTCTTAATCATATCCAACCTAGGGGACCTCTTAACTGTAAAGTTTCTAAAGTCTTTTTTACAGCTTACAGGGGGGGCTAGAGACATGGGGGACCCCTTCCCTGAATGCAGCAGACACCCTGCATTCAGTGCTGCATTCAGTTTGTCAATCACCAGGGGGGTGACAGGTCCTTTTTAATCTTTTATTTTGAAGTTTATAGAAGATCGGAGGGAAGTATAAATAATAGAAATACATGAATAGAGAGAGCTTACATAAAGGAATTAGAAAATGATACCAGTTACATATGGATTTTGGACCTGACAGATTCTCTTTAACTCAAAAAGACACAACCTAAAGAGCTATGGATACAGTAAACTGCCAGGTGTTGGGAAAAAAAGATATGAAAACGCATAAAGTCAAAATGTAAAAATGTAAAACGAATAAAATAAAGGTCCTTAAAAAGCATTCAAAGGCCATGTATACTGGTGTATACTTTTTTTTTTTTTTAGGAAAGTCTGCCTCTAAGCACATTTTGGTCCAGCCCTTGCTAAATTTGGAGAACCCATTTAAGGTTGACACATGTATACATTCAACAATGCAAATTTACACCAGATCCATTATACCAGAGCTGTCCACTAAGTAGTATACAAAGATACCATTCATAAAAAAGTTTATCTAAATGGATATTAGCGCAAATGATCATTTGTTGGGTGAAATTTAGCACCAAGCATTTTAACCAACAGTCACTGTCTGGAAAGAAGTTGGCCATAACTGCATTTTTTGTTCCACAGCCTGCGTTCAAGAAAGAACTTTTTCTGAACAATCCCAAGAAAGACTGTTAGACATTTGATTGGTGTCGTTAAACATGTATGGCCGGTCTGAATGGCTATAATGGCCAGTACAGACTAATATGTGCATGGCTGCATTGCTTGAAGATCGACAACCAGACCATCGATAGTTAAGCAGCCATCAACCTACTATCTAATGTGTTTGGTCACCATGAAGGCAAAGGGTACATGTTAATTTTCTTTTACAGGCAGCCAATTTGTTTTCCAATTTAATATTAATTGTAATACCTACCAGCTAATTGTGAACAAGATATCCATACTTATTAGTTACAATCTAGCAGAACTACACTTGAAAATGAAGTTTCTTATGATAGCATACATTAAGACTACAGTGCAATGTGAGGTATAACAACATGTCTGCCCACATTGTGTTTCCATCAAGTTATAATGTCCATATGTCCATAGTATGCTGAGAAACCTAAGGAAACTAGGTTAACATACACATCTGTGCTAGCAAAATAACTCGATTTAATCAATGAAATAACATCATTTTCTTTTGATGGTTTTATTAGGTAATTTCCTTTCTGTTTCTCTCATTGCCTTAGGAATTATTAAGTTAAGTAGTCTTTTGACCTTTTTATTGAGAGTGATTTGTGGAGACTGTAGTGTATATAATGTATGTATAATCTGTAGATAATAGCTTATATAATTTATCTGCAATTCTAGAGCTTGTAAAATAACCTGATTTTTTATAAAAATGTTTTGATCTAAAGTTCGATTGAAATCACAAACAAACTGTCATAAAGAACTCCAGTCTAAAGGCTCCTAACATATAGTTTGGCATATATTTTGTTACAAAAGCTAATAATATTTCATTTCCAGAGCACGACCTTAAATCGGTATAGTTACAGTGCTTCCCATAAAACTTGCAATTCTATTTCCCCTCTTACCGATTACATTTACATTACTTCATCATCCTGCTGTAAAATTAGGTTAAGTAAAGGAGGCTGAAGTCTAAGATTAGAATAATGTCATTGTGTAGAATATAGTCGTTACGTTTATGGCAGCCTGCAGTCTGTGAATGGACCTAGCAAAGCTGTGGAGGCCAAGGCGTAGCTAAGCTTTATTAATACACAGCTCAAATAATTTGTTTTCTGCCCTAGTCCAGTATCTAAATTCTGTGGGTATACGCCCACACTAACCCCAACTAGCGTTGCCCCTATGTAGATGACCAGCATGCATCAGTGGTTATTACCCACTTAATGTTAGACTGTAGAGCAGTAGTCATACAATGTCATAGTAAAATTGCAGGATTATGCTGACGCAACCTTAAAGGGGTTGTTGTATCTTTTATCTTCAGGAGCATATTAGTCCGCAGGCTCCAGACTTCTTACTTGAAGGGGATGAGAGGAGACGGATGAGCGAGACCTACTGATTGTCCAGATGCATGGTTGAGCTGCTGGGCTAAATTCTGCGATTTACCATGCTGCAATGACACTAAGGGTGCCATCACACAGATCAATTCTATGAACGATATTGTTAGCGATCACATGCATGCGCGATCGCTAACAATATCGTTCAGATCGCTGGTGAGCTGTCACACAGGCAGACTCACCAGCGATCAATTGACCAGAAACATCGTAGAAACGATTAAATACCGTTTCCACGATGTCTTGACGACTGATAAGCCAGCTCCCAGCGCCTCTCACAAGCGCTGGGAGCTGGTATCCAAGGTAAACTGCGGGTATCTAGGCAGCGCACGCTGCCTACATACCCGCAGTTTACCTTGGATACCAGCTCCCAGCGCTTGCAGGGAGGCGCTGGGAGCTGGCTTCCCCCTCCAGCACAGCTGTGCACACATTTCCCTGCTGTCTGCCATAATCATGGTCCTCAGATACCGATATGTCGCCCACTCCACCGCTCTCAGCCCGGGCCCTCTACACCGGAAGTGGTGTTGCAGCACGGGCCGGTTTTGCAGCTGCACAGGAAGCCGCTGTGATAATCGCTCCGGGCAGCGGGCGGTGCAGTGTGCTTTGAGTGGAGGCGGATCTGCTGGACACGCTGGAGGCTCTGGGGTGAGTGCGCCTCCATTATCCAGAGGCCACACTGCCTGTGCAACTTGTCTCTTATCATTGCAGTGATTGTATCCAGGATAAACTGCGGGTAACTAGGCAGCGCGCGCTGCCTAGTTACCTGCAGCTTACCCTGGATACTAGCTCCCAGCGCTTGCAGAGAGGCGATGGGAGCTGGCTTATCGATCATCTCCCGGTGTCACACGCAGTGATGCTGCGTGTCCACCGGGCGACAAATGATTGATTTGAGGACAGGACCTCAAATCAAACGATGAACGATCAGCCGACTGATCGTTCATCGTTTGTAGTGTCACACACAACGATGTTGTTTCGACATCGTTCAAGCGTCACAGAACACGTGACTTTTGAACGATATCGGCAACGATATTGTTATGTGTGACGGTACCTTAAAACTTGCCTGGGTCTTGTGATCTGGGTGGCTGCAGAGCAATGTTTGTAAACTCTATAACTCCAGTGTGCTCCATGCCTAGGAAGACAGTAGCTTCTGATGGATTGTTGGGATGGCCGATATTCTATGCAGTAAACTATAGAATTACAAATTACGTAAATTGCCACATTACCGTAATTATTTTTAAGCACTTGGCAACTCTACCCATTTTAGAAAATGAGACAAAACCTTTACTTTTTACAAATAAAAAATAATTTGCAAGTGAACTTGTCACTATCCCAAGACATCTGACAGTGTCCATCTTTCTGCCTACAGGACAACACCAAACTTCATTCATGGATTTATTGTTATTTCAAGAAAATTTGAGAAGGCATCAACTGCAGAGTTTAAGGCAGAGACACACAGAAATAGAAAGGCAGAGACAAAGAGATGCTGATGTTCTTTCTGTGTTTGTAAGAGATAGAAATTAGAGAACATGATCTCCTCCTCTATCTGTGTGCAGTGTATTAGCATCAATATGGAGGACATTACAGACAAATGGAACAAGTTGACTGTGAATCCAAAACTTGTGTAAGACAGAGGAACACTTAAAGAGGACTTGTCACCAACCACACATGGTGATCTAATTACAGCACTGAATGCAGCATATCTGCAGCATCCAGGCAAGGGGTCCCCAGCCCTTGAGCCCCCCTGTACCCCGAGATAATACACTTTGAAAACTTACATTGTGGAGCCAAATAGGAGGTGGCTTGTGGCTGGAACCAAAGGGCAAATTCACACCCCCTGTATGTTTAATCTGCCCACCGCTGCCTCCCTGATGAAAATCATTGTCTCCCTCGCCTGCAGCATAACACAGAGCTTATTGCAGTAATGGCCGCTTAGCCCCGCCCCCTGTGGTGACGTCACTGCTTATACCGGCCCTGCTCCATGGTTAACATGGAGCAGGGCGGGGAAAGGCGGTGATGTCAGAGCAGGAGGCCGGCCGCCCTGCCTCCTGCAGTGACATCACCGCTTATACATGCCCTGCTCCATGTTAACCATGGAGCAGGGTGGGTATAAGCGGTGACGTCACCGCAGGGGGCGGGGTTAAGCGTCCATTACTGCAATAAGCTCTGTGTTATGCTGCAGGCGAGGGAGACAATGATTGGCATCAGGGAGGCAGCGGTGGGCAGATTAAACATACAGGGGGTGTGAATCTGCCCTTTGGCTCCAGCCTCAAGCCACCTCCTATATGGCTCCACAATGTAAGTTTTCAAAGTGTATTATCTCAGGGTACAGGGGGCTCAAGGGCTGGGGGACCCCTTGCCTGGATGCAGCAGACATGCTGCATTTAGTGCTGTAATTATATCACCATGCCTGGTTTAGTGACAGGTTTTCTTTAATATAAACATCATCAGTGTCTTGGTGTGTTTCTCTATAGCTGCTCCATTCTTTTCTCCTCCCCATAGATTGCTATGGGCAGCAACTGTAACTCGATCTCTTAGTGAAGCTGAAGGTCACTCTCTTCTCTTCCTCTTGTGCTTTGACATATCATTGAATTCAGAGAGAGTCTTGGTGCAGGACGAAGAAAAAAATACATATACAAAAACCCTTTATAACCTTTATTTACAACTGCAAACTCACTAGAAAAATAAAATGTAAAACTATAGTGCACAGTAAGAGAAGCGGGAAGGAAGATATAGGCCCTGTATACTGTTCTCCCTCCTCACCCCTACCTAATAGTGGAGGTTGGCACCCTAATCAGCGATATAGCGCCCCCACTCAACAGTGACTTTCCCTACGTTAGCCTCTGGCTGTCCCTGTGACTCATGAACATTGCACACTATTCCGATGTGCCCCAGGGGCCATGTTTATGTTTTATAGAAAAAGTCACCACAGGTAGATACCGTGCACATAGTTGTTTAAAAAGGGGCTGGATGACCTTGAATCTTCAGCTCTACCTATCGGTGGGGGTTGGCGCCCTGGAAATGCAATATGGCGCCCCCACTCCCGACGGCTTGTGCCTAAGCCTGTTCCTATACCCAACACTCTCTTTAGGGGAGTTTACAATATACATCTATTGGGGACAATACTGTATTACAGCACTTATCTTTTAGTGTTATCTTTTTCTGACTCACAGGGACAGTCAGGGGCTAACGTAGTGAAAGTCACCGTTGAGTGGGGGCGCCATATCGCTGATTTGGGTGTTGACCCCCGCTGTTAGATAGGGGTGAGGAGGGAGAACAGTATACAGGGCCTATATCTTCCTTCCCCTTCTCTTACTGTGCACTATAGTTTTTCAATTTTATTTTTCTAGTGAGTTTGCAGTTGTAAATAAAAGTTGTAAAGAGTTTTTGTATACTGTATGTAAATTTGTTCTGCTGTGACCCTATGTTGAATGAAAGAAAGGATGTACTGCAGGAAGAAGGAAAGCAGAAGAATGGCTGATACGTGGGGAAAGACGTAGTCCTCTATAAGATATTTTACAAAGTTTGCTTGTACTATTGATTTATGGAAAACTCTTTTTAAATGTAGGTAATTGAAAGAGAAGACTAAAGTGCTGTGTCTGCAGCTTAGCCAGGTGAGAACAAAAGATTGGGCATATTTAAATTCAATTTGCACAAATGCTTTTTTTTCCTGACATCTGCAATTGGGATGACGTTAAGACAGACACCACCATACAGATGAATGCTGCAG
The DNA here is from genome assembly GCA_033576535.1 of Allobates femoralis. NCBI lineage: Eukaryota > Metazoa > Chordata > Amphibia > Anura > Aromobatidae > Allobates > Allobates femoralis. The sequence goes on along the minus strand of JARQOC010000005.1, from coordinate 135,792,689 downwards.
CCTGAACTCATGATTTAATTTAATTTCTTGTAACAATCTGACTAAAAAACTACTAGAGATAAAACTTAACTGACAAATTGTAGAATGATAGGTAACTGAAAAGCTGATATGAGCAAAATTATCTTTATATAGAATTGCCTGACATTCATTTTGTTGGGATGTCTAGGTATCCCACAATTCCAAGTGCTGGAATTACGCCGACTGCCATATTGGAATACCCAAGAGATGGACATTCCGATAAGGCGTCTACTAGTGCTGCCACTGGCCGCTCTATCAGCTGCTCGGTCTCCCTCCTTCCCCCCTCGCCGATCCGTCCCTCCACCTCGCCATCCTTCGCCCGCATCATCAGCCTTCCTCGCACAGTATTACCGATGGCCATTCTCGGAGTCTCGGGAAACCAGCGGGATCATGTGACCCTGCGCGTCAAGTGAACCCATGATGTCACACAGGTCCTTTGGCATCCTGAGAGCTGCCAGTGGTAATACTGTCACTGTGTGGGGGTGGGCTGATGGTGTGTAGGGTGGGTAAGGCTGATGGTACGGGGAAAGTCTAATGGTGTGTGTGTGGGGGTAAGCCTGATGGTGCAGGTGGGAGGTTGATGGTGCTGGGGGAGTGACAGACCAATGTGTGTATGTGTAGGTGTAGTGTGGGTGTTTATATGTGTATGATGTATGTGTATAGTATGTGTGGTGTGTATGTGTATAGTGCGTGTATTTATATGAATGGTGTATGTGTATAGTGTGTGTGGTGTATATGTGCATAGTGTGTGTATAATGTTGTATGTGTATAGTGTGTGTATATGTGTATATCAATGACGTGAGCTGCTGTGTCATGTGATACAGGGGGTCACGTCATAGACATACATATGTATGCATGCATATATACATATACACATACAGACACAATCACATACACACGTTACAGGTCACATCATACACATATAAACACGTATATACACACACGGAGGGCCATGTCATACACATATATATACATACACACATATACACACACATGGTGGGTCACGTCATAGACATACACATATATATGCATATATACACGTGTATATATGTATATATACACACACGGTGGGTCATGTTATACACATATACACACATAAACACACATGGTGGGTCACACACATACACACATATGTGATGCAGTGGGTCCACATATATACACGCAGTGGGTCATGTGGCAAAGATATATACACGCACGCAGTGCGTCACGTCATAGACAGACACATATATACAAATATACATAAATATACACACGTGCTGGGTTACATGACACAGCAGCTCATGTCACACACATATATACACACACATAAATACACATGTATACGCCCTCCCAATGCGATGGCATCGGGCCTCCATCTAGTAGAGAATATATTCATTGACATTGCAATCTGTGATATCTAAGAGGTACACTGGCCTCACAACCTGTGACACCCATGGTTTACACTGACCTCACAACCTGAGATATCCATGAGTTACCTGAGATATCCATACATTCACTAATCTCACTACCTGTGATATCCATGAGTTACACTGACCTCACTACCTGTGATAAGCATTAGTTACACTGGCCTCACATACTGTGATAGTCATGACTTACACTGAACTCACTACCTGTGACATGCATTAGTTACACTGACCTCACTACATGAGATATCCATGAGTTACACTGACCTCATTACTTGTGATATCCTTGAGTTACACTGACCTCACTACCTTAGATATCCATGAGGTACACTAACCTCACTACCTGTGATATGCATTAGTTACACTGGCCTCACTACCTGATATATCCATGAGTGACACTGACCTCACTGCCTGAGATATCCATGAGTTACACTGACCTCACTACCTGAGATTTTCATGAGTTACACTGGCCTCACTACCTGTGATATCCATGAGTTACACTGACCTCACTACCTGTGATATGCATAAGATACACTGGTCTCACTACCTGAGAAATCCATGAGTTACACTGACCTCACTACCTATGATATTCATGATTTACACTGACTTCACTACCTGTGATATGCATTAAATACACTGGCCTTACTACCTGATATATCCATGAGTGACACTGACCTCACTACCTGAGATATCCATGAGTTACATTGACCTCACTACCTTAGATATCATTGAGTTACACTGGCATCACCACCTGAGATATCCATGAGTGACACTGACCTCACTACCTGAGAAATCCATGAGTTACACTGACCTCACTACCTGTGATATCCTTGGGATGGTACTACACCATGTTCCAAATTATTATGCAAATTGGTTTTAAGTGTCATAGGGTTTTTTTTGTCAATGAAACCCATTGATGGTATTGTGTCTCAGGGTTCTTTGGATCACTGAAATCAATCTCAGATACCTGTGATAATTTGTTTGGCAGCTGAGCCCAATAAAAGGAAAACTGGGTGTTCCACAATATTAAGCAGGCCAAAGTTTTCAAGTAACATGGGAAAGAAAAAGGATCTCTCTGCTGCCGAAAGCAACAAATAGTGCAATGCCTTGGACAAGGGATGAAAACATTAGATATTGCACGAAAATGTAGGCGTGATCATCATACTGTGAAGAGATTTGTGGCTGATTCTGAGCACAGACATGTTCGGGTAGATAGAGGCAGAATGAGGAAGGTTTCTGCCAGGCAAGTTCATCGGATTAAGGGAGCAGCCGCTAAAAAGGCCTTACAAACCAGCAAACACGTATTTGAAGATACTGGTGCCTCTGGAGTCCCTCAAACCTCAAGGTGTAGGATCCTTTAAAGGCTTGCTGTGGTGCATAAACTTACTATTCGGCCTCCCCTAAACAGTGCTCACAAGCACAAACGGTTGCAGTGGGCCCAGACATACATGCAGACTAATTTTCAAACAGTCTTGTTTACTGATGAGTGCCGAGCAACCCTGGATGGTCCAGATGGATGGAGTAGTGGATGGTGGGTGGATGTCCAGCATGTCTCAACAAGGCTGCGACGTCAGCAAGGTGGTGGAGGAGTCATGTTTTGGGCCGGATTCATTGGGAAAGAGCTGGTAGGCCCCTTTAAGGTTCCTGAAGGTGTGAAAATGACCTCTGCAAAGTATATAGAGTTTCTGACTGAGAACTTTCTTCCATGGTACAAAAAGCAAAAACATTCCTTCAGGAGCAAAATCATCTTCATGCATGACAATGCACCATCTCATGCTGCAAAGAATACCTCTGTGTTATTGGCTGCTATGGGCATAAAAAGAGATAAACTCTTGGTGTGGCCACCATCTTCCCCTGACCTTAGCCCTATAGAGAACCTTTGGAGTATAATCAAGCAAAATATCTATGAGGGTGGGAGGCAGTTCACATCAAAACAGCAGCTCTGGGAGGCTATTCTGACATCATGCAAAGAAATACATGCAGAAACTCTCCAGAAACTCACAAGTTCGGTGGATGCAAGAATTGTGAAGGTGAGCTCAAAGAAGGGTTCCTATGTTAACATGTAACTTGGCCTATTAGGATGTTTTGGAGTTAAATAGCTTTTTATTTCAGTGAATGTGACCTCCTAATGCTACAAATTCAACAAATGAGCATTTTCAGTTCTTTCAAACTTATCAGATGTTTAGAAACTCTGCTGTGCCTAATAATTTGGAACAGTGCTTTTAGAGTTTTTTGTAATTTTGATGATTATACTGTTATCATTGGGAGGTTTCTTCAATAAAATTCAATATATACTCTAACGGGTGATGACTTTTATTACACTGAGTGTCATTTGCACCGACCATTTAGGAATATCAGAGAAAAAGAACATTTGCATAATAATTTGGAACATGGTGTATAGGTTAACATACATAACAAAACTTCCCTGTATAAATCACTGTGTCTATTAATACAAATTTTTTAACAACAAAATGTATAACCAGATAAAGATAGCAGTACATAAACAATGCTCTATAGACTTTTATAGGCAACATCTATAACTTGATCTCTCAGTGAAGGAGAAAGTCAGTTTCTTCTCTAACTCCTATGTACTGACTTTATAAGTGAATTTAGAGGTGGTCATTGGTGCAGGAGGCAGGGGATGGAGAAAAGTAGATAACAAGGGCAGAAGCAGGTATTTTTCTGTAATAAGATATAAATTTTAATCAGGCCAACACTCCACTATAGGTATTGACCTAAACTCCCTTTCCACCTACAAGATATGCCTATGCCACACAACACAACTTCAATTATATTGCAGTTCTATCTTTTTATAGGAATACTAGCTGGGTGCCCGATGCACATGCATCAGGATTCTAGAAGAGCGAGTCTCTGACTCGCAATGGCCGCTTCGCGGCCAATGCTTCGCGCTGCTAAGGCGACTCGCCATGCCCGCTGCGCGGGCATAGCGAGTTGCCTTAGAACTGCTCGCAATGGCCGCTGCGCGGCCAATGTTTCGGGCGTATCCACATGACCACGCTGACTCGCAGCGAGAGTGGACTCAAAAGGGGCAAAAAACCCATTCGCAATTATATAATAAGATACATAGTACCTAATACAAAAACTACAATTAAAATAAAAACTAGTGCTTAAAGGGATCCTGTCACACCCAAAACACCTCTAAACCTATTAAAAGCTGTCCCTAGAGCATATTAACACTTTCCCTACACTCCTTTTAGCTCCTAAATGCCCTTAGTCAAAGTGAAGAAAAACGTTATAATAGTACCTCATTAGTGATGATAATGAGTGACTATGCTATTCATAGTCACTCATCAAGGCAGCCCCTCTTCTTCATATCACGCCTATTCAGGCGTGATCGTCATCCTAGATTCAAAATCGCGCCTCCCTGCGCGCCTCCCCACTCTCCCATAGCGTCCGTGCTTCATTGTGGGGCTGTATGACGCGATCCGCGTCATTCCCGGCGCCGGGTGACGTATTTGCAGCCGCGCCGCGCTGTCAGCTTCAAGTCCCGCACTGCGCATGCCCATGCGCATGCGCAGTGCGTATTTTGAAGCTGACAGCGCGGCGCGGCTGCAAATACGTCACCCGGCGCCGGGAATGACGCGGATCGCGTCATACAGCCCCACAATGAAGCACGGACGCTATGGGAGAGTGGGGAGGCGCGCAGGGAGGCGCGATTTTGAATCTAGGATGACGATCACGCCTGAATAGGCGTGATATGAAGAAGAGGGGCTGCCTTGATGAGTGACAATGATAGCATAGTCACTCATTATCATCACTAATGAGGTACTATTATAACGTTTTTCTTCACTTTGACTAAGGGCATTTAGGAGCTAAAAGGAGTGTAGGGAAAGTGTTAATATGCTCTAGGGACAGGTTTTAATATGTTTAGAGGTGGTTTGGGGGTGACAGGATCCCTTTAAGATGATGCCCAGGAAACTGGGAAAAGCCCAAACAGCTTAGTTTACTTTTTCAGCAATGTCCTACCCAAACCAGATCCCATGAGGGCATCACTGTGCCATAGTAACAATGTGTAAGTTGCCGATGTTGCTATGGCAATATGTTTCTTTCATGGAACACAGATGTGAAGGACACCATGAGCTCAGACCGGAGCATCTTTCTTTTGCATATATAATATTACGAGTGAAAACTAAAAGTTCATTTTGTGCATATTGCACGACAGGTCTATGAAATTTAGACCTGCAGACTGATATCATTGTCCAGTGATCTTCACAGCGTTCAGAAGTTTCTCTACTATACATATATGGTATGAACATAAAGAACAGTATCAGAACAATTCAGGATAAATGTAAAGTTTACAATCAATTCCAGGTACACGCCGCAAATCTGCTGTATGTTCCTATGCATTGTTCCTTGAAAAATGATTCATACCCATGAACTTTTCCACCTATTTTTACATTACACCCACAAATTAAAATGTCTTTTATTGGGATTTTATGTGATATGCAAACACTTAGTAGCAAGTTTTTGTGAAGTGTAAAGGAAATGATACATGGTTTTCTAAATAGTTTACAAATATAATTCTCAAAATTGTAACATTCAGCCCCCTGTAATCAGCGTGTAATTCAGGAAGTTCCTTCCTGTGTCTTTGGATACCTGTGTTTGAGCCGTGCTCAAAAACAAGCAGGCATAATCCCTATGGTGGCGGAGTGTAATCCGGGCAAAGGCAAGGTATTTGCGTGCCCTAGTGAATTCCCTGGGGTGTGCCACAGCGTCATGTATACCACGCCCCATCAGCTATCATTGGTTGGGGCTACTGTGTAACCATTGGCTATCCCTGCACAGGGCGCATATTCAGCGAGCTGACCAGTCACACTCCACATTTGCAATGGCGTCATGTATTAGCCAGCCTTCCTGCGCTGGCTGGCTAATCATGATGCTATTGCATTGTCCAATCACCGTACGAGCGTCGCGTAATACACAACTCTGTCACGCCTATGTAGTTACGGCGCACAATATGTACGCCCAGATTCCCTTGTGGTGGCGGCATGTAAATCAGGGAAGGTACTCCACAGAAGGTAACCTGCGGCACCCGTCGCCACTTCCGGGGAACGAAAATACCTTCTGTGGAGCACCTTTTGGCGGCGTGTATATGCGGCATCAGGCACCGTTAGCAACCGTTGAAAATGCGTGTGTGCACGTGCAGTGTCTGCCTGTTGCTGCCCTCTGTGGCGGCGTGTAAAGGTACCATTATGTATCACCTTATCACTGCAGACTTATGAATCCTCACATCGCACGTTCTGCTCGACGTGAGGATTCCTCAGTTTCAGAGCTGGGAATGGAGGTCACGTGGCAGCGAGTAAGCGACATGCATACTCCTGGCCAGAGTCTGACTAGCATTGAGCGAGGCCGTGCCCCTCTAGGATTTAGTCCAGGGGTATTGATATTAAATACGTGCGGCCATGTCACTGCCGTTCCCGGCTCTGAATCTGCCGAATCTTCGCAGTGCAAAGTGCCTGCGATGTGAGGATTCATAGAGTGATACATAATCTGCCGACTTGTGGATTTAGACAACCCATTTATGATATGTATGGAAAGTCATTCATTATTTTAGTGACACATTTTTCCACACTTTTGCAATATTGAGATGCATGATACATAGCAGTGTCATCAAGGTACCAGCAGAAGTGTTTGTGATAGTGAATCATGAGACGTTTGGGCCATTATGGTGCTAGATAAGACTGTTGGAATCCTCAATGCACCCAAATGGTAGTGATGATAAACAGATGAGCAGACTTCATAAGGATCTTCCACCGTATAAAATAACTTGTTGGCTTTTTTTTCTTCTTAAGCCAAAACGATAAAATGTTTTTCCATCGGCATTGTACAAAGAAGAATTTAGAGCAATTCAATGTGCTCAGCCTGGGAGATACCAGTAATCTACAAAACAAGACGATATGTTTCTTCAAAGACGCCATTCTGTAGGATTGTGCAATCACATTTATTTGCAGTTGTTGAGTGAACAAACACAGTGAATAATCGGGGTGACAATCAATAACGGTGTCAGAAAGCTTTCAATCAGATAACTGAAGTACACGTCGCTGACCCGTGGTGCGGTATGTCTGACATTAAGGAGGGCGGTGGCTTTATTTCATTGTGTATCTAGGCAGCAGTTGTCGCTGAAATGCCTCTACTGCAGAGAGCTCTTCCACATCACAAACATTATGCGCAAATAAGAGAAAAAATGATAAATTCACTAAATTAAATTACAGCAGAAAATATTGTGTTAAGTGTAACAGTATGGGGAATATCCATCTAGTGGAGACTACTGGTACTTCAGTAGTAATAATGTGTGAATCAGGAAAATGACACAACATTATAGTTGTCTTTCATATTATAAGGAGTTTGCTAAAATATTAGCAGATTGTTATACATATAATTGTGAACATGGCAGCCATAGGGACACCAGGGTATATGCATAACATGTAATTACCTTACTATTTCAGCAGTGAGCGCTGCAGGACAAACGTGTGGCGCCCACAGCTTTCTGCCAGGAATAGTTTATCAACTGTATTGCTGATTGCTAGCACATCTTTAAAGAATAATTTTATAATTGATGCGATACTGTTATGTCACTAAGATTGGAGAGTTTTACATACTTTTACTTTGCAGGCTGTAGGCTTGAAACCAATTATAGAGAGAATCAAAATTAGTGGTTGTCCGATCTAAAATGATAGTTCTGTTGTCACACTATGTGACTGCAGACCTATCAATCCTCCCAGTGTATGCACTGTGCACTGCAAGGATTCGCTGTTTATAAACCGAAAACGAACTGCAGTTATGCAGTATGCATGTTCCCGACCACTGTGGCCAGAGCCCTGAACTCACGGCACAGCCTCACTCAACAGAAGTGTATGGAGCAAGGCCATGCCCACTAATCAGCCACTCTCACTAGTTGACACGCCCATTCCATACACTTGTATTGAGCGAGGCCGTGCCCTCTATTTTGCCACTCCCACTGGGGGACCTCCTGATCATATTGTCTACCTTTGATTTACATCAGATTCCTTTGCCAAAATACCTGACACGAGTTTTTCCACCACTGTTCCACATGCTGATCTAAAAGCAATACAGTCCCTAGGTCGCAACGCTTATCTCGTCATGATGGGCATTGTAGAGATATAGGGTCTTCTCCAGAATAACCGAGTTCTAGTTGTCACAGTCACTGGATCTATAGTTCAGACACTGATGTCTAAAGATGGTGGCTGGGAATTTCCTTTCAATATCTGAACATTATTTGGTGTTTTACTACACCAACACGTCCATTCCCATTATCATCTTCATTTTCTTTTCCTACTCCTCCTATCTCTTTCTTATTTTTTCTTTCTCTATTTCTCCTAAACTCTCTCTCTCTGTTGGAAGTATGACACATATTTTAGATACTTGTGTAATTTAGGTCTCTTGTGGAAGCTATCTCTGTCTTGGCTCAACCATACTTGGGTATTGGGACCTAGTTTTCTTTTTTAAGGTCTTTTTTTCTCCTGCTAGAAGATAATAGTTTAATGAGGTCTATGGAAGTTGTTTCTTCCAGTTTGGTATGTCTCCCTATGTCTATCATGTTTGTTGTGTTCATGTTAGTACTCTGTCTAAAGCTCCCGTCACACACAATGACACAACAGAGATCCCGACAATGATAACAATCCTTAGCGATCGTTGGTGCGTCACTCTGGGATAACTGGTGAGATGTCAAACAGTCAGATCTCACCAACGACTCAGCAACGATCCGGAATGATAAAGAGGTCGTTGGGAATTGTCACTCTCGGGCGTAGTATTAAATCGTTGGCCGTTGTCCCTTTCAAACACAGCGATGCAGTGTTCCCAGTGGGAGTCCAATGACCTAAAAACGACCCAGAGCACTTTGTAATGATCAGCGATCTCACAGCAGGGGCCTGATCACTGCTAAGTGTGACACATAACAAGATCATTAGCGAGATCGCTGTTACGTCACAAAACCTGGGACTTAACAATGATCTCGCTAACGATCTCGTTATGTGTGATGGGGCTTTTAGTCATTCTCTCTCCCAATCTCTAATTGTTCATCATGGCTAAGTTAATATGCACGTCTTTTAACTTTAGAGGGCTAAACAGTCCTACAAAAAGGAGTCAGATATTGTACTATTTACATAAAAAAGATTATCAATAGCTAAGTTTCAACAAACACACTTTTAGTCCTCTTCTGTTCCTTTACTACAATATCTGGTCCCTTTGCCAACGTGAAAAAATTCATTAAGGTTATTTCAAATATGGCAACAAGTGTGACATGTGGCTTTCTTGAGGTCTCCACGCTCTCTTATTTACGTCATATATCATAAAGGTTAACTCTCTTACGAAAGGTCAGGTTTACTCTTCCTCAGACATTTAGGATAGCTTTTCCCCTTCCTACCTGGCCAAATGTCAGTCTCAGGATTTAGAAAGAGACCTTGAGTTAGATGAGCTTCTGGGGGTGATGAAGAATTTGAAAGTAGGCAAGAGTCTAGATCCTTACGATTTATCACCCAGGTTTTTTAAGTTATTTAAAGAGAATTATTGCAGTCCTTTAATTCTATTGCAGAAAATTTCCTATGCAGTCTTTGTTATCTCATTATATGGTTATCCCTAAAGCGGAAAGAGATCTTAGACGTTGTAATATCGCCCAAGACATTCTCATTATGTAACATAGATCTAAAAGTATAATCCAAAATGTTGGCTCTTAGGTTATAACTAGTGATGGGCGAATCCTAAATTACTCGGAATCGCTTGACTCTAGCGAGTCCGAGCCCGGGACTCGCTACTCGTTGCGAGTCTAGCGAGTCCAATGTTAATGAATGGGGAAGCGAGTAATAGCGAGTAGTGTGCGATTTACAAATCACAGATGTGTCTCGGAAGCTTCAGCCTGAAGCAATCCTAGTTTTGCCATTGATTTGCATTGGACTCGTTTACTTTGCAAGTAATCGCTGGGAAACTCGCACAGATAAGAGTCCTGTCTGCTCTGTGTGCTGGCTGCCGCAGCTCCAGGGTCCTAGAGCCTGCCTGCTGCCTGATGTAGCAGTGCTGAGATTGTTCTCAGTCTGCTCATTCCCTGTGCATAGACATCTATATCTATGCACAGGGATGAGCAGAGAGGACATCGCGTTTTGGACTGCGTCGGACGGAAGAGGATTTTTTTAATTAAAGATGGAGTCCCTAATGGCTTTTTTTTTTATTTCTAATAAAAAATTTTCTCTGTGTTGTGTTTTTTTTAAAACAATTTAATAGAAATTCATGGCGGTCATGTCTAATATTGGCATGACCGCCATAAATTTCGGGCTTAGGGCCAGCTGATAATACAAAGCTGGCCCTAACCTCTTTATTACCCAGCGTGCCACCGCCACCAGGGCCGCTGGAAGAGCAGGATTCAGCGCCAGAGGATGGCGCTTCAATGAACGCGCCATCTTCTGGGGCAGCTGCGGGCTGCAATTTGCAGCGGGGGGTGCCCAGAAAGCTTGGGCATCCCTGCGCTGCGGATTCCAGCCCCCAGCTGCTTAGCTGTACCTGGCTAGACATAGAAATTGCGCGGAGCCCCACGCATTTTTTTTTTATTATTTCATGAAATTCATGAAATAATAAAAAAAAGGGCTCCCCTATATTCTTGTGTCTGGCCAGGTACAAATAGGCACCTGGGGGTTGGGGGCAGCCCGTCGCTGCCTGCTGGATCCGGCTGGTTCCAGAAATACGGCGAAGCCCATGTAATTTTTTTTCTGAAAAATCAATAAAACAATCCTAAAAAAGGGACTGCATCTTTAGTAACCCCTCGCCCATGGTCCAGGGGTTAATAAAGATGCAGTTCCTTTTATTTACATTGTTTTATGGATTTGTCAGAAAAAAATTTCACGTGGGCTTCGCCGTATTTCTGGAACCAGCCGGATCCAGCAGGCAGCGACGGGCTGCCCCCAACCCCAGGTGCCTATTTGTACCTGGCCAGACACAAGAATATAGGGGATCCCTTTTTTTATTATTTCATGAATTTCATGAAATAATAAAAAAAAAATGCGTGGGGCTCCGCGCAATTTCTATGTCTAGCCAGGTACAGCTAAGCAGCTAAAGGCTGGAATCCGCAGCGCAGGGATGCCCAAGCTTTCTGGGCACCCTCCGCTGCAAATTGCAGCCCACAGCCGCCCCAGAAGATGGCGCGTTCATTGAAGCGCCATCCTCTGGCGCTGAACCCCGCTCTTCCAGCGGCCCTGGTGGCGGTGGCACGCTGGGTAATAAATAGGTTAGGGCCAGCTTTGTATTATCAGCTGGCCCTAAGCCCGAAATTTATGGCGGTCACGCCAATATTAGACATAACCGCCATGAATTTCTATTAAATTGTTTTAAAAAAAACACAACACAGAGAAAATTTTCTATTAGAAATAAAAAAAAAAGCCATTAGGGACTCCATCTTTAATTTAAAAATCCTCTTACGTCCGACGCAGTCCAAAACGCGATGTCCTCTCTGCTATGTGCATAGATATAGATGTCTATGCACAGGGAATGAGCAGACTGAGAACAATCTCAGCACTGCTACATCATCTCTGTGAGCAGGCGGGCTCTAGGACCCTGGAGCTGGCAGCCTGCACAGAGAAGACAGCTGGACTCGGCTCGCAATGTAACAGCAGTTACTTTGGGAGTTTCCCTGCTATCACTGGGACAGTAGCCGAGTCTAATGCAAGACAATGGCAATCCTAGTTTGTCAGCGTTTTCCATTGATTTGCATTGGACTCGTGCGAGTAAACGCTGGGAAACTCGCAGAGTACGAGTCCTGCGAGTCCCTTAGGCTGCCTTCACACTTGCAGATGGATCTGCAGCGTTTTGCAGATGCATCTGCAAGTGTGAGCATGCTGACCGCGGCCCCTATGTTTATAATAGGGCGCACGCGGTGTGAAAGCTCTCATTCACTCCTATATGTGTACTGTCAGCAGGCGTATGCCTGCTTACAGATCACACTCTCCCGCCCGCAGCATGGACGCTACATCTCGCGTCCACAGTGCGGACGGGAGTGTGTGATCTGTCAGCAGGCATACGCCTGCTGACAGTACACATATAGGAGTGAATGAGAGCTTTCACACCGCGTGCGCCCTATTATAAACATAGGGGCCGCGGTCAGCATGCTCACACTTGCAGATGCATCTGCAAAACGCTGCAGATCCATCTGCAAGTGTGAAGCCAGCCTTACTACTCGCCGAGTAACGAGTCCTAGCTATAATCCCTAGTTATAATCTTTAACATAATTCCAAACATTATACATAAGGAACATGTGGGGTTGTTTTGGGCAGGGAGGTAAAGAGTAACACGATCAAGACCGTGTCTATTGTAGTGAGACCACGCTTGTGGGGAACTTCATCCTGCCTAATGTCTATTGATGCTGAGAAAATATTTGATAGGATGAGGTAGGATTTTCTGGAGGCAACTCTAAAAATGATTGGTCTAGGCATGAATATGCTACTTCATATTATGGCCCTTTACATTACTCCTATGGCCCAGGTAAGGGTCAATGACAATCTTTCTAGACCTTTCAACATACGTAATTGGCATGCAACAGGGTTGTCCTTTGTCTCCTCCTTTATATACAGTATAGGTTATGGAGGCCTTAGCTAATGCGATTAGAGCTAATCTTTCCATTTTGGGGATCTCCATTGTAGCTGAAAAGCATAAGATGTCCATCTTCGTGGACAACCTTTTATTATACGTGACTCCTCCTAGAATTTCCATTTCGGTGATGTTAGTGCAATTTAAACACTTTTCATTTGTATCTAACCTTAAAGTGTAAATATAATTTCATTGAAGAACAAGAAAAATAATTCACTGGTTGTTAATGATGGGTCACATAGCAGCTGAGACAATGATTTTTTGTGACATATGACTGATTTTATCACATTTTTCTGTGCAAAAGCTGCATTTCTGTCTGTGTGGTAGTGGCCAGCAGTTCATAGCAGTGTGTGTGTGTGTGTGAAAGCAGTCTGGTAATGAACTGTGTGGGGTGTCAGCAGACAAGGGGTTAACAGAGATTGCTGTGTGGAGGCAGAAGACTGAAGCTTGTAAAGAGTTTACATTCTGCCATTGCTCAGCTCTGTGCTGTAATGTGATACATTGCCTCCTCATGAGCTGCCGTCAGCAGTGTAGGCCACGCCCCCTCTCTATTATCTCCTCACATGCCTGTATTCACTGTGAAGACGGCCCTGGCACAGAATGAGATTCACTCACAGTGTACTGACCTGCCATCAGCAGTGTAGGCCACGCCCCCTCTCTATTATCTCTTCACATGCCTGTATTCACTGTGAAGACGGCCCTGGCACAGAATGAGATTCACTCACAGTGCATTGAGGACACCTTACGGAAGGATTATGAATGGTAACCAGACAGAATTTTCTAATGAACTATATTACAGTTTATTGAATCACTTGCTCTACATTATTATTATTAAATAAAAATGTAAACGACGGTTACCCTTTCAAGTGAACATCTTTAAATCATAGATCTTTAGCATAAAAGTACTGGGTACCGAGGCCAGTTCTGCATTTCCTTTCAAATGGCTGAAAGATCACATGAAATATTTATTGATTACTATTCCGGCTGATCCCACTCAGTTATATTTTCTTAATTTACTACCTCTTATCCATAATATTGAGAGGGATGTGTTTGGCTGGTCCAGGCTCTCGGTTTCATGGTTCAGTAGAATTTATCATTCTGAAGATGGATATTTTACCAAGGATTATTTATCCTTTCCAGACTATCCCACTCAATCTACCCAGAACTTTTTTCCTGATAATTTATCTTTATCTTTCAAATATATTTGAGGCACCTCAAGATCCAGGCTTTCAGAATCTGTTTTGTCATGCTCTAGAGCGCATGGAGGGGCAGGTATACCAGATTTCTTGGTTTATCATAAAGTTTCCATACTGTGAGGCAGCGACTGCCCAGGGGATCCGGATGACTCACTTGGCACTGGAACAGATGCAACCAGTCGTGCTTAACAGTAACAGAACGTCCACCAGTTAAATTAATTACATCATAAACTGGATATAATGCACAGCTCACAGGAGATCTCACATATCAACAGAACATTATAGACATCTCAGTCTGTTCTAATGGTGGCTATGCCCGCCCGGCATTATTTACATACTTTATGATCAACAGAACATATTTACATAGATCACAGAGTTCATTGTACACAGTACCCCACATATTTACAGGGATCATTATACACAGAACCCATCATATTTACAGGGCTCATTATACACAGAACCCATCATATTTACAGGGCTCATTATACACAGAACCCATCATATTTGCAGGGATCATTATACACAGGACATAAGAGACATTTACAGACCCACAGGGATCCGGGACACAGACGGTACACCCCTGTTCACACAGTCCAGCACAGTCTTCGCCCTATGGACAGGCTCCTTCATTGGAAAGGCCACATTCATGCTAACAGGCTATGTTAAACGACACACAACCACTACACCGAGCTGTTGCTGCTCTATACTGTCCCCGAGCACCTTCTGGGGAATACATACTGACCTATGCATGTGACACCGGTCAGACCAGGTTTTAGCTTCCTGATCTCCAGGGCAAGCCTGGCGTCTCCAAGGTCTCCTCACCACGTGTCTTAACGGGTCATCAACCACTTCCAAGTCTGTCATATCAGGTAGACCAGGACTGCGGCTGTACCAAACACACCCCGAGCGAGCCCCTCCAGGTTCTGCCATCTTCCCAACTTCAGGAGCTCCAAAACCCCTGCATCTGGCATCAAGGCTTCTCTCATCAGGGAAACCGGATGCGCTCCCTCATCACAGCAGCAGGAAGACTATATCCCACCTGACACACCCACACCTGGGATGCTGTGATCCAATCAACCACACACTCAGACCTAAATGCACTTAACCCTGTGTGCAGCAGTCCAAAACCAATCCCACCTGGATTGCAACAGGCCAATGTGAAGTATACCAGCCATGTGCTATATTGCTGGCATACCTCACAATACTTAATGGTATTTTGTATATTATCATAAATTCATCCAACAAAATATATTTTAAGCTGGAGGAATCTTTGAAGCATACTTCATTGACTAGGCTCCTTTTGAGGGATGGGCCTCTCATCCTGTTATGTAATTTTTGTCACTATTATATCACAACCTTTTATCCATATGGGATCGGGTAATTAATAAGTATAATATTTCTTACATTCCTGGTCCTATGTCTCCACTAATAAGGGACTTAAAGATTACTAATATTTTTAAATTCTTGGGATCTGTTGACAAGCCAATTGTCCAGATAAGACATGTAACATCAGCATTAGGCCTATTGAGAATCTTATATCAATCGCTTGTTCCTTTAGTCAGGCATGGATTGAGTGCAGCCACATATCTCATTATCTTCTATTCAATTTCACATCAAGAAGTTTGGTTGAGACCTTTAGCAGAGTTTGAAAACCTCTGTAGTAAAGAGGACATTTCCCCTCATTGTGTTTTTCTATAGTTTTTATTTTGTTGAGGGAGACAAGGGCTTAAATACCATAGTTCCATATCAGAGGGCATTGGAATGTGAGCTCAATACATTTTCTCCTATTGAATAGGATAAGATCTTTAAAGTGATCCTGAACTCACAAACTGACCCCCCCGCATCTTTAGACCTGTCCCTGCACTCCCTCTTATCATTTCTAGCCATCCCTTTTGCATAACAAAATCGATTTTGTAAAGTAGAGAAAAATTTATATTTACATCGTCCTGTGTGAGTTCTCTGTTTCTGAGGAAGCCGCAATAGGCAGGCCTGTCTGCTGCTCCCTTGTAATTATGCACGCCCCTCTCTGCTTGATGCCTTGGTAAGAGCCTGGCCGCGTCTTGAAAGGGGCGGGGCTGAAATCACGTCATACCAGAGCCCCGCCCCCTTTCATGACGCGGCCAGGCTCTTAGCAAGCAGAGAGGGGCGTGCATAATTACAAGGGAGCAGCAGACAGGCCTACCTATTGCGGCTTCTTCAGAAACAGAGGACTCACACAGGACGATGTAAATATAAATTTTTCTCTACTTTACAAAATCGATTTTTTTATGCAAAAGGGATGGCTAGAAATGAAAAGAGGGGGGTGCAGGGACAGGTCTAAAAATGTGGGGGGGGTCAGTTTGTGAGGTCAGGATCACTTTAAGCTTACCCATAAGTTTTATATATCCTGTAATACACAAGAGATGAATTACAAGATCTTGTCCAGAAGGTATAGGACCCCCGAGTGTATTCATCACGTTCCTTGGTACATCTGATAAGTGTTGGGAGATGTGGTTCAGATGTCGATAATATGAATCATATTTGGTGGCCATGACTGGGTATTCATCAACTTTGGGATTCAATTTTTGACCTATTTAAGGCGCCTTTCACATCAGCGGTTTTCGCTGATTGCGGCAGATCCGGCAGATTTACCGCATATGCAGCCTAACGGCCGCACTTGCGTCACACTTGCGGCAAGCCCCATGCATTGTCTATGGGGCTTGCGGCACATGCGGCAATACTGCACTTGCCGCAAGCCCCATAGATAATGCATGGGGCTTGCCGCAAGTGTGCCGCAAGTGCGACCGTTAGGCGTCAGATGCGGTAAATCTGCCAGATCTGCCGCAATCAGCAAAAAATGTTGAACGGGACCTAACAAACTCTTTGGTACAACATTATGGAACTCTCCAGAAGCAGCATTACTATTGGTACTTCCAATTTCAACTTCGTCCATCAAGAAAGGTTGTTGTCAAAAATACTTTTGACCACAATGAATCAAGTCATCCCTACATATTGGAAATCATCTACCTGCCCCCCTCTAAGAGGGGGTGAGTTGAATCTGCAAACACATTAATATGGACGGAAGATTTAATAATTACAGATGACTAGCTTTGTTCAGAGTCTTATGAATATATGAAGGCATAGGTTCCATAGTCTTCCTTTAGGGGTTCTTCAGACTTTAGCTTTTGGCTAATTCATGTTAAATATTGCATTGATTTAAGCATAAATGTATTTGAAATCACATTTTTTTTTATCCCAATTGTGTTTCCCTATTGTATGTTTTATGGTGTACGTCTTTCTTACTTACTGTACCTCTCCTTATCCCTGCTGTGTGATATTGTTCGGTTTCTGGTTCTCTACTAAATTATACAAATTTATGATTGTAATAAATATTTACCAGTTACTATATAAATAAATAATAACTTTTTGAACCATGAACGGAGAACTATTGAGGGCAAAAGTTGGTAAACAGGTCTAGAAAAAAAACTGCAAAAAAACAGCATGCCTATGTTATATTTTGCCTGGTTTCAATGGCTTTGAGCTTGGGTGTAAAGTCAATTCTTTGATCTCTTGATCAGATGAACTGGAATTAGGGTTAGGGGGCCAGCTAGAAAATCCTTTACTGACCCATATATATTAATCCTTGCAGAATTGATAACTGCAGTGTATCTGCTTGATATATCGGACAAAGGCTCACAGAAGCAAGACTATATGTGAGACACAGCAGAAAAAGAAGGTAGTTATTGCTCCCTCTGTAAATGATAAAGTGAACGTTCAGTTACCCTCAAATTATATTGGACATGTATAATTTCCACAGAACTAAGCTACACACAGATCCTTATGCTGTTAGGTGTTACGCTTCATTACTGATTTAGTCTATATAGAAATACTGTGATTTATATGCATCATTTAAAGAAGTCAAATGTAAACTGAAGATTCTAAACTGAGCAATTATTATTTTTGGACTTGGCCACTAAAAGCCCATTGGATGCTCAGTAGCTTCCAGGTTCTGATAGCTGAGAATCCAGCCATAACAGATCCAATGTGGTGGATCAGAAAACCAATACACATTGTAGATCGCAGTATAGGGTATAGTACAGTACTTTCACAAACTGCCTGTTGTTCTAATGCTGACATTGAAGATTTAAGCTCAACCCTCCTAAGCCATCTATACAGTTCATAGAACATTGATTAATATGATACCTTAATATCTACAACTTGATGTCTTATTCCAGAGAAACCCACATTTTTCTTATATGCAAATGAGCTGTTAAGATCTGCATAAAATTCTGCCTCCAAAGGTTATTTATTAATGAAAGGGGCATTACCATTGTGAGACACGTAATGACTGACAATCTCCTCTCCTAATCACACGACTCTGCAGTGAGATCAGAAGTACCACAATAAAGCAATGATAATATAGTACAGAGGACAGCTAAAGGTAAAGCACCACTTCAGCGGGGGGCTTTAGCACTGGAGAGGCGCTTTAAATGTAGGCCCCCGGTCTACTGACATATACTTACCTTCTGTAGGCTTCACCTTTTACCGATGCCGCTCCAGTCCTGTGGAGCCATCTTGTCCCATAAAGTCTGACTGCCTGGAAGTTAAAAATGTTGTCACAATCTCCAAATGCAAGCCTATGACAGGTTTAACAAAGCCCTCATAGTTTTATTGATTTGTGAATTGTGACCTCTGATGCACCTTCTGAAACACTGGAGCAGGTCACAAATCACAGGAGACTGGCTGGAACAGCAGTGATGGAAGATGGAGTATAACACAGGGTTGCAATAAAAAACACTAACTAGAGTGGTGCTCTACATTTGTTTCAAAACCATTTGTACTGTAGGTGTCCTCTCATGGTAATGCAGCTTCATTTCACAGGCTGTCAATGTGGGGGAAAAGCAGTACAGCAGAGTGGATAACACTGTGAGAACACAACCGCAAATGTGTTTGTCATGGGATAAGGTTCACTTCTGCTGTATTGTATAGGTTATAATCAGGGCTACGTCTGCAGCAGAGCTGACAGCACTATGAGAGGACAAGTGCTGCTGCTCATGTTTGTAATGAGACAAGGTTCACTTCTGCTGTATTGTATAGGTTATAATCAGGGCTACGTCTGCAGCAGAGCTGACAGCACTATGGGAGGACAAGTGCTGCTGCACATGTTTGTAATGAGACAAGGTTCACTTCTGCTGTATTGTATAGGTTATAATCAGGTCTACATCTGCAGCAGAGCTGACAGCACTATGGGAGGACAAGTGCTGCTGCACATGTTTGTAATGAGACAAGGTTCACTTCTGCTGTATTGTATAGGTTATAATCAGGTCTACATCTGCAGCAGAGCTGACAGCACTATGGGAGGACAAGTGCTGCTGCACATGTTTGTAATGAGACAAGGTTCACTTCTGCTGTATTGTATAGGTTATAATCAGGTCTACATCTGCAGCAGAGCTGACAGCACTATGGGAGGACAAATGCTGCTGCACATGTTTGTAATGAAACAAGGTTCACTTCTGCTGTATTGTATAGGTTATAATCAGGTCTACATCTGCAGCAGAGCTGACAGCACTATGGGAGGACAAGTGCTGCTGCACATGTTTGTAATGAGACAAGGTTCACTTCTGCTGTATTGTATAGGTTATAATCAGGTCTACATCTGCAGCAGAGCTGACAGCACTATGGGAGGACAAGTGCTGCTGCACATGTTTGTAATGAGACAAGGTTCACTTCTGCTGTATTGTATAGGTTATAATCAGGTCTACATCTGCAGCAGAGCTGATAGCACTATGGGAGGACAAGTGCTGCTGCACATGTTTGTAATGAGATAAGGTTCACTTCTGCTGTATTGTATAGGTTATAATCAGGTCTACATCTGCAGCAGAGCTGACAGCACTATGGGAGGACAAATGCTGCTGCACATGTTTGTAATGAGACAAGGTTCACTTCTGCTGTATTGTATAGGTTATAATTAGGTCTACATCTGCAGCAGAGCTGACAGCACTATGGGAGGACAAGTGCTGCTGCACATGTTTGTAATGAAACAAGGTTCACTTCTGCTGTATTGTATAGGTTATAATCAGGTCTACATCTGTAGCAGAGTTGACAGCACTATGGGAGGACAAGTGCTGCTGCACATGTTTGTAATGAGACAAGGTTCACTTCTGCTGTATTGTATAGGTTATAATCAGGTCTATGTCTGCAGCAGAGCTGACAGCACTATGGGAGGACAAGTGCTGCTGCGCATGTTTGTAATGAGACAAGGTTCACTTCTGCTGTACTGTATAGGTTATAATCAGGTCTACATCTGCAGCAGAGCTGACAGCACTATGGGAGGACAAGTGCTGCTGCACATGTTTGTAATGAGACAAGGTTCACTTCTGCTGTACTGTATTAGCTCTGCTGTTCTAGGTAAGTCCTGATCTAACTGTAGATGTGTGTGATTATGAGAGCATAGTGTTAGTCATTACATTTCTCACATTAGTAATGCCCCCTTTTATTTATAATAAGCACTGAAGGCAGATTCTCATGAAGGCTTGTGACTGGCCCTTAGATCATTACAGCTCATTCACATATAACAAAAATGTGAATTTCCCAGGATAATGCCCGCATGGATAGCTTACGAAAATTAATCCTACTGACATTCCTTTAAAGAGTAGCTAAACATTCAGCAGTTTTATTTTCAGATATTGCAGGCATTTTAATTACCTACAGATCTGTGGGGTCTGAGTTCTGAGATCCCTATAGATTGCGCAAACATCCTCCAAGCAGAGTGCAGCTCAGGCAACTGGAGCAGATAGCATCTTCCTAAGCGCACTCATGGAGTATGGATCCTATAGACTGCCTAGGTTGTGTGCGCCTGTCATCTAAGTGCGCACTTCACGGGGGACTTTTGAGCAATTGGTTGGGATCTCAGCACACAGACCCCAACTACTCTGCATACAATTGCATTTTTTTCAACAAATTAAGTCCCCTTATTGAACATTTAGTTACTCTTTCATGTTAACAATGCAAAAACACCCCATATGTGCTATATACTGTAGCTGTAAAGAGGAAAATCAAATGAATAGTCCCAATGTACCTTAGCCTGAAAATGACTACTCTCCCCAAGTGTACAGCAATACTCTTTTTTTGTATTTTTCCATAAAAGATCATCTTCTACAGTAACCTATTGATGTTTCAGCAGTAGTTTTCTGTCTCAGCTGCATTTTTCCTATAAAACGACTTGCAATAGCAATTAAGAGCAGCACCATCAATAGTGAGCACGACACGGCATGAGATGGTAAATTCACTGTTTTCAAAGTAAGTAAAAATAATATGTCAGATTATCTATAACAATATGCTGAGCAAGTTTTCTGCATAGACAATGGACATAGAGAATAAACTACTGCTGTAGTGCAGCTAAGGTTATTAAACCATCAAATAAAGAAAAATGGCAAAAGGCACAACTGTTATAAACTATGATTAATGGAAATCAATAATAAACATATACGCATTGTGCAAAAGTTTTAAGCAATTGTGTAAAAAATGCTACAAAGTAGGAATGGTTTCAAAAATAGAAATGTTATTAACTTATTTTAATCAATTTATAAAATAAAAAAATGAATGAACTAAAGAGACACCTAAATCAAATCAATAACCTTTGCAACCATTTTTTGGCCTCAAAACAGCATGAACACATTCATTTTTATCCTTCAGCCCTACACTGACCCCTCATGCCAATATTATTAAGAGCTGTCTTCAGAATCAAGAAGAAGGAGTCCTGGAAGTGATGATATGGCATCCACAGAGACCTGAGCTCAACATAATCGAGTCTGTGTTGGATTACGTTAAGGAACAGAATGATTTTCACAAGTCTACATCCAGTGAAGATCTGTGGTTAGTTCTCCAAGATGTTTGGAGCAAACTCCCTGCAGAGTTCCTTTAAAAACTATGAGCAGGTGTACATAGAAAAAGTAATGCTGTCTTGAAGACAGAGTGTGGTAACACCAAATAATTATTTATAGGATATCAAAAAAGTGAGTACACCCCTCACATTTTTGTAAACGTTTTTGATATCTGTTAATTAAACTACACTGAAGGAATGAAACATTGATACAATGTAAAGTAGTCAGTGTACAGCTTGTATATTAGTGTTCATAACCGCTGGCAACAAAAGTAAGTACACCTCTAAATGAAAATGGCCAAATAATGCTGAAACTGTTAATATTTTGTGTAGTCACTTATTTTTAAGCACTACCTTAACTTTCTTGCACATGGAGTTCACCAAAGCTTCACAAGAACCACTGGACTCCTCTTCCACCCCTCCATGATGACATTAAGGAGCTGGTGGATATTAGAGAGCTTGTGCTTCTTCACCCTCCATCTGAGGATGCCCCACAGATGCTCAATGGTGTCTGAGATATGCTTGACCAGTCCAGCACTTATACCCTCAGTTTCAAAAGCAAGATAGTAGTCATCTTAAAGATGTGTTAAGGCCCTGTTACACGTAGCGATATCGTTAACAATATCGCTGCAACATCACAGATTTTGGGATGTTGCGGTGACCTCGCCAATGATATTGTTGTGTGTGACATGCACCAACGATCGGCCCCCCCACTGGGAGATTGGTGATCGGTAATGAATGGCCTGGACCATTTTTCGATCAGCGATCTCCAAATTTCAGTGACCAGTGATCCCCAGTCTGCGCCTGAGACCCTGAACGATCCCAACGACCGTCGGGTGTCAGCGCTTCGCTGGGTGATTGCTGGTAAGTCTGCCTGTCTGGCATCTCACCAGCAATCGGCCAGGTCGGATCGTTGGTGGGATCGCTGTAACATCGCTATGTGTAACAAGGCCTTTATCATGTTGGAATATTGCCCTATGGCCAAAAGGGAGGGGATCATCTCTGCTTCAGGATATCACAGTCCATAATGACATTCATGGTTTCTTCCATGAACTATAGCTCCCCACAGCCGGCAGCACTCATACAGCCCAAAGCCATGACATTCCCACTATCATACTTGTCTGTAGGTAAGACATACTTGTCTTTGTACTCCTCACCTGGTAGCTGCCACACACGCTTGACATCATTTAAACCAATTAAGTTTCTATTGGTCTCATCAGACCTCAAGGCATGGTTCCAGTACTCCACATTTGTGATCTGCTTGTATTCGGTAAACTGTGAGCTTTCTTGTGCATCATCCTTAGAAAAGGCTTCCTTCTGGGTGAGGCACTATCCCCCCACTTCCCCTTTTCCTTAGTTCATGTTGGATTGCTAGGTCCAAGCACCTATGTTCCACCAGGATTCCGGTGAGGCACCATCCCTCCATTTCCCCTTTCCCTTGGTTAGACCAATTTGATGCAATTTGTGGCATATGGTCTGAGCACTGACAGACTGATCCCACACCCCTTTAACCTCTGCAGCAATTCTGGCAGTACTCGTATCTTTATTTTGAAAAGACAATCTCTGGATATGATGCTGAGCGTGCACTCAACTTCTTGGGTCGACCATTGTGAGATCTGTTCTGAGTGGAACCTCTCTTGATAAACCACTGTATGGTCTTGGCCATTGTGCTGCAGCTCAGTTTCAGGGTGTTGGCAATATTCTTTACATCTTTATTTATTTACCATTTCCCCTTAAGGGTGTACTCATTTTTGTTGCCAATGGTTTAGACATTACTGGTCGTGTGTTGAGTTATTTAGAGGGCACACCAAATTTACACTATTACACAAGTTGTACACTGATTACTTTACATTATATCAGTGCATATCTTCAGAGTTCTGTCGTAAAAAAAATGATAAAATGTTTACAAAAATGATTTTATGATATATTTAGAATTTTCTTTTGTTAATTCACTTTGCATTTTGTTTATTGATAAAAACAAACAATATGCAAAGTGAATGAATAAAATAATTTTTTTCAAAGTATACTTACAATGCAAAATTTTACCACAGCTGTCTTAAACTTGCTCACAGTACTGTGTGTATATGTATACCGCCATGGCTGAAAGTGTTGGCACCCTCGCAATTGTTCTAGAAAATTACGTTTATTTTTCTCAGAAAATTGCATGTTTTGTTATACACATGTTTATTTACTTAGTGTCTATTGGAAAAAGCAGAAAAAAAGGCAAATTATTACTTGCCACAGGTGAGCTTGAACGAGAAGCACATGGGTGAAACAAAGTTGTTTATCCACAATTGTGTAAAGGTGCAAACAATTTTGTCTGGACCATATTTGCAGGTTGTGGGAAATCATGTCCAATTTTTTTAATGTATTATTTGTGTTGTTCCAATACACACAAAGGAAATAAACATGTGTAGAACAAAATATTTGTAATTGCAATAATTTTCAGGGAGAAATACTTCATTTTCTGGAACTGTTTAAAGGGTGCTAACACGGCCATGATTTTGTATGTGTGTGTATACTGTATATGGCTTGACAAAGGGCGTGTGTGCCCGATACGTGGCCATCTCCTGTCTAATCTTTAACCAAAGCCAGGAATAAAGGAAAATCGTTTTCAAAGGAGTGCTGCAGTGGAACTTTCATTGAATTGTATATATATATATATATATATATACTATATGGTCGTGCACATTTCTATACTGTACATATATTGGCACACAGCACACCTCTATAGGAGCTGTGGCTTTTACATTGTGCTGTATCCATATGTGGATAATGGATATGCACTGACAGCAGATGTTGCAGCTGAAGTGCTGCTATAAGATTTTTTTATACTTTGTTCTGTCTTCACCTTCAAAGTAATGAAAAACTTGCAAACTCTGTTAACAGATGTGCAATAACAATACCATAGGGATCAGAGACATGTATTGTTCTTGATACAATAAGTTGTCATCACACCTTTCCATGTTTGTACTACATTTCATTTACAACAAGTTTTTCTGACTGATTTAATTTTTTTTCTGAGGATTCCTAAAAGAATTCCTCAATATAGTTTTTGCCAATAGATAATAACGCAAGATTTAAGCAACTAATTAGGGCTAATATACAATACATGTAATAATACGTTGCTCATGATAGCTATTATAAAGTTAGACTAGATGGGAGCTCACGATGGGGGGGAATGGGGGTGGGTGGTGACATCACGATGGGGGGATGTGGGTGGGCTCTGTGTTGCTGAAGACGTTTTTTTTCACCATCACTCTCTGACCCTCCTGTGCTGCTTTCCTGCCCCCCACTGTGCTGCCTCCCTGCCTTCCCCCTGTGTTCGCACTCGGGGCCCCCAGTCACTCTCTACTGCTACGTGCTGCTTCTCTGCCCTTCACTGTGCTGCCTCTTCGCCCCACGTGGTCCCTCTCATCCCCCCTCCCATACATGCTCACAGGCCTTCCTCCTCCTGCACACTCTCAGGCTCCCCCTGGGGTCTCTCTTGGGCCACTTACTGTGGTCACTTTCTAGGACACAGTTACTCATGGTGGGCTGTAGCTCCGGTCCGAGTGGTGAGCGGGCCAAGTGGTGAGCGCGTGCAGGTGAGCAAGTGCAGACTGAGGAAGGGGGGGTGAGTGTGGGTTGAGGGGGGTGAGTGCACCTAATAGTACTGCAAAAAAGTCTATGGCCCTTTTTCACATCTGCCTATGGGCTGCGTTTGCGTTTCCATTGTGTTTTTGCAAACGCAGCCCAAAACATGCAACGTTTCGGGCTTCGTTTGCAAAAACGCATGCGTTTTACGTTTACTGAAAATTACATGCGTTTTGCATTGAAACCAATGGGTGCATTTTTGGTTGCATTTCAATTTTTCAGTAAAAACGCATTGGAAAAGCAAATACATCGAAACGCAGCCCATGGGCAGATGTGAACTGGGCCTATGCCTTTCATAGTGCACTGCAATACTCAGCTAAGCTCCATTAGAATCCTTTTAGATTCGAATAAATATGGGATCATACAGAATTCTACAGAAAAATTATTTCTATCAAAGTCAGAGGTAGAGGCAGGTACAGTAGAGGATTGCACTGTACCGTTATGGCAGTCTTATTAGAGCACTGTTGAAAATGGATATGTAGCTGCCATGAAGTATATAAAGTATCGCAGCTTGCACCAGTTCACACTATATCTTGAGTGCTGCGCAGTTTTTTTCAGTTTATGTCTAATAGGTGGAGTTGCTGGCTCCACAGCTACACTTTGCACCCTCATTGCCCCCAGGTGGTCTGTGATTGAGATGGTGTCCACTCACTTAGAAGTGGGATAGGGAGGACAAGGAGAACAGGGATCTCAGCGTAGGACACATCAGATTTAAGGTCACCGTGGAGTGGTTGATGAGCAAACAGATATTGGCCAATAAATGTACAAAGAACCTTAGTAAATAAAAAGATGAGTATATTGAGATTTTTTGAAAAAAACTTATGTTTTTAATTTTTTCCTCATATATAAACCCTTGCTAGTATATGTATGTATTTGGTAGTAACTGAGTGCTGCAGTGAATTTTTTCTGGTTGCCATAAAGTATGGCTACGAGTCAGGGCTACATACAAAGTTTTCAGTGATACAGCTGCAGTACACAGAAGTATGTATCTGGACTAAAAGCTGCACTAAAAGTTGGAAAATGTCACTACAAACCATGTGTGTGTAGCCCAAGCCTTAGATATCGCACAGATAAATGTACATATTGACTTCACTGAAATCCAATACAGATTATTTAATGACAGAATGGAAAGGTCATAAAAATTATTAGATTTCAATTTTTTCACTTTTCAACATATTCAACTTTCCCCCCCACTGAATACACAATTTTAGATTAAATGTCTTGTAATAACATAATTGATTATTTGTTTCTAATTATAAAGTCATTTTGTGAGTTGAAGCTTCATTTCTGGTTTCAGACCCATAGCCAATGCCCCAGTCTAGGGAGAGGTCATCATTATTCATTTCCTGGTAATAGATGTTATCATGAAACCGTGATATTCTATACTATCATCTCAATAATTATTTGACTATTCTAACCAAACTTTATTGGACATGAGGGAAATAAAAATGTACCTAATACAGGAAACGGGGATACATGAGATCTTCCATCATTTAATAAAGTATTCTTAAAGTAATAGTTATTAATTGTTCTTATCCCTTAGAATATACTAGACTCCAAGGATACATTTTATCACTAGTGGATCAGGCTTCTTCAGTGGCAAAGTCTTTGTAGGCTAAATTAGTTTTAGAGATTATTAGCTAAAACATAATATAATCCATTAGCACATTAATGTTTACAATATCTAATTGCTGTACAGTAAAAGAGAGAATAAAAGACCAAGCTTGGCCTGACTACCCGATAATTAAAAGAAAAAATAGTTCCAATGCACTTGCTGCATGTTTACCTAGTTTATAAGTCTACAGATAGTATGATATGCTGTGAATCCATAACAGCATTTCTACTTGGGTAATTAAAGGGGTTAAAGAGAATCTGTCAGCAGGTTTTTGTTACGTAAGCTGAGGACAGCATGCTGTAAGGGTTAACAAAATAAAAAGTAAACAGAGCTTCTCTTTTCGGGGTCTGTGCTATTATTTAAACTAAAGGCTTTATCACCTGGTGATTACCATTACAGGACTACAAAGTCACTGCTCTGATTGACACCTTACTGTCAATGGACAATATCTATAAAGAGCCTGGTGTGGACGGGAGCAGCCAGGGGCGGACCCAGGTGGCAGGGGGGCAAGTGTCCCCTGGGCTGGTGGTATAACCCTCATCTAGGGCCGCCCCCCTCACAAGAGGGCCGGCCAGCGGCACTTTGCGGCCGGAGCTGTGTAACAGCAGGAGACGCGGCAGATGCGGCTGACAACCATGTGAGTGAGCTCTGACAGCACCCCCCCCGGCTCCTCCAAATCTCTGACAGCACCCCCTCAACCCGCTCCTCCAAATCTCCGACAGCTCCCCCCCTCCAAATCTCTGACAGCACAAACCCCCTTCCCTGCCGCTCCTCATCAAGGGCTGGCAGGACTAATCTGCCTCCCGGCGTTAGAAGAACCAGCCCGCCCCTGGGTGCAGCTATCTCAACTGTACTACATGCTTGAAACTAAATTGTTTGGTTGTAAGTTGCACATCGTTAATTTCAGAACCTCTTCACCTACATTATGCTGTTCTCAGATGAGATAACAAAAACCTGCTGACAGATATCCTTTAATCATTTAAAAAAATATTTCCAAACAGACCCTAAACATTTTGTTTTGGCACCTGTATCTCCTTCTGCAGTGACCTTAGTGTCCTTCCATGTATTTTTCTTTAAATTGCTGTGAATATCAAAACCTTGCACTAATCTTCAGACAGTGGACCCCCAAACCCTATAGGACCCCACCATTTACCAGTAGAAATAGCAGTAATGTGGAGGATTTGTTGAAAAATGATTAGCCGAAAGTGAGTCCTGGAAGTAGTTAAAAATGTTATACCTGGATGAAAACCTTATGTAAATAAACTATTTGGAATAAATGGTGAAACATACAAACTTGGGTGAAGACACCAAGGACAAGCCTAGAAATTACAAAACTCAGAAAATAAGGCACAGGCCAAATAGGCAGAACGAATAACTTTTCAGCCTAACATGTTCTCTCTGCATTCATCCCAATTATCATTATCAGAATACACAACAGCTTTATTTTTGGCTCCTGCTGGTTGATAATTTTATTACATTTCTAAAAACGTTTGTCTACTTTTACATCAGTGATTGCTTAGTTTAGGTTCTGCTAATACATTTTCACTTAATATTACAGCATATTAATATACGGCACCAGATCTTCCATATTCTAATGCTCTATATTCCAGGTAAGTAATTTCTTTTACTGTAACTATAGAGTGAAATTAAGGCCCCAAAGTGTTCGGGGCAAAGGTGTAATCAATAGATGTGATGTCTCCCTGCTTTCAATTTCTTTCTTCCCATAGAAAACAGACCATTTATTGCACACTAAATATTGTTAATAAAACATAACATGGGTAGAAGCTGAAATGGATATATTACAACTACCCATATATTTTGACTTCATATTATACGCACCTTCTATTAACACTTGGAAAAACTTTATTTTATGAGTAAGGCCCCTTTCACATCAGCGTTATTACAAAAATGCGAAAGTTGCGGTGATAAAACCGCATTTACCACAGAACGGCCATACTTGCGGCAAACTTGCGTCAAGTCCTATGCAATGTCTATGGGGCTTGCGGTAAGTGTGCGGCAGGTGCGGCAAGTGCGGTTTCGGCACTTGCGGCAGATGCGGCAGCGAAAAAAATGACTGCGTTTTTTTCGCGTCCGCATCTGTGGCAAGTGCCGAAACCGCACTTGTTGCACACTTACCGCAAGCCCCATAGACAATGCATAGGGCTTCCCGAAAGTGTGCCGCCGTTATGCGGTAAATGCATTTTTTTTTTACTGCAATTACTGCATTTTTGTAATAACGTTAATGTGAAAGGGGCCTAAAACATAATGGCCCCCAATTAATCAAAGAGAGTGTGCAAGAATTTTGGTGTAAATCAATTTTAAAAAGTCACCATATTTTTGCACAATGTGGAGATGCCCAAAACTAACGAGACTTTTGGCTTTTTATTCAAGTCTTGCCAAAAATGGCAAAGCTGAGTCAGGACGGGTCTCAATGGGGCGTGACACTACAGCTTGTCTAATCCATGATGAGCTGTGGCATACCTTACATCAGAAATCTTACTTCGGATTCTGACTGGAGTAAAATTCGAGGTGCACACCGCTTCTCAGATGCTCCTGATTTGTTAAGAGGCAGATGAATCTTAATGAATTATGAGCATCCAATTCCAACATACCCCATCATCAAAACCAGAACGAACATCAGTCTTTATAAAGCGGGACCAATGTTTTCTGCATTTTGTAATTTTATATTGGATTGAAGAAAGAAATGAGAAAAAAAGAAAAATGAATTACGATAGTTTATTGAATACTTTGTGGAGTCATGCAGGAGTTTGGCAGATAAGACTTTGGAGGTAATAAGTTGGCGTCTCTTTTTGCTGAATCCCAACTTTTTTTGAGGATTAATTTATGGGAAGGGCATAGCATGCATTGTCTGCATAGAAGGAAAATGTGTCCATCTTAATCTTAAGAAGACCATACACACTAAGTTGATCAAAATAATTTTAAGCAATCATTTTGATTTTTTTGATTTTGCCAACCAATTACAGAACGTCATTGTCTAGAAAAAGGTCATCTGTGTTTTACATTTTTGGTGTCTTAGGGACACTGTTTGTGGTAGCCCAAAAGTACTTAATAGGGCTTCCACGGAGAGGCTTACCACTGGTCACTTAATCTACTAGATTCCCAAGGTTTCCCTAGCCTTAATCTTTTACCCCTGTACAAGAATCTGGATTTACCAAACATAGGGGCCTCTGGGTTTGGGTCATGGAGTAGGCTGCTGGCTCGTGGAGAAAGTAGGCATCTAGAAGAGTCATCCCATGAGGTCATTACCAAGAGATCAAATCAAGGGCAGAATTCATCTAGTGCATGCTCAAAATACAAGCCAAGAACAGAAAACATAAAGATCAAAACAGTACCACAGGAGGAAAGATATTAGACCAGACCAAGATGAACTTAATAACTAGCAATAGGAAAAAGGTGCACAGGTTCTAAAATATGAAAAAAAACATCCTAGGGTAAAACCAGGAACCAAGACAAATCTTAACCTTCAAACTCCACGCCAAGATGGTACTACAAGTCTTAGAATCCAGTAATGAAATAAGAAACAGACGGGCACCGACCCAGATGTCACACTTGGCTGGTAAAATTAAGATCTTTCTAAAAGAATATTTCTACAATGTTCCAAAAATCTGAAAGTTTGTAAGACCGAAATGGCCAATTTGGATTAAAACATAAATGGCTACACTACGCGGAATAGTAGTTCATCAGATGCTGTCTTCAACCATTGTTCAAGCATGAATCTCGTTCTATTTACTGTGTATGACCACCCTTATTGTAGTATGGCCAGTTTTATTATATTCATAATATGTGAGTTCCATACACTTCTAAATGAGAAGATTGTGGCTTCTAAGGCATTTTCTTATATTGTTAACCCTTTCAATTAAGCTCAGAACAAGTAAAAATTGGTAACTGCAAGTATTCATAGTTTTTCACATGAAAAAGCATTTGTCCCTAAAATATAAAAGAAAAAAAAAACAATCATATAGTAATTAAAAGCCTTTACTAGTTAACTTATGGCAAGTCAGCAAAAATTATTCTTAGACATTTATTAGTTTTGTCAGACAACCATGATGGTTAATTAACCATTAAACCTGACCTAAGAGTGGTTGCTTAGCTTTACCGGAATTTGGAACAATAAACCTTCCTAATTATGCAGTTACTCGGTATATTCCTTGCTGTCATAATACTACATAGCGAGGCTTGCATAGTTCAGCTTATTAATACACGCACACTGTTACAACTGAATAACAGAAGCATAAATGTTTGGCAGACATAAGTCATGCCTCTACACGCCTGAAAGCTGTTTTTATTGTAGAAGTAATGGGACATTAGAAGCATGACATAATCATGACAAGTGGGTATTATAATGCATTGCTAATGGTGAGTCATAGCCGGGCATTTAATGTGCATAGGGGAATATTTAAGACGTCAGTATGACTATACTCCAGAGGCAGATATCATGTGCACTACATGTAAAGATGGAGCAAAGTTGGACGTGTCATTTAACTCTTATGGCTATCATTGTTTGTGCAAAGCGATAATTTAGTGAATAACAACCTCGGGTAATACATATTGATGTCACAATGAGTTGTCAAATGGCAAATTGAGCTTTATTGCATCTGAAAGACTCATCTCTCCTAACTCTGTGCACCAATTAACATCATGCAGGATGATTTTACAAGGCAACTATATTATATCATCTACATTGGCAATAAAACAATTATTGAGTCAGAACTTCATATGAAATTTACAGGTCATCATAAAGGGAAGACATTAAAGGGACAGGCTCAGTGTTTGGCTACAGCAGAGATGTCACCGAAGTGATGAGATAGACATGGCGCATGCGCCAGCATCTGTCCTCACTTCCGGGTCTTGCTCATTGCAGGACATTTAACTGTGGACTCTACAAGGGGTTATACCACACTGCCACAGATCTAGGGAGCTGGCCAACCAGGACCAGGTTCAGTCCTATTTTCCCATGGGGGATACTAGAACCAGCTGACAGCTATATTATATTTATTATATATTAAAAGTCAGGGAATTTATATCCTTTTAATCTAAACCAACAAGTTGCATTGCCACATTAGAAGTTCACTTATTGCCAGATAAGGGGCAGTAACTACGAGAGTACTCTTATTATAACTATTTGTTACACATGTACTCACCATATCCTTGTAATCCACTTTACAGTTTATCACTACAGAAAAGTGATACTTTTTTGGGGACACCACAATTTACTAGGTAAGCAGACCCCAGTATTTAGTATATATTTAATATGTATATCTCCATTCAGATTCTTCCATTGAAAGAAGAACTTTGGGAGCTTTAGTGAAGAGCTGGGAGTGTATAACCCTTGAACTTAATTTCCTCAGGTATCACTCCAGTTTTATAGGGACATCTCTGTATAATAATCTCTTAGGGCCTTTTCACATCAGCGGTAATCGCTGATCGCGGCAGTTGCGGTGAAAATACCGCAACTGCCACGGTTACCGCATAACGGCCGCACTTGTGGTTCACTTGCTGCAAGCCCCATGCAATGTCTATGGGCCTTGCGGCAGGTACGGCAGGTGCGGCAAGTGCGGTATAGTTGCGGTTTCAGCACTTGCGGCAGATGTGGCCGTGAAAAAACCACACCTGCAGAAAGCCCCATAGACATTGTAAGTGTGGTAGTTATGTGGTAACTGCGGCAGTTGCAGTATTTTCACCGCAACTGCTGCGATCAGCGATTATCGCTGACGTGAAAAGGCACTTAATCGTATATGTATTTGAAAAAAATCTTTTGTAATGTACCCTGCAGAAAATGTATCTCTTCAGAGAATTGTCCCTTCTTTGGAATCTTATACAGTACAAACCTTACATAACACCCTCCCTTTTTGCATACATGTTTCATATACTGATATCCCTTACTTAAATCTTCCAGACTACCTTTCTGATACTCAACAATACTTCTATTACCACTATTGTGCCTGCTTAATTTTCTTATTTATAATACCATTTTTGCTTTTTCTAATCTGATACCCGATTCTTCTGAAGTAAAAGTCATTGTTGTTTGCCAATATATCATATACCTGCCAGGTGAAAATACGCTAATGCAGGCCCGGTGCCAGCACCGGCATACCCGGGCAGGTGCCAGGGCCCTGAAGAAGTGAGAGGGCCCACACACCGTCTGTGAGTGGAAGCAGTGAGGAGCCCCACTCACACACAGCTGACTTCTCTCCTCTCCCTCTCTTTTCTCCTGCTCTGCACTGATAGTGATTGGTATACAGCGGGAGTGAAAGCACCGGGAGCTGAATGGAGACTGAAGGACCTTACAGGGACTGATCACATGACTGAAATCAAGGTCCTAGAAGTAACTGCTTCTGCTTAACTTCTGCAGCCTCCTGCAGCTACCAGCAGCTCTAAACCAATCAAGATCAGCTGGATGTGGTAAAATGTGTGTGTGTATCTACATCTGCATGAGTGTGTGTATCTGTATGTGTGTGTATCTGTATGTGTGTCAGTATGTGTGTATGTGTGTATTTGTATGTGTGTGTCTGTATGTGTGTATCTATATCTGTATGTGTGTGTGTGTCTGTATGTGTATGCACCTGTATCTGTATGTGGGTTTATCTGTATGTGCATGTAACAGATCTGTGTGTGTTCGTATGTACATGTAGCAGAGCTGTGTGTGTGTATCTATATGTACATATATTGTACATGTAGCAGAGATTGGTGTGTATTGTGTATGTAGTGTCCATGTAGAAGAGCTCAGTATGTCTGTATGTGCATGTATTGTGCATGTTACAGAGCTGTGTTAATATGTATGTGCATGTTGGAGAGTATGTGTGTTTGTATTGTATGTGCATGTAGCAGAGCCATCTATGTCTATGGGCATGTAGCAGAGCAGTGTGCACTATGTATAATTTGCAGAAAGACACTAACATTAGATCTATTTCCTCCGTATTCCACCCTGGTACATTAAAATTAGCGCTAATGAACCCTCCCTTTTTGCCGGGTAAGCTTCATTGAATAGGAAGAAATGTTTCAGCAGCAGCAAGAAAGGGTGTGGGCAGAGTGTGAAAGGGGTGTAAAAGGGGTCCATTGAGACTCTTTCGCCCAGGACCCACAAAAATCTGGAGCCAGCCCTGCGTTAATGCATCATTACTGAGACTACAATGACTTTGCATATATTATAAACATTATGTACATATTGATATAAATGTTTGTAATTGTTTTTTCTGATTACTTGTATATTTCCTTCTTTTCAGCGACTTTTTGAACAAAGGCCATTTATGATTGGCGAAATGTTAAAAATTCTCACAGTTGCATTATGAATAAATGCTTTTTTTTTATCAGAACTTTTTTGGGTGTGAAGTGAGTGACTATTATAAGTTATTGGTTATTGGAATCCACCATAACCCCAATACTCGCACCCTGAACTTGGGACCAGGTCCTGTGCACGCTAAGTTATTTAGCTAAGATCGCTACAGTGAAAACATCAATATCAGAGAAGTGGTTCGGAGCCGGCACTAGACCCAGGAAGGGTGAGTATCTGCTCTTCTTGTTAAAGCACCACTACAGAATTTAGTTTTATTTTTTCTCTACTGTAGTGGTGCTTTACATCTAAGGTCCCCGGATCTTACACTCACCCTCAACTGTTTTCAACTTTCATTGGTGCTGCTCTGGTCCTGGTTTAGTGCAGGAGTGGTACTTCTAACCTAAGGTCCACACCCCTAATAGTATACTAGTCCCCTGGCGTCGTCATCTTTTTTCAGTATCACTCAGGTCCTTTTTCTGTCCATCCTGTGACTGCAACTTCTGACTGGTTGAAAGTCAGAATTTACGCTACAAGCTCACAATACAAGTCTATGAGAACCAGAATGAGGCCAGAACAAGGCCCTCATAAATTTGCAATGAAGAGTGACCTCCGGCTCACTCTATGAAACACTGGAACAATAGAAGGGGCACCAATAAAATCTATATTTTAATTGATACCTGAGGAAGACTGGATACTCCAGGCGAAACGGCTTGTATCTATTTTTTTATTTTCATGCAATACAATTATTTATGTATTCATATTGGATTCATATTCTGAGGAGCGATGCCACGTAAAGGTAGGATTTATTCCTCATTGCATTCAAGCCCTGCGAAAGCCTGAGTCAGGACGTTCTACAGGATCCTTCCAAGGTTGCATATCTGCAAAAATCACTAAGTGTGGATGTGTATCTACTCTTAAGGTGCAATACTGCTTCACCCAGGTGAGTGCATAGATTATGCACAACTAAAAAATTTACATCAGTTTAATACACTTGCCGCCGTATTTGTCTATTTTTCTATACCCGGACAGGGAATCATTAATTTAAGTTCTCAAGGATCGAATATTATCATTTTTGGTGTTCTAAAATGTGTAGCATAAAAGACAAAGGAGCACACCGAACATAGTGGAACCTCCGGGGACATGAAGCATTACTGAAAGTAATATCTTTACTGATTATCACACATTCAATCCCAGTGTGGGGATTAATAAAAGTAAGAACATGTAAATTCATTCCTGATCCTGTAATTAGGAAAATAAAGTCATATTTTCTTTCATAGTCAATGACAATGAACTGCAGGATAAGAAGATAATTTTTGAAGAACATACAAGCCTACCGAAATGTTACCAGCCTGCAGCATTTTTTACAAGGAGTTGAAGATGAACGGTCTGCCTTCTAAGAACTTCTTAAACCTACAGCTAGTTATTATACATTATATGTTAAATTATCGTAATTGATGAGTACATGTTATGTCATTGTTCATAAATATAGCAAAACAGTTGAGACTCCTCAAGATTCCTGTTCCTAATGACACCATCAGGAGGGCAACAGACGTCCATCACATGATTATATACTTAGTCCATTAAGTACATAAAGTTAATCTGGTACTGATTTAAAATAAGACAAAATAAATCCTCTATGAAGTTCATTTATAAAATCCTCAAATTTCATCCAAACTATGATAATCAGAAAACAATAGTGCACAAACCACTGCTAAATGCCAGTAATGAACTTTAAAGTGGAATATTCTCATCTCTAAGATCCTATTCCAGTATGTAGTAGGTGTAATAATAATAATAATAATAATAATATAATAATAATAATAATAAATACCTCCAAATCCCTCCAATTAGAAATGTAGTATAGTTCTCCTGATATTGCCATGTCTCTTACCTCATGTGCAGGAAATTTCAGCTTAGGCATCTATTATTATGTCCACACATACAGTGAGTCTGTTAATTCCTTGAGGAACAATGGATACCTAAGCTGTAATGCCCTGCACATGAGTTAAGATACATAACTAATCAATAGAAGTATACTAAATTTGTAAGTAACCTCTTTATGACATATGATGTACTGGGTATGTCATATGCCGCCTTGGTAATTTTCATGTGAGCTCTCTCAATGAGCTTGCGTCATTCCCTGCATATATCGGCTGATCTCATCAGCCAACACGTGCTGCTGACAGATGCCACGGCTAACCCCTTAGATCGTGCTATTTCGCCGTCGCCATCACCGACTCAAAGACGCCATCACGGGGCCTCAATGTGTTGCCATGACAGCAGCGGGTCAGATGATGACCTCACTTCCTAGGAGCGATGCCAGGGCAGTGTCGCTCACAGAAGGTGATCATTTCTACAGTACAGAGCCTTCATCAGTATGGCAACCAATAGACGCTGGCACAGAGGGTGGGGGCGCAGTATGAATGTAAAAGCCAATCACAGACACTGTCACAGAGAGTGAGCGGGGAAAGCAGTGAATAAACATGAGATCTAATGAGTGGACCCAGAAGTAGTGTTACAGGTGTGCGGTCCTCGGTAAATATGATTCTCCTTCTTTAATCACTATTTTGCTTCTTTTTGCACCCCTCCCCCAGCAGAACTCGAAAGTAACACAGACTTCTCAGGCAGGTCCATGTTTGGGGTCCATGCACAAACATAGGTGTTCAGTACAGACCCCACATTTTACAGTTTGGGTTTGCCCATCACTACATGCACACACTGATGTAAAATACTGCACAAATACTGATGTGTGAATGAGGCTCAGGGCTGGGGTCACATGACAGTATTAAAATCAGCCCATTCTCATTTACAAAAGTTGGATGATTTTTTTCTCACTTGTCATCCATGTGCTGTCCATCTGCAATCCAGTTTTTACTTTTACAGGTCATTTACAGTTTCCTATCTTACAGAGTCGTAATGTATCTACAAAATCGGGTGTCGTAATGATGGTCTATATGGCATCCGATTAATTTCTCGCACTGTAATAATTGGAGTCATATCGTAACATGCTTTGATTTTTTTACATCTGAGAAAAAAAATGCAGGTCTGCCTCATGCAAAAACAATGGTCCTAACAATCCAGTTTATTGAATTGCACTCGTCCGATATATACACTTGTGTGCGTGAGCCCTAATAATAGTGGGAAACCTTTTAAATCATGCTCCTTAATGTAATTATGAAGAACTATTCTAGAGGAGCCTCATGGCTGATACTTTATGGCATCACCCAGACAACTGTGTCTTTCTCTTTAACAACACTGAGGGCTGACTTGGAGATGTGAAACACTGGCACAGATTAACTTGCTGCCGATGCCTTGGTGCGCTGACTTTGGGACTTGTCACAGTAAAGGGAAAAGTGAGAATAAAATAAATAAAGAGCAGGTGATTTATCATTCTTCAATAGCAGTTCCTCAGCTCATTGACTTGTATGGCAGTTGAAGACAGAAAGGCCACATTAAACCAATAACTGAGATGATAAATTACCCACAAACATAGAGATCCATTCAAAGACAAATCTATGATATATATGTGTACATTGCTGTGGTATCTGTCAACAGAACCGTACTGAAAGATGTATAAAAATAAGAGGATACAGGGAGAGATACATGAAACAGTTCTAGCCATCTTGTATGTCAGTACACGTCAGGGGACAACAATTTTCCCAAGCATTGAGATCACCAAGCCCCATCTATGGAAGTCTGCAAATCTTGGGAATGAGGAAGGTTTCATGCTATTTCCTTCCCCCTTCCATGATGTGTGACTCTGTGTCTAATCCTAATCCATCTTTTATGTTTAGGTACTGCTGGATTTTTTCATGTCCCATATAAACTTGGTAGAGCAAGGTATAGTGCTCAAATAATATGTAAAAAAAATACATGAATTAATATAAATAAAATAAATTAACAAGAAATAAAAAGACA
The DNA here is from genome assembly GCA_033576535.1 of Allobates femoralis. Taxonomy (NCBI): domain Eukaryota; kingdom Metazoa; phylum Chordata; class Amphibia; order Anura; family Aromobatidae; genus Allobates; species Allobates femoralis. The sequence continues at coordinate 135,754,141 of JARQOC010000005.1, read as the reverse complement.
TTCCAGCCAACTAATGCCACATAGTGTGTCCAAATAATATGGGTATTTAGTGCCAAAATATTACCAGCCAAATTTAAAACTAAATCATATCCTTCACGCTCCACAAACAGACAAAACCTATAATAAAAACAAAATGAGCATTATACCCTGCAGTAAGCAAGCAAACAAGCAAGCAAACAACAGTAGTACATATGATCAACATAAGATACTTAGGTGATGGGATTTTTTTCTGTTACATATTTGGGCACTATATATTGTTGAAAATGATGTCACTGTACATGGGTATCATTTTTTTTTCATTATTTCACCACTTTATTTTGGCATTATTTGGTCTCTGTATATTGTAATTATTTTAGCACTGTATAGTGATGTGTTATTGTGTATTCGTTGTAATTATTCTGTATTTCTTGTATGTATTATGTATTTTTTATGGTATTTAATGTATGCATTGTGTTTTTGTTGTCAGTATTGTGTATTTGATGTCTGTATTTGTCTGTGTTGTATATTTGATGTATGCATTGTCTTTATTAATGTCTGTATTATATATTTGTTGTGTGTAACTGTGTGGATCAGTGATGTGGAAAGCTATGCTATCGGCAGTGTATTTTGCCATAAGGGACACGTGAGGCAGACAGGTTTCTACTGATGTACCAAACTAAGTAAGTATACTACCCAGTGCCAGTGTTGGCAGCAAGACAATGTACAATGAGGTTGTTTATATTACCAACATAAAACTCTGATTCACTGTGGCTCCTTGATGGAATCCACATTACTGAGTGGAAGAAAGGCCTGGCAATCTACTACTATATTATGCCAAGAAAACATGATGGAGAGTAAAACTAAAGAAATTCAATATAGTACATGGAAGATGCACCCCTAGGTCAGAAGACACTCAACAAACAACTGGGGAAGAGAGGATGGTCGACCTGAGACAATGAAGTCTCATGATCCACCAGGATCAAATCCACGAGAACGTCTTGGTGCTGATATAGCTTGATCAAAGGGGAATGCCAAAAGCTGCAGTGATATCATAACATTCGGAATGTGGAATGTACAAACCATGAACCAAGACAAACTTGACATTGTCAAAGCTGAAATAAACTGAACAGGACTTAACTTACTCAGAATTAGTGAACTAAGGTGGATTCAGTCCAAACATTACCAGTCAAACAAACATTGGGTCTACTATTCTAGCAATGAAAATTAAAATAGAAACAGACAGAGTTGCTTTTATTCTCAACCATAAATTGGCTGTCACTGTCTTGAAGAACATTGCAGTCAATGATAAAGTTTTCTCAATGTGACTAAAATGGTTGACAATCCATGTCAAAGTTCTACAAGTCTACTCATCAACAACAGATGCCGGGGAGAAGGACATTGAACTATTCTACAATTGAATCAAAAACTACATCAACAAGATGCCAAAACAAGGCTTAGGCTAGGTTCACACTGAGCGCTGCACCTGCAGCAGCCGGATTCCGTTACAGCAGAGCTCAGCCTGCTGTAACCACCAGCGGTATCGTCGGGAACTTCGGGCGAATGCTGCCTTACTTACCCGATGTGTACCATAGTTACTGGCCAAACACAAAGCTGCCTGGACTGCGGTAATCCTGAGCGCAGAGAAAAACATTGCCTGCATAGTTTTTCTCTGCGCTCAGGATTACCACAGTCCAGGCAGCTTTGTGCGTGGCCAGTAACTATGGAATACATCGGGTAACTAAGGGCAGCGTTCGCCCGAAGTTCCCGACGTTACCGCTGGCGGTTACAGCAGGCCGAGCTCAGCTGTAACGGAATCCGGCTGCCGCAGGTGCAGCACTCAGTGTGACCCTAGCCTTGCTCATTATATCATAGAAGACTTAAATGCCAAAATGGGCCACAGCAAACAATGAACCATTAATGGAAGTTTTGGACTTGGTGAACGAATGAGGCTGTAGGAAGATTCACTATTTTTCCTATGACAAATCAATTCTTCATTATGAACACCTTCTTCCACAATCACAAACAAAGACTCTACATGTGGACATCACCGACTGGATCTATAAGAATCAGATTGACTACATACGTGTTCGCCAAAGAAAGTCATCTACTATTACCATGAAAACAAGGCCGTAAGCTGACTGTGGAACTGATCATGAACATTTGCAGCAAAGATTAGTGTCAAGTTGAACAAATGCCCTAGACAACAGGTCGTTTACAACTTCGATTAGACCAATATACCTGAAGATTTTTTGAATGGTCTACACAACCGATTTATATCACTGGACTCGAAAGAAAGCCTGAGGAATTATGAACAGCTCCCAGGACACAGTACCTCGAGGTCCGCGCTGCCACTTCAGAAAGGAACAAAATAAGCCAGTACAAGAGAATGTCTGGATCAACGATTCTTCTTTATTATCCTACGCGTTTCAGAGTTATCTCCAACTCCTTCATCAGGGAATGTCTGAGCGATCATTACCAGTTGTGGGTTTCACAACTGTATCAGGTGAGCAGCCTCTTTGTATAACCTTTTTGTCCTTCTTCAAAGAAGATATCACCCTATGTGCGCATTCTTGAATTTTATAGATGAGGAATTATGAACACACATAAAGAATATTTTTACTGAAGGAGCCATAAACACAGTAAACAAGATGCAGAAGAGACCCCCTCAACCATGGTCAACATAAGATACCATAAAGATCATCGAAAAAAGATGAATGGCAAAAGCAAAAGTTATAAGGAGGATGCAGACACATCAATAAAAGACTAAAGAGAGCCATTCGAGCAGACAAAAAACTTTATTACCAAAAGATATTTACAGAGATAGAAAATGAACATCTGAAGGACAAGACCAGGAAGGCATACGAAAAGATCAAGCAGATACAACGCAAGTTTCAACCAAGTATGATAATGCTGAAAGACACCATCTGGAACAAACTAACTGAGCCAGAAAACATCAAGGAAAGAATACACAGAGCACCTTTACAGGAATGACTCAGTCATATGTTAATAAATTGAGAATGGAAATGATAAAAAAACTAGGGATGTGCGAACATCTTGTATATCCCCGTGTTCTGGATTGGGGCCGCCCTGTGAAACAAGGAAAGGGTTGATAATCACACTAATTATACTTACCGGTGTACCCGCGTTATTTGTGCCCAATGTGCATCGGAGCAGCATCACTTCCCGGTTGCCGGGGGATTCGTTATGTGACCGGCTCCAACACAACAGCCAATTACGTGCGGGCAAAAGATAAGGGGCGTCACACCAGAAAGCCAGAACGTGGGCCTGGTAAGTATAACAGCAGTATTTGTTCTGTATTAACCCTTTCCTTGATTTCACATGGTGGCCCCAATCCCGAACACAGGGATATACAAGATGTTCGCCCATCCCTAAACAAAACTAACATCTTGAAACACAAAGTCGTTGCTGCAACAAGTCCACTGTCAATAAAACAAAACACGGGATGCAACAATATTCCAATAGAGCTAATAAAGTCTTTTGAAGCAGCAGGTGATGTCATCACAAGCTGTTTCAACAGATATGAAAAACTGGCAAATGTCCCAAGGACTGGACAAGATGAGTGTTGCAACCTATTCCGGAAATGGAAGATTCTAACTGTGGAAACTATTGGACTATTGAGCTCATACCTCATGCCAGGAAAATACTACAGAAGATCCTACAAAGATGGCTATAGCATTTCTTTGACAAAGAGCTGACAGAGGATCAAGCAGGATTGAGAGAAGGCAGAAGAACAAGAGATGTAATTGTTTAACATGAGATTGATAATGGAAAAGGCCAAAGAATATAACAAGGAGCTCTATTTTTCCTTTACTGGCTACAGCAAAGCCTTCTTTGAGTGTATTGATCACCATAAACTTTGGATTGCTATTAAGGATATGGATATGTTAAACCATCTCATTACCCTCATTAGGACACTTACAGTGACCAAGAAGCAACAGTCTGAACAAAACATGGTGACACGGCATGATTAAAAATATAGCAAGGTGTCAGACAAGGCTACATCTTATCACCACTTCTCTTCAATTTACATGCAGCAGCTATTTTCAGGTAGACTGGACTTGCCAAAAAAGAAGAAGGAATCAAAATTGCTGGACATGTCATAAACAATCTTAACTACAGAGACAACACAACATTGATAGCAACAAGTGTGGATGGAATGAAGGATTAATTACAGAGTCAAGGTGGAAAGTTCGAACATTGGACTCCTACTCAATACAAATAAAACAAAGATAATGACTACTGCCAGGTACAACTGGACACTCTTGAGATGGGTGGCGATAACCTGGAAGTTGTTAAAGACTTCAACCTACTCAAACCAATATTCACTCAAGATGACTATACCAGGAGTCAATAGGTGAATAGTTATTGGCAAGTCAACAATGAAAGCAGTGGACAAGGTCTTCAAATCAGGAACATTTCACTGGTGACCAAGACACAGTCCGTACATTCGTCCATAATCTGTTTTTTTTCTGTAGTAACATATGGATGTGAAACCTGACAATAATGGAACAAGACAGAAGAAGAATCAATGCCTTCAAAATGTAGTGCTGAAGAAGGATGATATCAATACCATTGATGGCATGAAGAACAAACAAATCAATATTGGGACAAATCAAGCCAGACATGTCACTCGAAGCAAGGATAACCAAGCTATGACTTGTCTTCTTTGGATGCATCATAAGAATAGAGCAAGCACTTGAGAAGGACATCATGGTCATAAAAATAGAAGGAACAAAGGCTAAGAGGAAGATCACCAACTCGATGACTTGATTCTGTCAAGAAAAATAGTGGGAAAACCCTAGTGGAACTATTTAGGCTTGCACAAGATTGATTTGCCTACAGAGCTTTAGATTAATCAATTTGAGATCGAACTGATGGCTGGTATATAATAATAATAAACTTGGATGATTTTTATGGTTTTAAGAATAATACATTGCGAACTTGATTTTTACTTTTTTCTTAACTTATTTCATGATTAAAGACAGTAAAGAATTTTATTACAAAGGTAGAACAAAAACAAACAACTAAAGGGAATGTATCATCATAAAATAATCTACAGTGTAAAGTAAAGTTTTTATGTCAAACCTGTATATTTTTTTCATATTACAATCTATATTGAACAAAAATATAAATGCTACAGTTTTGTTTTTTCTCTCACTTTTCGTGAGCTGAATTCAAAGATCTAATGCTTTTCTATATGTAGACAAAAGGCCTTTTCCTCCAAATATTGTTTTCAAATTATTTACATCTGTCTAATGGTGGGGTTACACGCGAGGATATCCTGAACGATATCCTTGAAACGTCACAGATTTGTGATCGTTGAAAAGATATAATTCGGGCGTCTTGCGTGTAAACGAACGATATAGGATGAAAAGATTGTTGATCGTTCATCCTAGATTTGAGATCCTGACCTCAAATCTATCGTTTGTCGTCCAATGAACGCTGCTTCAGGAAGCAGCATCGTTCAGTGTGACAGCTTTATGAACGATATCGTTCAAAAAGCTCCTATTCTGCAGCTTTATTACATTGCTCACTTGTTCCTCTCCTATTAACACTTGTGCTGCCGCATAGGATAACGTAAACGATATCCTTGTGTGTGACAGCGACACTAATGAAGTCTGAACGATCACGGTCACGTGATCATTCTAAGGATATCATTTACGATATCCTAGAGTGTAAACCCACCATTAGTGAGCACTTCTCCTTTGCTGAGCTAATCAAACTACCTAACAGGTGTCGCAGATAAAGATGCTGATTAGACAGCATGATTATTGCACAGGTGTGAGTTAGGCTGACCACAATGAAAGGTCACTGTAAAATGTGCAGTTTTATCACACAGCACACTGCCACAGATATCACAAGTTTTGAGGGAACGTGCAATTGGAATACTGACTGCAGGAATGTCCACCACAGCTGTTGCCGTAAATTGAATGTTCATTACTCTACCATAAGCCGTCTCCAAACGTATTTCAGAGAATTTGGCAGTACATCCAACTGGCCTCACAACCACAGACCATATGTAACTGTACCGCCCCAGATTATGGGAACTCGGATGTCTGGGCCCTCAGCTTCGGTTGGGGATCCCACTGGTGGCCTGCCCAGACCCGTTGCCCCGAGGGGGAGACAGTCACCAAATTAAAGGGTTGCAGTCTTTATCATGTGACGCCACCTGTAGTGCCTGGTGACTAGACACCTGCGCCGCCACAGTCCTCCGGAGGGTGCTGGTATTGCGGCTAGGGTGGAGCAGCTCCCTACAGGTAGAGCTAATCCTCGGGGCAGTGTTACTTGTGCTGACACGATGCAAACCATTGAGAGAAGTCCATGAAGCAAGACAGAGACACAGAGGCACTTCACTCTTCCAGATACTTTACTGGTAAAAGACACTGAACAAGATGGTGATACAGTTCACAGTACTCCAGCAGGATGGCCGGCCGGGTAGTCGCAGCAGAATGCAGAACCTGTGAAAGTCTCTGGTGGTACCTTCTTGGATCTACCCTTGTCCTGTCCCTTCTCTCTCCTCTCGTGGCCTGCTTCTTGGGCAGTAGTACATCCCAGGGGACAAACACCCTGAGAATGTCTTCGGAGCTGGGACGAGTACGATCAAAGGGTGAACACTCCAGGCTGCATTGTCAGACCGTGAACTCCGGGTGTACAAATCAGGACCTTTCTGTCTGGGCTACTTCTTTCTAGCCCTCTTTTGAAGCCCCCTTTCTCTCTCGGGTAAGCTCCCGTTCTCTGTCTTTCCTTGGGGAAGACACTCCTGAAGACTCCCCGTGTGTTCCACCTTGCTCCTCTCACACTTTCTCACTTACTCTCACTAACTCTGGGACCTCCCCTGGTTGTATTGGTGGGTGTGTGTTTGAGATCAAATCCTTTCACAGTGTTCTGCATTTTACTTGCAACAGGGATAACTACACGCACATCTTTGGGTGCAGTACCCCACTTGTGATGCCTGACCAGTGGGGCGACACATAACCACAGTAGCCAAGGACTTCATATCCATCCAGCATCTTCTCCTCCAACATCATCTGAGTCCTGCCACCCAGACAGCTGCTGCAACAATCAGTTTGTACAACCAAAGAATTTTTGAACAAACTGTCAAAAACCATCTCATGGAATCTCATTTGCTTGCTACTCCTCATCGGGGTCTCCAACTGACTGCATTGCTGCATTGCATGTTCATTACTGTAGCAGACTTGAGTGGGTAAATGCTCACATTCAATGGTGTCTGGCACATAGGAGAGGTGTTCTCTTCATGGATAAATCCTTGTTTTCACTCTACAGTTCAGATGGCAGACTGGCAAATCACAGAGAGTGTGCATCTGTGATTGGCTGTTGGAGTAACCTGGAAACAGTCCATACATTTTAATTTTTTTTCTAATAAATTATTTTCCTCTGTGTGTTCACATTTGCAAATAAGATATATTTCACGGTGCAGTGTTTTATTTAGTATTTTCTTAGAGATTCATAATGTCCGGTCTAACATTGGCCGACAGTATGAATCTCAGGCTTAGTGCCAGCTGGCGATATTCAGCTGGCATTACCCAGTTGGCCACCACCACCTGACAACTGGAAGAGCCAGGTAAAGCACCAGGAATTGATGCTTCTAATGAATGTGCCAATTTCTGGGGAAGCTGTGGGCTACAATTCTATATTGTGGGATGCCCAATAACTATAGGCCTCACCACACTGAGAATATCAGCCCCCAGCTGCCTGGGTTTTATATTGGCTGGCAATCAAAAATAGGGTGAAGCCCACAATTTTTTTTTTATTACTTATTTAAAAACTTTAAAAATAAATAATGGGCTTCCCTGTATTTTGATTGCCAGCCAAGGTAGAGCCAAGGCAGGCAGCTGGGGGTGGCAGCCCATAGCTGCCCGCTTCATCTGTGCTTCAGCACAGTATCAAAAATACAGCAAAGCTCTATGTCTTTTTTAAATTATTTATTTATTTTTACACTACTATGATGTCAGTCAATGGGTGAGGGGCGCAACAGCCAATCACAGACACTGTCACAGAGAATGAGCATCTAGGATAGGCTGTTTGAGTAACCTGGAAGCAGCCCATACATTCTAACATGGTAGATGCTAAAATGTATGGGTTTTCCCCAGTGTACTCCAACAGCCAATACTCACATTTCATGTTTTATATGGAAATCCACATGTACATTAGCAGCAATTGACTGACTCTGACCCAATCTTTTGTATTAAAGCTTCTAAGGAGCATTTTGAAAGGTCAATGTGAAGGAAAGGGGAGCTCTGACATCACCTATTGTGAATGATGGATCCTCTGTTATCTATAGATGTATTATCTGTTATTAAAATTCTGCCTCTGATGATAATGAGACTTCTGAAAAATATTCAGTAAAAAAACATTAGGTATATGTATAAACTAGCTTCACAAGCCTCCAAGAATATTGCGATATTTCTATTTTTTTAATACCGAATTTGTTATGGAAAAAAAATTACCAAAATTAAAAAAATAAAACCTGATTTAACAAGAAAAAGGTCATTATCTAGATACATTTATAATAATACATTTCTTTTAAGGTGATTAAAGATATAGGTGCATCTCAGTGAATTAGAATATTATCAAAAAGTTACCGTATATACTTGAGTATAAGCCGACCCGAGTATAAACTTATTGACTCGAGTATAAGCCTAGGGTGAGAAATGCAGCAGACCCATCCTATTATATAGCCCCCATCACTGGTATACAGCGCCACTCAGCAATGGTATACAGGTCCTCAGCAGTGGTATTATACAGGCCCCTCCCTCGTATCAGCCCACTCAGCAGTGGTATACAGGCCCCTCAGCAGTGGTACACAGACCCCTCAGCAGTGGTACACAGGCTTCTCAGCAATGGTGAGCCCGTAGAAGCGGATATCCCCGCGAAACGGTAGCCGTCGCCCTCAGCTTCCCCCTCCCCACGAACACAGCTCCAGTGTTATGCCTGCACGTTAAATAAACACCGGAATTACTCAAGAAGCACGAGTGCCGCTTATCTCTTTGTTTTACCAAATACATTATAGTCATTACACACAGAGTTATCTATTTCAAATATTTATTTATGTTAATATTGATGATTATGGTTTCCACTCAATGAAAACGCAAAGGTCATTATCTCAGAAAATTAAAGTAGGGACAATAAAGGGTTAAAAACTGCACTGCAGTATTCCACGAGACATCAAAGGGTGAATATAATATTGATTTATTAGTCAACGTGTTTCAGGGCTCCCTGAAGCACCCTGAAACATGGCAATATAATATTGATTTGACCTGATGAAGGGGCAACACGGTTTTTAAACTTTCATCTTCCCTACTCTATATGCACCACACTGGGGAGTGCAGCAGCCGTGATATGCTTTCATAGTGGTTGTGACTCTCACAACCACACAAGGTGAAGCCTCTGATACCTATTTAGGTAATATGTTATCTCTCACTTAATCTTCATCCACCCTACTTTAAATTTTCTGAGATAATGACCTTTGGGTTCTCATTGGGTGTGAGTCATAATCATCAACATTAACATAAATAAACACTTGAAATAGATCACTCTGTAATGACTCTATTTAATATATGCATTTCACTTTATGTATTGAAATCATTGAAATAACTTTACTTTTTGATGATGTTCTAATTCATTGAGATGCACCGGTATGTGGCTCTAGTTAAATGTACTGATCAGAACACATCAGCAGCGTTTATTGTGAACTGAAGAACTATAATACGGTAATTACAATTGTAATAATCTGTACAAGCTCCTTCAGGTTTAAAAAAAAAATCACAGATGCATTTTTCTTCTTCAAGTTTCCAATTTTTACAAACTCTAGAGAAGTTTAGTAATCCTGGATAATGTATACTCTTTCAATGATGGATTATATTTGTGATTAAAGCACACAAGCAACACTGCTACATACACTCCCAATTTACTCCATGCCCTGTAAACCATCAGAATTTGTACGATTAGCAGTTCATCATCCCAGGTCCTATGCACACCCATCGTTAAACAGAAGAATGATGGGCATACACAACTGAGGAATAAAAATTGAAAATGGGGTATTATCCCAGTTTATACAGTACCCTCTGCAATGACATCTACAACCCCAACCCCTGAGCAATGAAATGATGGTAACTACAACCAGACCATTCAATTCACAAGAACTAGTTAATTCTCGGTCTAATTATGGACTGTAATGTCTGGACTAGCCACTGATCTCTTGCCCTGTACTCACCAGTCTCATAGGCACACATGAATATGAAGCTGTTGCGTTTAGGTCAGGAGGCCCGCGGCCGGTCCAGATGTTGCGGTCTACACATAGATTGTGAATATCGGATGTGTCAAATCAGTGTTAGGGTTAAGCATGTGCTGCAAACATTTCCAAATCGTATCTCTTTTCAGATAAAAATGCTAGATAAAAAATGTGCTTTTGATGTGTCTAAGGCGGCCGTCACACGCACAGATATCTTGCCCGATATCGTTTAAGCGATCTCCTTTTTGATCGCTTAAGCGATATCGGGCTTAAAATCGATGCATGTAATCAAGCGATTTACGATGTTAAATCGCTTGATCGTGACATCGCTGACCTGAGGTCCGGTTCTCAGATCTAGCGATGAACGATTTCACGATCTCCTTCATCGTGGTGTATAACACCACGATGATCCATCTCCCAGCGGCAGAGCCTATGCTGGGAGATGGTAACTATGGTACACGTCGGGTTACTAAGCGACGTGCGGCCCTAGTAACCCGATGTGTACCATAGTAACCAGCGGGATCGCGGCTCCGCATCGCTGGTGAGTCTGTCTGTGTGACATCTCACCAGCGATGTGAGCGATATTGTAAGCGATTGCGCGTGCACGTGATCGCTTACAATATCGCTAAAGATATCTGTGCGTGTGACGGCCGCCTAAGGCTGCTTTCACATCAGCGGTAATCACTGATCGCGGCAGTTGCGGTGAAAAAAACGCAACTGCCGCAGTTACCGCATAACGGCCGCACTTGCGGTTCACTTGTGGCAAGCCCCATGCAATGTATATGGGGCTTGCGGCAGGTGCAGCAAGTGTGGTGCAGTTGCGGTTTCGGCACTTGCGGCAGGTGCGGCCGCGAAAAAACTGCGGTATGCCTTGTTTTTTTAGCGTCCGCACCTGCCGCAAGTGCCGAAACTGCACTTGCCGCACACTTACCACAAGCCCCATAGATATTGTATGGGGCTTGCCGCAAGTGTGCCGCGATCGAGGCCGTTATGCGGTAATCGCGGCAGTTGCAGTTTTTTCACCGCAACTGCCGCGATCAGTGATAACCGCTGATGTGAAAGGGGCCTTATAATGCATTTCTTTTTTATTCATTAGATTGGGTGAAAAACACTGTAAAAACCCTGAAACAAATAAAATGCTGTGTTATGGGGGAAAAAATGCAACTTGTGAACCTACACTAAGTGAAAATATTCATCTGTAGCGCTATTCTTGCCATGCAGGACACAAGTAGTTAGGTTGTGAGATAAACTAACACACCATAGCCATATAGACAGAGGAGTTTCCCAAGTTGGCACCTGAATTTATGCCCATTTTTGCACAAAAAACAGCTACACGTAAAAGTATACTGGACGATTTGTTATAATTATTGGGTAGCCATAGAGGAAATCAATTAATCCCATCCTTGCTATCTTTAACTGGCTGCCTCTGACAACTAGGCTCATTATAGTCCTCCATATAAATGTACATAAGTGTAACTTACCATGGCAGCTGTTTGTTCAGGCAAGCCTTACTTTCTAGTGATTAACCTTTTTACATCCATCTCCTCCATCATCGTCAGCAGCTCCTATCTCATCTTCAGACAATCACATAGACGCATCATTATTTCATGCTCTAGAGACATTAATGTTGTTTCCTGGGGGTGATGATCCATATGTTGTATACGAGGGGGAGGTGTGAAGGTGCACATGTGGAGGTGAGGGTGCACTCTCACCACCGGTGTCCCAGTGTACAGTATAAGACTCATATAATAACAGCTCTCTTAGGTGCTTAGTCTACATGATTGTGTTATTAAATGAAGCAATTAACATGATGGTTTCTTATAGATATGGAATTAACCATATAGTCACCTGAACATGCAATGATGGGCCAGCACAATGCTGACCTGGACCACGCTGTCCTCATTTATCACATTAAAAGAAGAGAAAAGGAGGAAATAATAGGGCAGCAGGATGTGGTTCATGGAGGGCACGGCAAAAACAGCAGGGGTCAAGGTGCTAATGCTGAGACAAGCAAGAGATATGGAATCAGGGATACGTGCTTCAAAAAGAAATGTCACTTTCTCAGTATAGCTATGTTCCCAAGCAACCAAGGCATAGAAAATTCAAGAATATCTCCTCCTTTGGAACTAAAAGTCTCAGCCCTTCAGATAGTTCTACCACCAGTGGAGACTAAGTTATTGATAGAAAAGTTATAATATGATAATATGAATATCAGTCTGCAATCAGAACACCTATTTTCTGTCGGATATTTGTTATGAATTTCACACAAAAAAATAAGATTTGCCAGATTTCAATTTTTTTTGCTGGGAATGGGCTACTAAAACAATATATACAGTACACAAATCTTATACTTCCATCATGACTTGCCTGTCCTGCCACCAGAGCTCCTGCCAAGTCCTTGGCTTATTCCATCCCTGGCTCCGGTCATCTTCAGTTAGTGCCGGAGTGAGGACTGGAGAGAAGGTTAGAGCTGAAGGAAGGGAGCCAGTGGAGAATCGGGCGGGGAGCTGAAGCAGGGGGACAGGTGAAGGGTGTGAAGGGTAGAATGTTTTTAACCATCTTGTACAGGCAATCAAGCCACCCTCGATTTGTGGTCAATCTACTTTTTATTGAAAGTCAAGATACATAATATGTCAAATGCAGTCAAACACAATAAATCAAGTCATGAACATATTAGAGCACCAGCTAGATAACAGGATATAATCCACCAAAATAGTGGATTAACCGCAATATATTTATCATCATTGTAAAGTGTCCGATATCTCGATTTTTGGCCACCTAGACCACCTCTGTGCCAAAGTCTTATAGTCCTGTTGAGAGCTTCTTACCAGCCTTACCTCGCATTATCTAAGGGGCGTTTAAAAATAACTGTGATCTAGATTGACTCACAACATACGAGCTTAGGGGTCATTTTGTTGTAAGAGAAGAAGGGAAAGCTATACCCCTCGTGGAATCTAGAGTATTATGAACAACACCGCACTCAAGCTGTTGGCTAAGCCATAAAATTTAGATAAATTAGTCCAGATCATGGTAATGGTCACAACTCAATGTTTCCCCCTCAAATCTATAGATCATTAATTGCAATCCTTTGACTCAGAAATTCCCGGGAAGGCCTCATTGGTTTAGTAATCTCTGTTGAGTTATGAAAAAGTAGTAGAAGCATGAGAGATATCAAATGTTGAAAGAAAGAAGGGAGGGACAAGTTAGAAGAGAGAGAGAGAGAGAAAAAAAAATAAAATAATATAAAAGGGGGGGGGTACTTAAGGGGGGAAAAGGAGAGGGGATGAGAATTATCCAGTCTCAACATCGGGCAGGGCTCTCCCCGCAGGGTTTCCCTCAGCAGAAATACTTTGAAAGTCAGAAGAGTCCTGAAAGAGGATCTACTCAATCCATACATCTAAGAACTTTTCGCGGGAGTCCGAAGCGTCTGCAGCCAATTCCTGCATCCGGAAGATATCCATCATTTCCCTGTACCAATCAAGCATGGTTGGGACCCGGGAAGACCTCCAAAACCTCGGGATTACAGCTAGCGCTGCCGAGACACAAAAACGAAGGATATGCTTCTTGTGAAGCCTAATAGATCCAGGGGATATAGATAATAGTGCTACTTCAGGCTACATTCCACCCGCTTGCCTGTAATTAAGGTATAGTTAGCAAATACTTTGAGCCAGAACTGTTGAATCTCTCTGCAACTCCACCATACGTGAAGCATCATCCCTCTCGCCTCTCCACAACACCAACAGATCTCAGAGGTTCCATGAAACATACTGTGCAAGTTAGTTGGACAAAGATACCACCTAGTAAGTAGTTTGTAGTTTCTTTCCTGTGCAATACAAGCATTAGCCAGTTTGTGAGTGAAGAGAAAACATATTCTCCCAATCACTTTCTGAAATCTCTCTGTCCAATTCTCTCTCCCATGTACGTTGGAAGTAAAGAATATTGCGGTCCTTCAGGCTTCCCAGGAGCTGATATAGCACTGATATCTTGCGACTCGGGGGTGAGTCTTGCTGAAATAGTCCCTCTAACAGATTGGGCCTCAAACTTACCTGGCAAGTGTGATCAGCTGAATACAAAAAGGATCTATATTGGAAGGATTCAAACATCTAAGTGTTCGTGTAGGGGATTTGGACTGTAGCTCCACAAATGATGACAAATTGTCATCTGAAAGAGTCTGACCTACTCGGGTGTCACTCCCACTCTGCAGCATGGGAATCGACGCCTTTGAAATCCGTGCGAAAGCAGGATTAGAGAAAAGGGGGGTAAGTGGGCTAAGCCCTCCATCCGTCAAAAAGTTTTCACCACAGAATTCCAAATAGTCAGGGTCTCTTTAGTCATGTCAGTCAGCTGACCCACTTTATTTATGTCACTATGAGAGATCCAGAGCAGGTGTTTCAGCGGTATCCGCAGGCCTTCTTGCTCCACAGCCACCCACTGCTTGGAAGAATCAGTAAACTGCCAGTCTATAGTTCTAGTAATGGAGGCGACCAAAAAATAGGCCTGTAAATTAGGCAGTCCAGCCCCTCCCCTGGTGCGGGGAAAGTGAGAATATTCATTCGCACCCTGGGCCTCTTATTGCCCCATACAAATTTGGTTATTAGAGACTTCAGTCTGGGAAAAAACTCCCTATCTGGTGAGATAGGGACTGTTTGGAAAACATACTAGAGTGAGGGTAAAATATCCATTTTGACCAAGTTCATTCTCCCAAACCACGTTAATATAAGTTGTCTATACGAGGTTAATGCTGCCTCCACGCTGGTCAGTAGGGGCCGATAATTAAAATGGTATAGTTGCTTAAGGTCTGCTGGGATGAGTACTCCCAGGTACTTTATGGCCTCTGGTTTCCACTTGAAAGGAAACATCCTTGTCATACAAGAAACAATCTCCCGGGTAAAGAGATGTTAAGCACCTCGGTTTTGGAGCAATTAACTTTAAAGTTACTTAGATGGCTGAACTGTTCGAACTCCTTCAGAATAGAGGGAATTGAGATCAAGGGCTCTGAGACATATAACAGAAGATCGTCCGCAAATAACGCCGTTTCATGGTGTATCTGCCCTATCATAATCCCGTGGATGTTCACATTATTCCTAATTGCCATGGCCAAGTGGTCTATTACAATAATATAAAGAAGGGGCAACAATGGGCAACACTGCCTAGTTCCATTCTTTATTGTAAATGGGGAGGACAATATGCCTCCAATTCTCACCCTTGCCAATGGAGAAAAATAGAAGGACAGGATTCCGTGCAAGAACCTTGGACCTAGGCCAAGTTGGATCAGTGCCTCCCTCATAAACCACCAGTGGACTTTTGTCAAAGCCACCCTCTATTTGAATCAAGTAAGTCAAAGTTCAGATAAGATAGACCATGATGCACGTACTGCATGCAGATCTCCTGATCCGAACTTGATAGCTTAAAGGGAATATGTCAAGAGGTTTTTGCTATCTCATCTGAGACGAGCATAATCTAGGTAAGTGTACCCTGAATCCAATGATGTATCAATTTGTTTCAGTTGGTTCTGACAGAATCAGCGTTTATAGATTTAGCAATGCAGCAGAGCTGGTAAAGCTGCCCCCATCAAAACGAGTCTCTTCATGTACAATGTTTACTGACAGTGAGCTGGTAATGACAGCTAGAGGACGTGACGGACTACCCAGAAGGCAATGTAGTCTGAGCAATGTAATCGTCTGGTGCTAAAATCAAATAGCACAAGGAAGGCGGAAATTTCAAAACTAAGGTGGAGCAAGACAAGAAGCGAGGACGCCCAGCGGGGCGTGAAAAATGTGACGAGGAGGGGAGAATGGAGCCCGCCTTTCCAGTCTCCTAGATGGAGACCATATGTAAGTTAAAAGTCATTTTCTAAACCATTATAGGGCCCCTTTAGATCAGTGAAGGGTGGTTAGGGATGAGCTCACAAGGTGCAGGGACAGGTAGTGATAGGAAAGGTGGGGGGGAAGAGGTGACAGGTTCCCTTTAAGTCTAGACTCTTGGCATTAGTTTGAGGGTATTCACATCCAAATTGGAGCAAGGTTTTAGGAATTAGAGCTCTTTAATATGTAGCTTCCTCTTTACCATGGTACCAAAATAAATTGGGCCATTACCTCAAAGACTCTTTAATGTGCTGCATGGGCTATTTCCTTCTAAATCCATCATCAGTTAAGAATATAAAAGGTCTGGAGCTGATTACAGGTGTGACATTTGCATGTAGAGCTGTAGCTGTGAACCTACAACATGCGGTTGAAGAAGCTCTCATGGAATGAAAAGACATCATTAGATGAAAAAAAATCTATCAGAGAGATACCATTTTCGGATATAAAACACTTTCTTTCCACAAATAGGGAAAGAAAGGGGTGCATCTTATAATCTGAATCTACTGTTAGCGGGGAAAAAAAGGTGGCTTTGGAGCGGTGTCCGGAGGCTGGAACAGGCTGCAAAGGCAGCAGATGATCATATGCCCCTGCTCATTAGGCTCATATAATATGCACTGCATCCCCCTGTCCATCACTGCTCAGCGCTGAGAGGTGGGCAGGGGGACGACCCATATTATATGTGCCTAAAATATACTGATCCCCCATCCTGGATATAACCCCCGTCACACTATATGACCCCCAGCTGATGCACACACAAACATAATAAACGATTTAAGTCACCCTTCATCGCTCCCTTGCAGCAGTGTGGCATCCTCCCCTCTTCCTGTCTGTGCCCGGGCATCCGATCACGTGATCGATGCAGCACAGTGACATCATCGCTGTGGGCTCCATTCATATGATCGGATGCCCGGGTACAGACAGGAAGACCGGAGGATGTTGCACTGCTGCAAGGGGGCAAGAGAGGGTAAGTTAAATTATTTATTATGTTTGTGTGTGCACGAGCAGGGGGCATATAACAAGATGGGGGCTATGTATCAGAATAAGGGGGGCCATATCCAGGATTGGGGGGCTATGGTGGGTCCAAGATGGTGTGCCAAGTACCAAGAAAGGGGACCATATATACCAGGATGGGGACCATATATGCTGATTGTAAGACAGAACTGGCATTATAAGACAGACCCCATTTAACATTAAAAATTATTTTTTTCTCTTTTCCTTCACCAAATTTGGAGTGCGTTTTATAATCCGGTGAATCTTGTAAAGTGAAAAATACAGTAATAGAAATTTTAGGAGGGGCAAAATCAACAGTTTGTTACATTCTGTAAAAAAATAGCACACAGGTGAGCTTTTGATATCCCTGTATCTCCAAGGTAGACAACAGTAGTGGATGGTCACAGAATCCTTTCTATGGTAAAGAAAAACGCCTTCACAACACTTATCTAATTGAAAATCAATTCAAATTTAATTCAAATTCAAATGAGCTTTTTTGGCTGAACTAAGTACATGTTAGCATTGCCAAAGCAAAAGGTAACAATAGGGGGACGGCGATACGGACACATTTAAGGTGGGATATAGAGGTCCAGGATATATCAGGATCCTCTTAGTTCGGGGAAAGAGGCATGTCCAGGGTGGGATATAAATGTCCATGACATATCAGGCTTCTCTTATTATGTGGCAGGCACTGACATATTGTGCTGCTATGGCCGCTGCACTTTCCTTTTCTCCCAGCAGTATTGGCAGTTTCTCTTCCTCCTCCATGGAGGTGAAGTCTGGGAGGAGATCAGACAGTCTCATGAAGCGGGTGTCCCTTACTGCAGAGTATTTGGGGCACCTCAGCAAAAAGTGGGCATCATCCTCCATGGCCTCCTGGGGATACAGCTAGCAGAGTCTGCTCTCTCAGGGCTTGTAGTTTTGTCGGTGCCGCCCGGATTCAATTAGTAGACTGTGGGTGCTCAGTCTGTACCGGCTCAGTATATGTCGCTCCTTGGGGTATTCTAGTTTCTCTAGATATGAGACCAGTTTGTACTCCCTCTGTAGGTTCTGGTATATTGTTAGTTTCTGTGATTTGTTTATGTTGTTCTTCCAGATGCTGAGATATTCCTCTTTTCCTTTGTGTGCCATGTTCCATATTTCCCCTGTTGTCAGGCCATGAAGGTTGGTGGCTCGGTCAGGCTGGCTTTGGGTACTTTATGTTGGGAGGCTTACTGGGGCTTCCTGGTGTAGCAAGACTTTGTGATGGTAGGAGATGGGACTACTACTTTGTAGATGAGCCTTGAATGATAGCACCTTCTTCTGGATTGTGAGGTGTAGTGGAAATCTGCCCAGCTCTGCTCAGCAGGGCTGTTTAATGTGCCCCGATGGGCTTGGAAAAGATGCTTGCAGAACTCTAGGTGGAATATTTCAGTTGGCCCAGCCATCCACTTTGACCAGTTTGGATATGAGACTGCACCCCAGAGTTGACTGCCGTACAGAAGGATCGTGGCAATGATGGTGGCAAAGATTTTTAGCTAGACGGTTATGGTGCCTAGAGATCGTACAGACGTCTTCTGATGGCATAGAAAGCTTTGGATACCTTGCCTTTCAGTAACTCTATGGCTTGCTTAAAGCTCCCTGATTGGCAGAGTTCTAGGCCCAAGTTTGCTGTACTTCTCGGTTTCTGTAAGTGGACAGTTGTCTATCATAACAGGAGGATGGCCAGCAGGTTTCTGCTTTCTTTTCTGGAACACCATGATATCAATTTTCTTCTGGTTGATTGGCATTGCCCATGTACTGCTGAAGATCTCGAGATTTTCACATGATCTTGGAGGCCTTACTTGGTTGGTGATAACAGCACGAGGTCATCAGCATACAGCAGAAATTTCACCTCAGTGTCAAGGAGGGTGAGTCCTGCTGCCATTGCCACCTCCTTGATGTAGATGTTAAAGAGCGTTGGAATGAGGCTGCAGCCTTGTCTCTCTCCTCGGCTCTGTTGGAAATAGGCGGTCCTCCTTTTATTTACCCTCACACTGCAGCTGTACTTAGTGTAGGAGCTTCGGATGACATCATATGTTTTGCCTCCTATTCTGCTCCTCAGCAGTTTTATGAATAGTCCTGGATGCCACACTGAGTTGAATGCCTTCTTGAAGTCTACATTGCAGGCATATACAGTACAGACCAAAAGTTTGTAGATTCACACTGAACAAAAAAGAGTGAAACAACTGAAAATATGTATTATATTCTAGGTTCTTCAAAGTAGACACCTTTTGCTTTGATTACTGCTTTGCACACTCTTGGCATTCTCTTGATGAGCTTCAAGAGGAAGTCACCAGAAATGGTTTTCACTTCACAGGTGTGCCCTGTCAGGTTTGCCTTATAAATAGGGTTGGGACCATCAGTTGTGATGTGCAGAAGTCTGGTGGATACACAGCTGATAGTCCTACTGAATAGACTGTTAGAATTGGTATTATGGGAAGAAAAAAGCAGCTAAGTAAAGAAAAACGAATGGTCGTCATTACTTTAAAAAATGAAGGTCAGTGAGTCCAAAAAATTGGGAAAACTTTGAAAGTGTCCCCAAGTGCAGTTGCACAAACCATCAAGCACTACAGAGAAAATGGCTCAGATAAGGATCGCCCCAGGAAAGGAAGACAAAGAGTCACCTCTGCTGTGGAGGATAAGTTCATCGGAGTCACCAGCCTCAGAAACCACAGGTTAACAGTAGCTCAGATTAGAGACCAGGTCAATGCCACACAGAGTTCTAGCAGCAGACACATCTCTACAACAACTGTTAAGAGGAGACTTTGTGCAGCAGGCCTTCATGGTAAAATAGCTGCTAGGAAACCACTGCTAAGGACAGGCAACAAGCAGAAGAGACTTGTTTGGGCTAAAGAACACAAGGAATGGACATTAGACCAGTGGAAATCTGTGCTTTGGTCTGATGAGTCCAAATTTGAGATCTTTGGTTCCAACCACCGTGTCTTTGTGCGACGCAGAAAAGGAGAACGGATGGACTCTACATGCCTGGTTCCCACCTTGAAGCATGGAGGAGGAGGTGTGATGGTGTGGGGGTGCTTTGCTGGTGACACTTTTGGGGATTTAAAGGCATACTGAACCAGCATGGCTACCACAGCATCTTGCAGCGGCATGTTATTCCATCCGGTTTGCGTTTAGTTGGACCATCATTTATTTCTCAACAGGACAATGACCCCAAACACACCTCCAGGCTGTGTAAGGGCTATTTGTCCAAGAGCGAGAGTGATGGGGTGCTACGCCAGATGACCTGGCCTCCACAGTCACCAGACCTGAACCCAATCGAGATGGTTTGGGGTGAGCTGGACCGCAGAGTGAAGGCAAAAGAGCCAACAAGTGCTAAGCATCTCTGGGAACTCCTTCAAGACTGTTAGAAGACCAATTCCAGTGACTACCTCTTGAAGCTCATCAAGAGAATGCCAAGAGTGTGGCCAAGAGCAATCAAAGCAAAAGGTGGCTACTTTGAAGAACCTAGAATATAAGACATATTTTCAGTTGTTTCACACTTTTTTGTTAAGTATATAATTCCACATGTGTTAATTCATAGTTTTGATGCCTTCAGTGTGAATCTACAATTTTCATAGTCATGAAAATAAAGAAAACTCTTTGAATGAGAAGGTGTGTCCAAACATTTGGTCTGTACTGTATCTTCCCGTGTTTTGTGTTGAGTTGGAGGAGTTTAGTGGAAATGTGGTTTTGCTTTTTCTTTCTGACAATGGCTTTGCAATTTCTTTGAATGGTTTGATAAGCTTCTCTCAAAGTGAGGTTTTTTGGGTCTCAGTGTTTTTCATTTCAGGCCATTCTTAGGGTCTTCCGTATGGTCTTACATTCTTTGTTGAACCAGTTGTTGGGATTTTGTATACTCGGCCTCTTGTTGATGCTTCTTTTCAGGTCCGACATTTCTGCCATGGGGACGTCGCTATGCATTAAGAATCGGGGTTGCAGCCCCGATTCTTATGCATAGAGCCCCGAATCTTGCCGCCCCGGACCCAGCGCCACTACCTGCTGATAAAATAGGGGGCGGCATCTGCGGAGGTGCTGAAGGGCCGCTCTAACTGCCTTTGGCAGTTCTTCTCTCCCTGACTTCCTGCTATCTCCTACAGTGCCTGCCTCTGCCGCTCTATGCTGCGGGAACCTGCACTTTCTTGTGTGCACTGTGCAGCAGCTTTTACCCTCCTCCGGGTCCAGTAACTCACAGAGGGGGCGTGTACTGCAGGAGAAGAGCACTGGCCAATTAACCTCTCACAGCAGACTGAGTGACAGCAGAGCTGATTGGCCAGTGCTCTTCTCTTCCTGTATGGCGCCGGTCTATGAAGTGAAGAGGTGAAAGCCGGCAAATAGAAGTCACCTCTGCTGGAAGATCCAGAGGAGAAGCAGCTCTAATCCACCACATGACAGCTCTCCTGCTGGACAGTCGTGGCAGAGAGTGGGGGAGGTGCTCAGCTGCTGGAAGCAGGTAAAGCACATGTACACCAGCCTCCACCCCTGCAGCACAGAGGAGTGTGTGTCTCCATGTGTCTCTGTGTGTGTGTATGTTGTCTCTGTGTGTGTATGTTGTCTCTGCGTGTGTATGTTGTCTCTGTGTGTGTATGTTGTCTCTGTGTGTGTAAGTTGTCTCTGTGTGTGTATGTTGTCTGTGTGTGTATGTTGTCTCTGTGTGTGTAAGTTGTCTCTGTGTGTGTATGTTGTCTGTGTGTGTATGTTGTCTCTGTGTGTGTGTATGTTGTCTCTGTGTGTGTGTATGTTGTCTGTGTGTGTGTAAGTTGTCTCTGTGTGTATGTTGTCTGTGTGTATGTTGTCTCTGTGTGTGTGTGTATGTTGTCTCTGTGTGTGTGTATGTTGTCTCTGTGTGTGTCTGTATGTTGTCTCTGTGTGTGTGTATGTTGTCTGTGTGTGTGTGTATGTTGTCTCTGTGTGTGTGTATGTTGTCTCTGTGTGTGTATGTTGTCTCTGTGTGTGTGTATGTTGTCTGTGTGTGTGTGTATGTTGTCTCTGTGTGTGTGTATGTTGTCTCTGTGTGTCTGTGTGTATGTTGTCTCTATGTGTGTGTATGTTGTCTGTGTGTGTGTATGTTGTCTCTGTGTGTGTGTATGTTGTCTCTGTGTGTGTGTATGTTGTCTCTGTGTGTGTGTGTATGTTGTCTCTGTGTGTATGTTGTCTCTGTGTGTGTGTATGTTGTCTCTGTGTGTGTGTATGGTGTCTCTGTGTGTGTATGGTGTCTCTGTGTGTGTGTATGGTGTCTCTGTGTGTGTGCATGGTGTCTCTGTGTGTGTGTATGGTGTCTCTGTGTGTGGGTTGTGTCTCTGTGTGCGGGTTGTGTCTCTGTGTGCAGGTTGTGTCTGTGTATGTTGTGCCTCTGTGTGGGTTTTGTGTCTCTGTGTGTGGGTTGTGTCTCTGTGTGTATTTAGGATATATTTTGAGTATAGTGAAGTGTGTATATACACTTGTCCTACATGCATGTTCTGTGTATATGATGTGTACCTGCTGTGCATCTGTTATATAGTATGTGTGTACTCTGGACACGTATGATGTATGTAATGAGCATGTGTTATCCAGTACATGTGTGCTGTATATAATGTAATTTAACCCTTTCACCACCTTTGACATTCATATACTTCAAAGTATGGGGAGGCTGCTGTAATACTGCTGGGGCCTGTATATACCACTGGGGAGGCTGCTGTATACCACTTGGGCTGCTGTAATACTGCTGGGGCCTGTATATACCACTGGGGAGGCTGCTGTAATACTGCTAAGGCCTGTATATACCACTGGGGAGGCTGCTGTATACCACTGGGGCTGCTGTAATACTGATGGGGCCTGTATATACCACTGGTGCTATTTTTTCCTTAACACAATAGATAGAACTGTATCCTAGAGGAGTGGATCAAAGTAGTAAGAAAACCCTTTAGGGCTTATTCAGATAAGCGCTTCTCCCCGAACACTAATCGCGTGCTTTTAAAGCACCCAATTTTTGCCGGGAGCACGCCCCATTCACGTCAATGGGGTCAAGAAGCGACTGCTAAAAAACCGTCATTATAGAACATGTTCTTTAATGGCGTTTTTTGACAGCGAAATTCATGCACTTTAAAATCACGGTATTAACGCCAGAAAAGCGCTCCTGTGACAGAAGCCTTAGGATTACTTGGATGTTGGCCTAATACTGTTATATTTTGTGTATTTATTGAGTGCATGTTGGCAATCTCTCTAATGTTTTAAAGCATTAAAACTGTTAATGTTATATATGTAGAGTGTCACTGCTTATTTAAGTACATTTTACTTGGGTTTTATTTAAATTTATTCCGAAAAATGCAGCTCAGTGGGCCCGAGCCCCGGATGTTTTTTGACCCTAGCAACGCCCCTGCATGGGATAGAGAAATGTTGTTAAGGTCACTTCCTACATTATTGAAGCTTTGGAGCTTCTCCTTGATCTCTGGTCTGTTGATCTCTGGTCTCTGGCACCTTTATATTTTGGGGCTGACATCTTGGACTATTTGAAGCATGGAGGTATGCTAAAGAGGCTGGTCTTCTGCAGGGTTTGTGAGGGTGATTTGTTTGTGGATTTGATGTATAAGAGCAGTAGGTTGTGTTCTGATATGTTCGTGGGGTGACTATAAGTGTGCAAATATTCGCAGTGTCCATATCTGTGATGGCATAGTCTATCACGCTGCTGTCCACATGGGAGTTTAGGGTATGCCTTCCCAATAAGTCTCCCTTGGGGTTCCCATTGAGGATACTAAGTCCAAGGCTTCGGCATAGGTTCAATAGTGTTGTGTCACTTTTATTGACTGTGCAGTCCAAACTGTTCCTGTCCTCTCAAGGTTGTGGGTGTTTAAATATCTAGGTCTACCATAAAGAGCAGACTTCAGTGAAAACAGATTTTTATATTACCAGGATAGAAGATGGCAGTTGTTTTTTTTATCAGATTCTATGCAGACAAAAGGGGAGAGGGGAAAAAAGGAGCTCTACCTCTAGCTCCTCCTTCTGACTCTAGCTCCTCCCTCTGCATCTAGCTCCTCCCTCTGCATCTAGTTTCCCCTCTGCCTCTAGCTCCTCTCTTTGCATCTAGATCCTCTCTCCCCCTCCCTTCAATAATAGATCCTTCTTAGTAGCAACTGCTGTCCCCTGTATCAGTAATATAAAAATCTGTATTCACTGAAGACACATTTTAACTGGAAATTGAGAATTTCAGAATGTTAAATAAGTCCAGAAGGAGAAAGAAGCACATTTGTCTGATAAGATGTATTACAAAGTTGTTTACAGTATGTTCATGTGCACTATTGTTTTATGAAATAAAATTAAAACGATGGTTATACTGTGAGTCAGAAAGCCCCACAAACAAGTAACTGGTCAGCTGCAATGAAGAGCTGGCTGTCACGCTTGTCGACGCCAAGACACCGATCTCTCACCATTAGGAGCGTACCTGTGCGGCTACCAAGTCTTCAGTAAGTAAAGTACAGGTGGTGGGGATAGGCTTGTTCTGGTAGATAGCCGCCAGGGGCAGTACCAGAAGATCTCGGTACATTGGCAGATGGCACCACAGGCTGATATGCAGAGACAGGCACAGGTGCAGGTAAGACGACCAGAGTGGAAGCAGGCAAACACATGCAGGCATGGACCAAGTTCAGGTAGGCCCAGCAAGTATGCAAGATGCTGGCAAGCACTGGCAGGTTCAGGCAGGTTCTGGTAGGTAAAGCAGGTATGGCAGATGCTGGCAAGAGCTGGAAGGCACTGGCAGGTTCAGGTAAGCACAGAGGGTGGGGTAGATGCTGGCAAGTGTTGGCAGGTACAGGCAGGTACTAGAAAATACAACATGTAGGCACTAAATGGAATAGGAATACAGGTACTGGTAAATACACAGCTGGACTCAAGATACAGGGGAGCTGGCAACTTTCAAGAAAAAACTAAGACACATTGCACAGGCACCTTCAAATAGATGAGGATGCCATAGACAGAGAGGCTCTTCCTGGTTAGGGTGCGCAGGCCCCTTAAGAGAAGGGAGAGTAGCGGGGCTGTGTCCTAAGTGCACCCCCAAGAGATCTGCTGAGTATGTGTGGGCCCTGGGAGGCGGAAGATGCAGCAGGAGATGGAAAAAGCAGGTAACAGGACTGGTGAGAGTGTCGGCGCCCCTGCGCTGATGGCATTACACTGGCAAGGAAACTCATTGTTTGGGTGGCTTCATATGAAAACACCCTATTTATCATATTAATGGCTGAACCAGATCCTACAAGTATGTCTTATCTACTGTGTCCCCCTATGTCCTTATAGGTTGTAAGCTTTGAAGCAGAGCCTTCACACCCCTCCTGTAACTGTTGAATTATATGTTACTTTATAATGTCGTTATTGTTTGTACATTGCCTCCCGTTCATTTGTAAAGTGCTGCAGAAAATGTTGCTACTATATAAATAAAATGTATTATTATTATTATTATTATTAATCCAGGCCTTAGGCTAGGGTCACACTAGCGCCATGCATTCGCCAAAAGGATGCATTTTTTTCATTTTTAAATTACTGCAAACGGATGCGTTAACACACCCATAGACTCCAATACAAAAAAACGCCTGGCTAAATTGCTGTGCATTTGGCACTATGCGATTTGTATAACGCACATCACAACGCGGTCTGCAGCGTTTTTTGGGATGTTTGGGAAACGGATGCGTTAATTTAACATTGGAGTATATGTCAAACGCATCCGTTAACGCATGATACATACATGTGCCATGCGTTAACACATGCATTAATGCATGCATAAAAAATGTACACACGTCATGTGAATGCCAGGAAAAAAAACATCCATTAACGCATCCTTTTAACGGATGGCACTACTCAAGTGAATGTGACCCTAGCCTTAGGCTGTAATCGTCTGCAAAGTATTATATAAATCAACATTTTATTTATGGTAATGTTACAAAGTCCAATTACTTTTGTGCCCTTGAAATGAGGAGGTTTTGAAAAAAAATGGTTGTAATTCCTAAACATTTCACCGGATATTTTTGTACAGACTCTTTAATTAAACCTGAAAGTCTCTACTTCAATTGCATCTAATTTGTGTCATTTTAAACCCAAAATAGTGACATGAAGAGCCCAAATCATGATGATTCGGTCACTGACCAAATATTTATGGACCTGACTGTAGACTAAGGGTGTGTTCACACACTGCGTATTTGCTGAGTATTTTTACGCGAGTACTTTTGCAGTTTTTGTAGCCAAAACCAGGAGTGGCTGATTAAAACCAGCAGTGGGTGATTAAATACAGAAGTGGAGCACTTGTTTCTATTAGGCTAGCTTCATACCACGGTTTGGAGCTGCCAGGTTCTGTCCAATGTTTTCCAGGATGCACCGGACAGAACTTGACAGTGCCAGACGAGCAGAAACTGAAGACAAATATGCCCTCCGATCCTGTTTTTAACAGGAATCATTTCTGCTCATTGTCGCTGCTGTCCAGTGCTGAAATTTCAGCCGTGGAGCTCTCCATGGTGCTGAACTTAAACCACGGCTCAGTAAAATGCATCCAGGAAAAAATACGGTTTGATTGCCGGATTTGGGGCGATCCAGCGCATATAGACTCCCATGTTATGAGCGACAGATCGCCCCGGATCTAGGTGGATCCGGTTTTGTTTGTTTTTTGCACCAGACACAAAAAGTGATGCAGAATCCGATTTTGTGTCCAGTGCCAAAAACGAACAGAACCGGATCCTCCCGGTAAAGCACAAAAACGGAGGCCAAATAAAGCCAATGCGGCACCATAGGGACACATGGGGCCAAAACCGGAGGAGGTTCTGTCCGCTTCAAACCAGACAGAACCTGACACCACCAAACCGTGGTGTGAAGCTGGCCTTAGACTTTTACTCTGATTGTTCCACTCCTGGTTTTGGCTACAAAAACTGCAAGAGCACTCGTGTAAAAATATGCAGCAAATACGCAGTGTGTGAACGCACCCTTAAAGTAACATCTCTAAGCATGTAATATTCTTAGCCCTCCCCTGGAATTAATGGTTGGGGGCTCTATGACATTCACAGATTACTATTGTATACAGTACTTGTATTGTAAACTAAATTAAATTTGCATGTCACTTACAATTTCTTACATTAAAAAAAAAAAAAGTTAATACTTAAAAAAAAAATGTAAGTAAAAGTGAAGTAGTTTGTATTATAACAATAAGTAGATCTTGAATCCTATAAAATAATTGCATGAAATCCCTAGTATCAATTATTAACTAACCTCAGTGAAACTGAAACTGGCATAAACTATAATAAATGTATGTATGCATTAAGAGTGAGGTTTTTCACTCCAGTATATAAAAATGTCATGAATGTTTCAGCACTGCTTGCAGTGGAAGTGTCTAAGTCTTGCTGCTAAGTGAAATAGATTAATACTGACAGCACTTATGAATTAATACACCAGGGGGCGCTGTTCACAAAATAAAATGCCAGACCTGCAATTCATGTACTGTGCAGAATAGGTAACAAAGCCTCATATTCGGGACATCTTCTATCCAGCATTAGTATAATAACTTAGAATCCGCGCTATTATAATAAGACTTGCAGAAATATGTCCATATATACAGAACAGTGAGCTCTGATTATACTATTATAGATACATTATAGTGAGACGAGTCTTATTCATTGGTGGACCGAGCTCTGAGGAACCTTACAGCAACACAAAGGCGGCTAATGATCCCCCGTTCTGCAGGTCCTGCCTCATACAAGTTTATGACCTCATATAATTGGTAGAGAATATTTTAGTGTAGGAGGAGATACTGCGTGTGGAAATTTTATGAAATGGAAAATTTTGGGAGAATTCAACCTATTGTTATGATATATCTAGTAATCAGCCTGAGACCCCTATATATGCCTACAACGTTCAGGTAGGGGTCTGTTTACAAATCACACGAAATGGGATCAAATTTCTTAAAATGACAGAAAAAGACTATACTTACTGCTGAAATGGCAGACGAACGTGCAGAGCCCAGCAGGACACACAGACTGCAGGAATAGTCAAGGGAGATTGTACCAGGACAAAATACACAAATCCACTCACACACCCATCCTCCATAAGTGGGCCAGAGGATCTGCATTATACTAGCACAGAAGGTAGAGAAGGCTACAAGGCCCCAGTTACACCAGTGGTAGACACAGAAAAGAAGGTCCCATTGTAGGCCAATATTTCTGCCCTGGTAGTGGCCCTCTTACCTCCTGGGCCCCTGCACTGCTGCACAGGTTGCCCCAATGATATGTCCGCCCGAGTCACACAGTGACATGTGCCGCACCTTGCTGGCTTGTGATATTAGTGACACAGAGAATATTAGATTGGGGGGGGCTGCCCTGTATAACAAAAAAACAGACAACCCAAATCTCCCCCAGCATCATAGTGACAGTCTGCTTCATGCAGAAATGAGAGTGAGATCTCAGCTAAGCCTTGGCCAGTATACTCAAGTTCACATCCTACAGGATGGGGTCAGAATGGAGGCTGTTCTGGGCTCTGGCAGTCATCACTAATAGACTTTAGCATGGTGCACTACACGTACCTGCCTATAGACACCTTATCTGTGTAGTTATACTAATTAGCAGTGCCACCAATTGAGTGAAGTTAGGATTAGTCCCCCCCCCCATGTAGCATTATGGCTTCTGCATTCTGCTAGGAATCTATCCTGTAGAAGTAAATATGGCCATTTTCTGTGATTTGAAGGGCTTGTTCATGTTGGATTATTCACAGTTGGATATGCACCTAGAAATCTCTTAGGTTAAGTGCTGAACCTACACACACACCCAACTGCACCAAGGGTATGCTGAAAGATTGCATTGACTGGGCCCATATCCACTGGTATATCTTATACTGGAGAGTTAAGCCTAGTCTACTACAGTTCCCTATACAGAGGGGTACAGTATTTAAAAAAAAATGTGGTATGTGTTCCTTTACAACAGGGGTCAGTGCTTACCTATGGGAATACACACTCAGCTTGTCGATAAAGAGGTTGGTAGATAAGGGTTACAACAGGCCATACATGTTAATGTTATGTAATAATAAGGTACTTATCTAAGAAATATGGTAAGTACATATATACTGTATATATATAACATATAAATATAAAGAAAAAGCCAGCTCACCACAAAGTGAAATCCAGGTACATGCCATTACCTTTTATATAGGCACGGAGATGGAGGAAGGAGCATTCACGGTCCTATGTATCATCCAAAGAAAACCTCCAGCTAGTCCAGGTTGATGATTACAAAGTAACATTTCTTGTCATTGCAGTTAAAATCCATAAACCACACACAGATAGTGTAATTCTATGCAGTCCCCCTATGAACTACATGTTTCTGAAACGCGTATCTGTAGAGGGACTACATAGAATTACACTGTCTGTGTGTGGTTTATGGATTTTAACTGCATGACTGTTACTTTATCATCAACCTGGACTAGCTGGAGGTCTTTTTTGAATGATACATATGTATATACAGTGCTGTGCAAATTAATTGGGCAAAGCATTTTTAAGTAAAATCGTAAGTTGGGGTTCCAGTCAGTGATTCAAACCAGTTTTAACTGCTTTGAACAGGTGTGAGTGTACAACCTTGAGTAATAAAATGTGATTTGACTGGTTTTAGTCAGAAAATAACAGCTAGTTGTCCCCTCAGCTTCAGTTGAGAGCTTGTTTCTGTGAGGAGTGGTTTAGTGTACTTTTTCTCTCAATGTGATTCGTGCCTGTAAAAATGGATGAAATTACACGGAAGAGGTCTAGAATTATTACTCTTAATGAACATAAATAAGTGCCATAATAATAAACAGTGCCACACAAGTGTGGTTTGATGATGAATTGAAGAATTTATGCAAAACCTTGGTAGAATCAATGCCAAAACGCATTGAAAATCTCGTATCTGCTAAAAGAGACTATTTCGTAAAATTAGTATCTAACAGTGCATTATAACAATTTATTATTAAATAGTCACAAATATGTGATTTTTTGCTTTGTCCCAATTAATTTGCACAGTACTGCATATATTTATATATATATATATAACAGAAAAAAAAAACTGCATAGCACTCAAAGACTAATGTGAACCAGTGCTGCAGAGTATTTTTTTCTAATAATATATATATATATATAATGTTACATACAAAATTATGTCTATATTATTATATATACTGTTGAAAGTTACATAAGTTTTAATAAACTTACTGACGTTAAATTCATCCATTGGTTTATAAATTACTCTTTTGAAAGCTGAAACCCTCCAAATGTGGTTTAGGTGAAGAAAATAAATTGGCATCAATGCTGAAATATTGACATTTAATGAACACAGAATGGTCAGATTTTAGCAAGACAAAAGTTTTGTCGCCTGGTCATATAATGCACCCAAAACTAGTTTACATCCTCACCTGTGCTCAGTAAATGATCGGTTAATTAGTGGGTGTGTCTAAAAAGAAACCCCACCCACACCTTCACTTGAACTGCAACTTGAGCTCTGACAACATGCCAAAAATCCACCCTGCACCAAAGCCTTGATTATCAAGAGGTTGAAGACCAGATCCACTGCAGAGGTGGCTGGCACCTTTAGGGTATGTGCCTACAGGACGTTTTTTAAGCAGTCCTGAACGCAGCAAAACCTCAACTGCTTTCAAGGATCCAAGAGTCCTTGACAGGAGACTAGCTATGATCTTGTCTGCATTTTCTGCGCATTTTTTGCGCGTTTTTACTGCATTTTTGCTGGGTTTTGATGCTGCGTTTTTTCCGTTGACTAGCAGCAAAAACACAGGAAGAATAGAACATGTCAATTCTCTCCCATCTACACCAAAAACGCAGGTATTTGACAGTTCTTGTCATTGACAAAACCAATGTGTGGGCACAGCGTTTCTGTGAAACACATTGGTTTTGCTGGGAATCAAAACCACAGGAACAAATTAGCATACATTACCATAAAACCAATGGTTAACTGCATGCAGAAAACGCATCGAAAGCGCAGCAAAAACGTCCTGTGGGCACATACCCTTAATGTGTCTCAGTGTCAAGTACAAAGAATTAAAAAAAGATTTGAAGAGACTGGAGATGTGTTTGACAAGACCAGGTCCGGTAAACCCCTCAAGACAACTGATCTGGAGGAATGTTTGTTGGTTAGAAAATCTAAAGTAAGCCCCTCTTCCACTGCAGCAGAGCTCCAACAGGCCTGGTCACCTCAAGTCCCTGTGTCAACTAGAACAGTTTGTAGGATTCTGTTTCGATATGGCCTCCATGGTCAAATCAGTGCCCAGAAGCCAGCACTAAACAAAAGGCAAATAAAAAGCTGTGTGGCATTTGCAACGTCCCACAGCCTGCTAAACAGATGGACGCTGTAAAAGTGGCACAAGGTGGATTTCTCTGATGAATCTTCAGTAGAATTACACCACAGCCGCCGCAAATACTGCAGGAGACCTACTGGAGCCTGTATGGATCCAAATTTGGTAGTGGAAAGATCATGGTCTGGGGTTACATTCAGTATGGGGGTGTGCGAAACATTTTCAAGGTGAAAGGCAATATCAATAGCCTAAAAGATCAAGAAATATTAGCTACCTCTTACATTCCAAATCATAAAAGGGTTAAAATTCTGCAGCAGGATGGTGCACCATCTCATACATCCATCTCTACAACAAAGTTACTCTTGACAAAAAAGATCAAGGTGCTCAAGGACTGGCCAGCCCAGTCACCAGAGACATGAACATTATTGAGCATGTTTGGGATATGATGAAAGAGGAAGCTTGGAGGACAAAATCAAAGAATGTAGATGAACTCTGGGAGGCATGTAAGACTGCATTCTTTGCTATTCCTGTTGACTTCATTAATAAATTGCATGAATCACTGTGGAATCGTATAGATGCAGTCCTTCAAGCTCATGGAAGTCACACAAAATATTAAATATGACTCTAATAGCACAACAACTTCATTCAACAATGTTATGCAACATATATTTGTATTTTATGATAATTATTTGTATGAATATCACATTACCGTATATACTCGTGTATAAGCCGACCTGTGTATAAGCCGACCCCCCCTACTTTTGCCCCCAAAACCTCGGAAAACCTATTGACTCGTTTATAAGCCGAGAGTGGACCCCAGCACAGGTATACAGCCCCCAGCAGTGTGGTATACAGCAGCCTCCCCAGTGGTAGTATACAGCAGCAGCCCCAGTGGTAGTATACAGCAGCCCCAGAGGTATATACAGCAGCCCCAGTGGTAGTATACAGCAGCAGCCACAGTGGTATATACAGAAGCAGCCCCAGTGGTATATACAGCAGCAGCCCCAGTGGTAGTATACAGCAGCCCCAGAGGTATATACAGCAGCCCCAGTGGTAGTATACAGCAGCAGCCCCAGTGGTATATACAGCAGCACCCCAGTGGTAGTATACAGCAGCCCCAGAGTATATACAGCAGCCCCATGGTAGTATACAGCAGTAGCCCCAGTGGTAGTATACAGCAGCAGCCCCAGTGGTAGTATACAGCAGCAGCCCCAGAGGTAGTATACAGCAACCCCAGAGGTAGTATACAGCAGCCCCAGAGGTAGTGCCCCAGAGGCATCCCCCCCATATCAGTATACAGGGCCCCCCCCCCTTGGTTAGCAATCCTGTAAAGGAAGAGATTAGTATGCTTATCCCTGCCGCTGTCCCGCTGACGCTGTCCTGCTGCTGCCATCGCGCTCCTCCGTCTTCATCCAGCGTCTTCCGGCTTCCTCCTCTGGCGCGCAGACAATGACGTCATTGCCTGCGCCCATCGGAGGAAGCCGGAAGAAGACGGATGAAGCCGGAGGAGCGCGATGGTGGCGGCGGGACAGCGGCAGGGATAAGTATACTAATCTCTTCCTTTACAGGATTGCTACCCAAGGGGGGGGGGGGAAGCCCTGTATACTGATATGAGGGGGGTCTGCTGTATACTGTATACAATGTATACAGTATACAGTGACTCGCGTATAAGCCGAGGGGGGACTTTTCAGCCCAATTTTTGGGCTGAAAAACTCGGCTTATACGCGAGTATATACAGTACTTTCTGTGGGCGACAAAATTTTTGTCTTGCCAAAATCTGGCCATTCTGTGTTCATTAAATGATCAATATTTCAGCATTGATGCCAATTTTTTTCATAACCTAAAACACATTTGGGAGGGTTTCAGCATTCATAAGAGTAATTTATACAACCAATGGATGAATTTAACGTCAGGTTATAAGCTTTTATTTGCATAACATGGATAAGCGACATAACTTTTGCCAGGGACTGAATATATATGCCTCAGTTTACACTGTATCAGCATGTAAACTAAATATTTCCACCATGTGGTTGGATGACCATGACATTCTGAGTTGGCTATGTATGTAGGACAGTATAAGGAACTTATCACCTAATTTTTTGATATTAAATAGAAACACTGTGGACCGCACTCTCTAGCCAGGGGTGGGGCATTGAGGGAGATCACCCAATCAGTAATGTAGCAGAGAGCATCTCCAGCTGCATTCACATCGACCTCATTGAAGTGCATAACATTAATTTACAGCATTATGTAAACGGTACCAGGCTGGGCGGCGGGGGGAAACCATCACCTCCAAACTCACTCTACTGTGCCATGTACGCAGTAGTGTGGAGGGTCTCCAACTAAACTGACTTGCACGTTTGGCTCAGCTGCTCCTGCTTCCCCAATTTGTGACTGGCCACCCCTGTTGTATTCACCAAGTACATTGAAGCATCGTATAGGAATATATAGTGTGATGTTGGTGGGGGGTGCTTGGACTATTCAGCTTTTGTGCACCCAATTCCTGCTGCATTCAGCACCCACATCAAAGCGCTGTACAAGAATGGATATATAGAGATTGCATTTGTTGTTAGGGGTTAAGAACTTTGCCCTTAAGTGGATTAATTTTCTATTACAGTCATCATCCTGGGAAAGTCTATCTTACTGTATATAACTGCCAACTTAAGCTACCTATCTGTACAAATATCAAATCTCTACATCTAATAAAACATAGTAACAAAGTGACATACAAACCAATCAACTAAATATATATATCAATGCTTCACATGATGGCACAAATTTACCCTAGTAAGTAAAGTTGTTGTGAAGCGATTGCATTACCCGGCCAATCAGCCACACTTGTTTGAGGCCTTCTTTTGATTAACCACCTAGTGCGATGTCACATGTGTGCCATGCTGTAAGGATGACAGGAAAGCTAAGTAAAAAAAAGTGAATGCCATCAGGTGGTTTTCATAGCTCAGAATAAGCAGCCTAAGATTACTATTGTGGCCGATGGATCGGGTCAGTCCACTGCTCCACTCCACTACTAACGGCAATACACAAAGCAAAACATAAAGTTTCTACATTATAAATTCTAGATCTTCTGAACCTTACATATAGTCATTGTCCAAAATTAGCTGACACCTCTTAAAAGGTTGTCCACAACTTTGATATTGATGGCTTATTTTTAGGATAGGCTTTCAATATCGGATTAGTGATCTATTGACTCCTTTAACTATGTACAGGTCATGCAGCACATGGAACTACACTGTGTACGTCCCGGCCACCACACGACTTAGTAACAGATGATTGTAGGGGTGCCAGGTGGTGGACACTTATCTATCTGATAGGGATGACCTCTCATAACATCACAGTCCTACACAAACAAGGCCATATTACAAGGCCAAATTCAGCCATGTTTCTCTCACAGACCTTATAATTCAGGCTTGTTGCCTTGAATGCATTCAACGTTGAATAGTCATGGAATGCATGGCCTTTCGCTATTTTCATTTAATGCAAGCTTCTTCACATGCGTACTATACAATAAAATCACTTTTAGGGCTATTTAACGTGCTTTCAAAAAGTCAGCTAATGAAATGATTTGTTGAGGGCATAACTACCACTTGTGCTTCTTTCTACCTTGGAGAACTATTATTCTTCCATTTAACATGCCGTGCTGTGTTAAACCTATGCCACTCCATAGTTATCCTTGGCATGTCCTGAAGAAGGGTTATCTGGAGAAGTACAGGTAGGCTATTGGTTTAGGTTTCCTTCCTCTGGCTTAGCTTGTTTTAGTTGTGATCCTTTTCACCGCATGTTAAATGATTTAGTGATCCTAGTTTATGCCCAGAGACAGGTTGCTCCTTTAATTAATAAATTAGCCAGCAAAACACAGAATCCCTAACCAATAATTTTACCTATTAAAGTGAGGTCTGAAGCCAGTTAGTATGTGAATAATATTTCACCTGATCACAGACTAAAGTAAAAGACTATCCCAAAGTGAAAATAGCAATGTGTTTCCAAGAAACCAGCAGCATAAATAATTTGGAGCACATAATGTAGTTGATAAGGCTAGCGAGCTCGGTTTCTTTATAGCCCCATTCCTTTGTTCTCACACACATACCGTACATACAGACATGTCTTTAAATGATTTGTAAAACAGCATGGGGTAAGATGATAAAAAAACATGTACAAGATTCCTCACTGAATGCTATGTGTCAGACATTCTTCATCCATCCTACTGTATATTTGATATATAGTTTGTTTACTGGATGAAACATGATTGTATGGAATTACTTCATGTCAAACTTAATGCAATTCAAGAGATAGGCTAAATGGGTTTTCAGTGCAAAATTATAATTTTACCGATGTCTTGGTAAAGTAAAAAATAAAAAACAAAGCTATGCTGACCTACCGTCCCTTACCAGGAGCCTGCATAGGCCACTTTGTGATCTCTGTTTACACCAGGAGTAAGTCATCACTGTTCAAGAGACGACAGGGCCGGTATGGCCTGTAAGAGGCCTCTGTGGTCAGGTGAGTTCAGCATGAAATCAATAATAGAATAAGCTTTCAGTGTGTTGATTGACTGCTTAGCCGTCCAATCTGAGACTGGGAGATGCTCCTTCTTCAAGTGGTCCCTGCTCCCTATGATGGCCCAGATCTTGACCCCGCTTACCAATGTTATGTATGTTGCTCTATTGCTGCCAGACCTTGGACCGCCTTTGACCATCCATTTGCCTTGTCCCTTGCTTTGATCCACTATCCTTCGGTATTTTGACCCCAGACTGTGACCTGAGTATGCCTTTGTCTAGTCCCTTAGCCCACAGCATGCTCTCTTGGCATGTGACCTCCATACATTTGAGTACCCTGCCTCACAGCTTGCCTTGTAGTGAATGGCCTCACGATAGGATTAAACAATGCAAACCAAATGAAAAATTAAACTGTTACCATACATTTTTGTAGGTCTCTTAGTAAGCCTATGTTTGCCTTTAGACATAAGTCTGTAAAAGAAAATTAGTAATATGGCACGGAGGATAGTTTTGTAACCAGATCTATGGCTGATTTTAGATACTATTAAAGTTTATATTGATACACTATACCTGTGAGCGTTTTAAACCAACCTAACTTTAATTAAAGGGATAGTTTACCTTAAAGGGTTGAATATGTTACTATCCCTGCCCTTTTTCCAATAATACTACTTTAGTGGGAAGTCTCTCTTGTGAGTACAATGCAGTTCAGGTCAAGGCCTTACTTGAGACTTCCTGATCAACCATACTTTTAAGGAACAGGAATACAATACCATGTGAAAATACCATACCGTGTGGGGTAATTATAATATGGAAACAAACATACCAAATCTGCTTTTCTTAAACATTTAGGGGGACTTGACATAAGAAAGGTGATTTGAATTCTTTTAAATACTTATTAAATATTTTTGCATCTGTGTCTTTTTTAGTTCCCTTAGAGGATTTCAGTATTGTGGTTCATCAGGAAATTAACAATATCACACAGAGCCCATTATATCAAATAATAACCACGTCTTTCTGATTTGCATTAGTCTATTTTCCTGCTAATATCATATAATGTACCGTCTGCAACCTCGAAATTATGCTACAAGTAGTAGACTCACACCTGCTGATGTACGGCATGTTTTATTAATGCAGAATGAGATTTCAGTACAGTTCGGAAACACTTCATGCAGCTATTTCTTCAGACAACTGCTCCCCTTACTGACCAAATAAGTAACTCAAAGTGCGATGCAGCTGGAATCGTAAGCCGAGGAATGTCAGAAACAGTGGTATAGTAATGCAATGTATTGTCTTACAGCTGAACTTCCCACGTCCTTCATTTCCACATGACACTTGACGTGCCTTCCCCCTAAGGGTCCTGTACGTTCTAAAAGAGACCGTGACTAAATCCATAATAATTTAATAATCAAGCCCAATGTGTGCAAGTACGGAATTCATCAATCAAGGCATATGGGGACAAAACCAAGCAGCTTGGCTGGTGGCTAGTTCAGCGTACAGTATTAAGGGGTCCATAGCCATGTCTTTCCTAACATCCTGTTTTCCTCCATTCACTAATTCTTCGGTGACATAACAAGCTCCTAATAACACAGAAAAAGCAGTGCTGAACAGGGCAGCAGATGTCAGAGCACAAAGGGCTTCAGCTAGATTGTGTGCAGGGGGGTGCAATGCACCTGCCACAAATCCTTGTCTGAAATATGAATGCGGAATGTGTCCTTGTTAACCCGTTAACCTCCACTAAGACCCGCAATGAATTGGAAGTGTCAATATGTTCTCATTGGACCTCATTTACATATTTTAATGAGCAATGCAAAAAAACCCCGCACACCTAGCTTTGAAGATAACATGCAATTCCACTATAAAATATTGCAAAAATCTAATATGAGGTGAATATCTCAAATAAGGTGAAGTTTAATGCAAAGGAATGGACACAGTTCTTCATATTGCTGAAGAGGAGACATCGTTACCCATGGTGCCTACCTACCCTGGGACAGCAGTCTTGACACATGGAACAAAACTTTAAAAACAGAAATATCTAAAATCTCAGGTGGCCCCAAATTTGCTTCCTTTAAAACTCAGAGATCCTTTCTGATCCTTACATAGGACACAGTTTCCATTCCTTTCTGATTTCTTTTGTTCTCAACCCCTTTCTTAAGACTCGCTCATATGAGTGTATAAATTGGATGGCATAAATATCGCATTGTTATTGAATGAGGTTGCATAGCTTTGCAATTTTTCTCACCTGTATTTGGGATGAGAAAAAACTTCCCGGCATATTGCGAGTGGATGTGTAAAACGGGTGAGATTCACCAATGCAAGTGTAAGGTTAACTTTACACGCCGCAATATCTGCTGGGAATCCTGACAGCGATATGTTGCCCTGAAACTATCACCATCAAATTGCCTCCCAGTTGCGGCGTGTAATTGGGGAATTTGGCGGCGATAAATCGCCTTTGCCTGGTTCCTGATTTCAGAGCACTGCTCCAAAATCAGAGGCAATCATGAAGGCGAGCTTTCCGGCTTTTGGCGTGTGATAGGGCGATAGTGATGGAATCTGTGTCGCCTATTGAT
The DNA here is from genome assembly GCA_033576535.1 of Allobates femoralis. NCBI lineage: Eukaryota > Metazoa > Chordata > Amphibia > Anura > Aromobatidae > Allobates > Allobates femoralis. Next base: position 135,715,677 of record JARQOC010000005.1, on the reverse strand, counting down.
TTCCCATAGGCGTGCCACAGCGTGCTGGAGTCCATGCCCCGTCTGCGATGATTGGTGGTGGCTACTGTGTTCCCATTGGATGTCAGTTGACAGGGCGCCATATTTGAAGAGCTGTTCGTTCAGCAACACACACATCTTCAATTGCGTCATGTATTAGCCAGCCTTCCAGAGCAGGCAGCCCAATCGTAACGCTGTTGCATTGTCCAATGAGCATGTTTGGGGCGCGGTGTAAACCAGTGTGGCACGCCTATGTCCTTGCGGCGCTGAATATGTACGTCCACATTGCTTTGGGGATTGCGGCGTTTGAAGTGGCAAGGGAAGCCGACCAGATTGGTTCCGCTGTGGATGTTGCGACGTCCGGGGCGACACATCGCCTTAGTGTGAGGGCATAATTGCGGCATGTAATAGCGCCATCGGCGATCTGAGGCGACCATGAAAGACATGTACGCGCACGTTAGATCGCCTCATATCGCCAGCAGATATTGCGGCGTGTAAAGGTACCTTTAAGGTATGTGCAGCCAAAAACACAGCAAAACCTGTACAGGTTTCTAGGATATCTATATTCCTTGGCAGGAGATTTGCTGTGTATTTGACTGCATTTTTAGTGCATTTTTGTGCATTTTTGCTGTGTTTTTGCCATGACTGCAGCAATAATGCAGAAAATAATTGAATACTCATTCTTTTCAAAACGCAGCTAAACCTGGGGTGTTGACACTTTCTGCAAACCTTGTGTGTGCACAGCTTTTCCCTAAAACACATAGGTTTTACTGGAAAGTCCAAAAGCAGGTATAGGCATACATTTGCAAAAACCATGTTAAAACGCAGGAAAAATGCATGTGTGTACATAGCCTAAAGGTGTGAGAAAATAATCAAAGTCTCACGGCCCATCCATATGCCGTCCTTTGTTACGGATGCATTATTATTCTGTAGCAAAGAACTCTGTAAATGGTCCCTTAAATAATGTAGATTAATAGTGCTGAGACAAAAATGCATGTCATACAGATGTCAGGTGAAAGAAAAAATTGCACACTCGCATAGCACATGGAGTATCAGAAGGATTTCACTCGTCCTACTCTTCTGGATGAAAATCAGTCTGATTTTTGTATGTCTCGTGTGACGTCGGCCTTATTCTTGTCCTGGACAAGGTAAGGAAAGAAATAGGAGTCGTCCCCATGTTCCGTCTGTGGCTGCACTGATAACAGATCCCAATAATCAATCTCATCTCTTTCGCTGCCTACGTAATGTAGATCTACCGTCAACCAGAGCGGACGATAGAGCAGTTTTTTGTTCAGACATGTTTACCGAGAGCAGAGAGCCTGTACAACACAAATGAAATAAACTTTTCTCTCTAATTGAAATGATTTATCATGCAGGATGATGCGGCAGCTGCTGTGGGCTAGGTCGTGTCACTTATTTCAGTCACCGAGTGGATAAGACAGCGAGCTGTTCTCAGGTTGCCCGTACAGGTGCCGCACAGACAGGCCGTCTCCATGGGAACGCATGGGGCCTGAATGCACCAAGGACGGGAGTGTAGGAGGAGGACCTTGTATAGCCTCCCTCATCCCTCATCCCTCTCCCCCCTCTCCACTCCTTCACTGTGAGCAACCAACCCTAGAATCCGCCAATCGATGGCAGCTCCTGGGGTGGGCCTGGGACACTAGGATTAAGCAGGCTTTTTTTTCCTTTAAAGCCAACAGCTGGGATACAGTGATAAAAGAAAACCCAGCCACATAAGTAGCGAGCTACTTCCTTTCAGTTAATGTCACTGTCCCCTTTTCAGATACAAGGCTATATATAATGTCTGTGGCCTAGCGCGCGGGTGTCATTATGGATGCAGCAGGAAGCAGACATGGGGAGTGTCTTGTGCACTTGCTCTGGTCCGTGTTGGTGCTGGGTTAGGAGTCTTTTTTTTTTCTCTCCTCTCATCTCCCTGCTGCCGCCTTCTCCTGTCCTGGAGGTATTTCAGTGTTGCCATAGAAACCTGGGCAGGCAGCTCTCCCTCCTTCTGCTCCCTCTCTAGTGCCCTGCGTGCCAGGCCGGGCCCAGAATCACTGAATGCAAAAGATGGAATGAAACTGTGACAGTCCTGAGAGCTTGTGTCCACAGGTCACATGGATGAAGCCTCTACCCTGCAGACTATGCGCTTAAACCATCACATGGGATATTTACAACTAAACTAAGACTTTTCTACATGTACTCCACCCTGGAGGATAAAGGAGAAAAAGCTATTTAGTCCCAAATGCTATACTGAACGTATATAATTTATAGGAACACGGGGGGGGTCAGAAGACACAAGGCAGCCCGCCGCTCGTTGCTTATTTGCTTCCAATTGACACATTTGACAAGCTTTCAGGGTTTAATCATCTGTGATAGAAGTTTGCTTTTATTATTAAATCCCCCCACCAGACACTTCTGCTCTCCGAGGGGTAATTACGAGGTCTCAAATTCCTAAATGAATGAAAAGAAAAAAAAAATAAAAACCAACAAAAGAATGTTTCCATCTTTTAATAACATGAAACCCTTAATAATAAAGGCCACTGTGAAAATGACCACAGTGGCTAATGTACAATAAAATGGCTTTACGTGGTCAAATCTACACCTCCTTGTAGACAGGATCACTAAAGAGTGTCCCAGCCGGCTAAAAATAACCCACAGAGCACCGCTACAATATGGGCAGCAGAGGGAAGCAGCTCTGTAGCCGTGCGGCAGGGAATCCAGAGGCCAGGGCTCAGTCACACATTTCATAGGAGCAGTCCTGACACACAGTTGTGCGGTCATGTAACAAAAAGAAGCGCACAGCAGTGGTTTACCTCTCATTGCTCGAGATAAAAGACCGAGAGCTGCTACAAAGGAGAGCTGATGCTAACTTGAATATACACAGGCGGAAGAGGAAGAAATTGTAACATTAATACTCAGTACTAATGAATAACAGGTACAATCTAACACTAGTAAAAGGGGTGCTCCAAGCCAATGCACCTCCTGTGAGTATGTGCAGAAAGAAGCTCCACAGCTGTGACCTGGAAATAATCTATACCAAGGTAATGTCAAGCTATTTCCAGGTCAGTGTGTGGTGGTAATAGCAACCACTCAGCATTCAGAAAATAGGATGGTAGCAGTGTGAGCAGCCTCTTCTTACTTTGGCAGTCCTAATATCTCATGTATTAGATCAGAAAAATAGGGCGGACAGCAATGACAGCAGTCTCTTCTTACCTCAGCATCCTTTATGTCCAGTATTAGACCAGAAACACAGAGCAGACAGAAGTGTAAGCAGGCTTTTCTTACCCCAGAAACATAGGTATCTCCAGCATTAGACCAGAAAGACAGGGTGGACAGCATTTACAGCAGCCTTTTACCTCAGAATTCCTGGCATCAGAAGTATTAGCTCAGAAAGACAAATGGATAGCCATGTGACTGGCCACTGATTCACTACCTTTGGAATCTTCAGGTGGATAGCATTGCGAGCCTCTTCCTAAATCAGCAACCCAAAATGGTGCACGACATAGCACACGTTGACTCTGTCTGCACCATTACAGTCAATGGCTCCATCAGCACATACATCCAAAGCCTGTTTTCAGAGGTAAGCCCCAACAGGACCACTGAGTGTACAGCAGAACGCAATGTGAGGACACCCTTACAAAAACAGAGGTAAAATACTGACCAAATACTGAACAGGTGATCACAGCCTTATGGAAAATAAAGGATCAGGCATGTTGGATTTTAACATGCTCAGTTCTTTATTCTTCCATTTGATAAATCCTCAGAATAGATGCCTGGAAGGCTCTTTACATTGAAAACACATGCTGAACACAGTGGTATTTACATATATACCCCCTTACATAAGGACACCGTGTTCAGCATTGGGAAGAATAGATGACATCCATATAATGTGTACCACCCTGTTTAGAAAAACAGATGTCTGATAGTTACCGATTCCTTAGTTACACACACACTTGAGCCGACAACACATAGTGGGGGCAACTGATTAGTGCATTATGCAAATTTCCCAAAATCTGGACCAAAAAAAATTTGCGTTTATATTCATGGGAAGTATAAATATCTTGCTATAGTTTTCTCGGTAATGGTGGCAGGATACAGAATTTACTTCTAAGAAGTGGCAGCAACCTCCTCTGTTTAAGATGTCATCAATGAACTACACTATCCAGCATGCTTGGCTACAATGAAATTCAGAGGGGAGTTATCAATGAGTGTTATATATTATTCAGTGAGTGCTTTCATTGTTCACATTCATTATTTATGTGATTTATACATATATTTAACTGTTTATATGTTTATGGACAGCTGGAGAGTCATAAATGCAGACCATTACTGTAAATCTATACAGAACAGACATGGATGGACAGAGACAGATGGACATTTTGGATGGGATCCCCTAAAAATTTTTTTTACTGCAATGGTAAGAGTAGATATGGCATTCTGAGTGTACCCTTCCAATGATTGGTGACCATGAGGGGAACTGGAGTGATTACATACAGACACAGACCTGGAGACTGCTGGATCAATTGTGATATACCAGCTACCTGTAGAAAATAACTTGTTTTTGGTGAAAAACGGCAAAGGACTTTTAGAATGATGGCCTAGCCATAGGATAAGTGATCAGTTGGTATGTCAGCCGGATGTACACAATGTACAGATCCAGAACAGCACAACTCCATCCTTGGGGTTCAGCTCTACTCGCATGTTTGCTTTCTACCACATTGGGAGCAGCAAACAGCTGACCAAAGTGGCAGGGGATACAGGATATTAGACCCCCATTAATCTAGTATTGATGACCTGTCTATGAAGTTCAGAAAAATTATGTGAGGGCATAAGATGTCTTAAGGTGTCTTTTTTTAACCCTTTACTGGAGATTCTTAATGGCTGGGTCAAACTTGGCCTGACATTAAAAATCCTAATGCCAGCTGGTAAAACACAGCTGGTATTAACTCCTTTATTACCCAGCCTGCCACCCACCACCAGGGACGCTGGAAGAGCCTGGTAAGGCGCCTGAAAATGGTGCTTCTTATAAATGCGCCATTTTCAGGGGCGACTACGGGCTGTTATTCTTTAGCATGGGGGGCCCTAAAATCATTGGGCCCTCACCCCGCTGAGAATACCAGCCCTCAGCTGCCTAGTTTTACCTTGGCTGGCAATTAAAAATAGGGTGGAGTCCATGCATTTTTGTTTTTGCTGGCCAAGGGTAAATTAGGCAGCTGAGGGTGGCAGCTCGCAGTTGTCTGCATTCATCGGGCTGGACTTAAAAATGCTGCGAAGACCCACACTTTTTTTTAATTTAATTATTTATTTAACATTCTATGATGACAGGTTGGTTGCCATACACTAATGTGTATGGCAACCAAGCAGATTCACTGTCCATATTGAGGAAATCCAGTCTGATTACAACAGCCAATCACAGAGGCTCTCACAGACTGTGAGCTTCTGTGATTGGCTGTTTGTTTGACAGTGCAGTGAATATGCAATTAGCTTAATAGGTGGCCCTGGAAGTCACAGTGGGAGACTAATAAGGGCTATCTAGCTATTCAATCCATTCTATCTTTTACAAGCATGGGAAAGCCCATGCTACAAACTCACACAGTGTGCTGTCTGTGTGTGATTTTTTCATGCACCCATAGACTTTCATTGTCCTCTAGCACGTTAAACGCGCATACAATCGCAGTATGCTGCGATTGGACTCGCATTTGACTCGCAATGCAAGTTCAGCGGAAGAAAATTGCAAAAATCTGATCTGACAGATTTTTTAACATTGGTCCGAAGGCAATGCGAGTTTTTCTCGCATTGCCCTTGCACGAGTCTCACGCAAGTGTGCCTTCAGCCTTACAGAAAGAATCAGCAGCCATCCCAAGCTGTGATGTCTATACACTCTTTTACTTCCTTCCCTACCCAGGAGCTGGGGTATATCCCGACTTGTTAATACATTACACTGGGGCACATTTGTAGGGCTGGTTTCACACTGTAGTTTTTTGCCAGATCAGGTTCCATCCGGTTTGTGTGCCAAAACTAGAAGAGGAACTTGTAGAGAAAAACTATAATTGAAAGATTGACACCTGTTCTGAGTTTTGGAGACACTCCTGGTTTTGGCACACAAAACCTGATGAACCTGATCAGGGAAAAAACTGCAGTGTGAAATCAGAATTAGGCTGGCTTCACACAACGACGCAGTCTGGTCCAAGGCTGTCCGGTGTAAACCAGACAGCCCCGGACCGGTTTTCGGCCCCATAGTTGCCTATGGGGCCGGATGGAGCCGGATGTCAGCTTTCTGCCATCCTGTTTCATCTCTGCAGTGGAATCCGGGAGAAATCGTATCTTTCTTACCGTACACAAAAATGTTGCTTGCAATGTTTTTGTGTCCGGGGAGAAAAGTCTCCCCAAAAAGCCGGATCCCGGATTTTTCCGGATTGTCTCGGATTCTCCCGGATCCGGGGCAATCCAGTTCTCCCTAACATAGGGGCCTATGGGGCCGGATTGCCCCGGTCCGGGTGAATCCGGGAACCGGATACCGGCGGCTGCACGCCGCTGTTGTTTCAGGACCGCGACTAGCTCCATGCTAGCTGCGATCTTGAAAAATCAGCAGCTGCGGCTGCAATTACAGCCATCCGGCTGCACACAGGACTGGAGGGCACATTTGGCCCTCTGGTTCTGTGTGCTGATCCGGTCCGGGGCTGTCAGGTTCATGCCTGACAGCCCCGGACTGGACCTTGCCGTGGTGTGAAGCCAGCCTAAGAATATCTCGGCCCGGGGACATTTTTTTTTAACACATCCAATTGCGGAACTTATTTTAGTCTACGACCTATTAAGTAAATTATACAACTATTCATTGCAGAACCCCTTAAAGGCCCTATTAGACAGAAAAAAAAGATTAACGATAGCAACTGACGAGTGAATAGTTATGGCATCATTATCATGTGTACAAGCTCATTATTACATAGGCAAATGTTCAATCGAAAGATCACTGTTGCAGTCGATGTAAAGTCTGTGCCAACAAAGACCAAATCAGTCCTCTAATGCGATGTGTTGATGAGGTAGTAGCAACTTACTACACAGTGAAATTTTATGCTGAAAAGCAATAATTTTTAAGCAAGTTAAAAGATCTTGTTTTACAAGAATCAAACACTATTATGATCACTAGTAGCTATTACACACTGCGCATATCGCTCTGCTTAGAATGATATTGCGATTTTCTGTGTGATTTTTGCCCCATCCAATAAGAGCTCTACAAGACAAAGATAGGTAGTTACCACAAAAGTCAGATTTTCATTTTTTAACTAGGAGGATGCTTTACTTTACATGTCTGTAAATTCAAATCTGACATTTTAAAGGGATTTTCTGAATTTGAAAACCCATTTTAAAACACTCTCATCATAGAATCCTGATTTAATAGTGGAAGGTCTCCCATTTTGGACTGTAGCAGCTCTTGATCTGGAGATCCTCACACATCAGAGCACTAAATGGGCAAACCATTGATCTTAATGGGAATGGTGTAATGCATTACCGTATATACTCATGTATAAGCCGAGTTTTTCAGCCCAAAATTTGGGCTGAAAAGTCTCCCCCTCAGCTTATACACGGGTCAATACGGTAGTCAGGGCCCGGCGCTCATTATATATGCACTGCATCCCCCTGTCAATCAGCGGCAGGGGGAAGCAGTGCATATATGCCCCCAAATGCTGGCACTCTCCCCCCTTGTAAGGGCCCCCCCCCCGCTGCGTATCTTACCATCCTGGTCTTCTGCACAGCGCCGCTCCTCGGTGCTCCGTCCTCGCTGCTCCCGTCCTGCTACATCCGGGATCTCCGGCCGTCGCAGGCATATGACGTCATCGCGCGACGGCCGGGGATCCCGGATGCAGCGAGGACGGAGCATGAAGAACGGAGCACCGAGGAGCGGCGCTGAGCAGAAGACCGGGATGGTAAGATAAGCAGCGGGGGGGGGCCCTTACAAGGGGGCGAGTGCCAGCATTTGGGGGCTGCTATTTACCCACTGGGGCTGCTGTATACTACCACTGGGGCTGTATATACCACTGGGGCTGTATATACCTCTGGGGCTGTATATACCTCTGGGGCTGCTGTATACTACCACTGGGGCTGTATATACCACTGGGGCTGCTGTATACTACCACTGGGGTTGTATATACCACTGGGGCTGCTGTATACTACCACTGGGGCTGTATATACCACTGGGGCTGCTGTATACTACCACTGGGGCTGTATATACCACTGGGGCTGCTGTATACTACCACTGGGGCTGTATATACCTTTGGGGCTGCTGTATACTACCACTGGGGCTGTATATACCTCTGGGGCTGCTGTATACTACCACTGGGGCTGCATATACCACTGGGGCTGCTGTATACTACCACTTGGGCTGCTGTATACACCTCGGGGCTGCTGTATACTACCACTGGGTCTGCTGTATATACCTCTGGGTCTGCTGTATACTAACTAATGGGGCTGCAGCTGTATATACCACTGGGGCTGATGCTGTATACTACCACTGGGGCTGCTGTATATACCTCTGGGGCTGCTGTATACCACACTGCTGGGGGTTGTATACCTGTGCTGGGGTCCACCCTCGGCTTATACACGAGTCAATAGGTTTTCCCAGGTTTTGGGGGCAAAAGTAGGGGGGTCGGCTTATACACAGGTCGGCTTATACACGAGTATATACGGTATTTCACCTGTGGTGGTGGTGTGAGAGGGGAACTAAACACGTACTGCTCTATTGTCCCACAGATTGCGGCTCATCCTTTGGGGTCTTTGTAGTGGGTTATCCTGTGATTATCTTTTTACTAGAGCTTCCTTCTAAGGCAGGGACACACTATGCAAGCTGCTTGTATCTCGCATGCATCTCGAATGAGTCACCCGGCCTGACTCCTGTCTCTCTGAATGGCGCATGGAGCTCCAAGGAAGCATAATCAGCTCCATGCTCCGTTTAGTGAGGCAGGAGTTGGGCCAGGTGACTCATGTGAGGTACTCGCATGAGTGTTTCTGACCTAACAAAAAGGAATTGGTCGTACTGAAGAAGGGTTTTTTCAAATTTGGCCCTTGGCACATCCATTCACTTTCATGGAATACAGCTGTATAGTAGGCTATGATATTATGCTACACAAAAAATGGTAACAGAAGACAGTTGAAAGTAAAAAAAACAAGAAAGCACAACCAACCCTACCCTAATGCTTAGCATAGAACATTGACGCAATGTAAACCGAGTCCCAAGGTGTTATAATAACATTTATATTTGACTTCAGTAAATTACCGCAGCAGCTAGATGTCAAGCAGCTTCCTCACCTCTATATTTTTTTCAGTATTTTGCAAACTGGATATCTATTGTGCTTTAACCCATATTTCATTTTGGCTTATAAAATGCTGATGCAAAATGCAGCGCTGCGATTAAAAACTTGGGCCTTATACGGCAGGTTACAGTTTTATCTTTTATCTGTTACTGGAGTGTTCCCCACTGACTTCTAAGGGGAAAACTACAGCATTGAAAACTGCATGTAAGCATGTACTAAAATGTTCGGTGAGCTGTTTCTATTATAAAACAGTGACTGAAGTCATGGAAAAAAAGTCGTATATGCACGACGTACAATGCCCAAGGTCCTGAGTACAGTGAATGTACTCTCACTCTTGTGCAGCATTGTACTGGTGTTTTAATGCAGCTTTTTATTAAGTTAGTGTTATTTTTTTTGTTATTCTTTACCTTGGAAGAATCCACTCATGGTTTTTGCTAAAAAGAATAAGAAAAGAATATCTGCACCGTGCGATCAAGGATAAGAGATGTGTGAAGAGGAGAGGTGTACTGTTTAATGGGAGAAAAAAAGGAAAACAGAATAAATGTTGATGCAAAATTATCAATAACTACTACAGTTTCAGGAATTATAGATGTGGTAATCGGTCGGACGGCATCCTGACTTCTTCATAGACCCATCCTAGTGACCACAGCTTCCTAGCACCAGATGTCCGTTGCAGGGAGGGGGCTAGAATTAGTGTGGGGTAAAAGAGAGGATGCAGAAGGCAAATGGCCCAGAGACAGAATTTAACCCATTTATTACCAGATGTATGCCAAAGTATGACATGCTTAATGAAGAGATGATGCCATGTGTCAAAACTGATCCCAATCAATCAGTATCATAGTTGTCTGATATCAGTGTTTCTGCTGACGACACAAAAACTGATGTTAGAAACAATGCTACATTTTAGATCTGAGAAATGGGGGTTATAAAGTTGCTTCATGTGGCCGGTTAGATCACATTTTATAGTTATACCTCTATCTGACAACGCTGGATGACAACCTATGTGGTTGATTGCCATTACAGCTCCCTCAATGGTCATCATTCTGATTTCACAGGCTCGTTAATATGTATCCTATTGCCTTTGACTGGATAACTAGGATTTCATTGAAGAAACCATACCACATTAACTTTTAAAAACCATAAATATCATATGCAAAGAAACAGATGAACACACATTCATTGAAAAATAATGGTGCAAATTATCCTATACATCATCACTAGGAAACACAACTGTGCCATGTTAGTGAGTGGAGACCTGCAGCCTATTGGTATTCAGTGTGCATCCAGCCCTGAGTCCATGGGGTGATTCGTGACACTTAGATAATACTAGTTCTTATTTCTGGAAGTGAGTGTGACCTAGTAATGACTTGGAAAAGAAAACAGTACAGTATAAACAGCAATAACAAAGGAAGAGAAAATCACTTCCCCGGACAAGTTATATGCATTCACATCATGTAACAACTTACGGGGCAAATGTTACAACTGCAAATACAGCAGATTTATAAATTGTTACATTGCAAAGATTACATAAGATTTCTGGGAATATGAATTGACCACATAACATTGCCACGGCCGAAAAACTAAAGCCACTCATAGGTGAAGTGAATAACATTAAGTATCACTTTACAACGACACATGTCAAGGGGAGGGATATGTGATGTAGCAAGTGGCCTGCCAGTTTTTGAAAACTGAATTTCTGGAACCATGAACAATGGGAAAAGGGGTAAGGATTTTAGAGACTATGTGTCACGGGCTCAGAGATGGCCACTCATGTTCTACGGGATCAGAAGGTCGCAGCACATGGATACACGCATGCCTCCGCTGGGTGGAACGGTTTTGATCTCCTGCTGGCCATGCAGATTTCCCTCGTACTAGTGTTGCAAGGGTAAGCAGTTCTTTTGTCTCCTAAGGCTTTCGGTCCTTGTCTTCACTCAGCTGTTCTGTTTTACACACTCCCCTCTGGTGTAAGTATTCCTAGCTTGGGTGATTGCCAGTGATTGTCTGCTATACCTTGGTTTTGGTGTGGAGGTGTGAGTCATAGAAAAAAAGTTGCTTTGGTTTTTTTCTGAAGATCGCTGCCTTGACGTTTCTTTTACCCTTGTCTGTCTTATTCTCCTCCTGTTGTTATCAAAGTGCAGGACTAGTGTTGCGCCTCCCCTATGCACTAGTAAGGAGGAGCTTAGGGTGAGATGGGTAGGAACATGATCGATACCTGGGGTGAAAGAATTCATCAAAGGAAGTCAATAAACTCAGGGTTGACTATGATAAGTGTCAGGGGTTTCCCTTCCTTTCTATTCATTGTGACAGATTTTCCCCTCCCCTTCTGTCTTGCAGTTTACTGTTTGGCTCCTTTGCAAGGGGGGGGGTGATATTATGGCAGGAGCCAAATTGTAATGGTTAAATGACTGTGTCCTAAAGAAGGGTCTTGTGGTCACTTCCATTATCTACCAGTTAGTATTCAGTAAAAGTGGTGTAAGGAAAGACAGTGATCTGGCAACAGGGAGATGGCAGGGTTATGCAAGCTTAATGATATGTGTGAACAACAATGGATAGCCTAGTGGGTCTACTCCCATAGTAGAACTTTATTTTTTTATTCATTTTAATGGTCTTCAGCTCAATCTCAAGTCATAAGGACTTGAAAATCTGTAGGAAGATCAATCTTGTACAAGCTTAGATAGGTCCAACAGGGTCTGCTGTGCTGTTATCTTGATTGTATCAAGCCATCGCTGTGCTGGTTTTTTCTTTACCATGTTTCTCCTGTTTTCCGACCATTATGTCCTTCTAGTGTGATTCCTCTCTTCATAGGCTGTGTCCAAAGTAGGCAAGTCTTAGCTTGGTGATCCTTGCTTCGAGTGACATATCTGGTGTGTTTTTTTCCAAAATTGATTTGCTTGTTCTTCTTGCCATCCATGGCATTAATAACATCCTTCTCCAACACCTAATTTTGAAAGCATTGATTCTTCTTCTGTCTTGTTCCTTTATCATCCAGATTTTGAATCAGTTTATTACTTTAGAAAAGAACAAACTACGTACAAACCGTGTCATCGTCAAAAGTGAAATGTTCCTCGATTTGAAGACCTTGTCCAGTGACTACAATGTTGATTTTCTCATAGTTATTCTCCTATTGACTTCCTGTGCCGTCGCTGCACCTTGAACTTCCAGGTCATCACCTTTCATGTCAAGTGAGTCTCAGCAGTAGTCAGTATCTTTGTCTTCTTTGTATTGCGTAGGAGTCCCATGTTGGAGCTTTCCACCTTGACTCTCCATAATAAGTCCTTCATTCCATCGACGCTTGTTGCTATCAATGTTGTTTCGTCTGTGTTTGTTGATGATTTACTCAGCAATTTCGATTCCTTCTTGTTTTTCAGCAAGTCAAACCTTTCTGAAAATGGCTTCTGCATATAAATTGAAGACGAATGGTGACAGGATGCAGCCTTGTCTGATGCTTTGCTCTTTAACTAAAACCATGCCATGTCACCATGTTCCATTGGGACTCTTGCATTTTGGTCAATATACAGGTTCCTAAGAAGGCTGATCAAATTATTTGGCACACCCATAGTACTGAAGCACAAATTGCTAAAAAGAAAAAGTTAAGAGGGTATTCTGATAGCAATAGGTGTATCACCTATCCTCTGAATAAGTGATACATTTATGTCATTAAAATTGGACCAATGTAGGTCTCCTGTTTGCAGGCTAAAATAAACACTTTGTTCTTAAAATGTAGGAGCCAATATTTTTATTGCCAAAATTCAAAATGGTCACGATTCCCACTGTTCATCATGGATGTAATAGGTGACTTTTTCCTGCACTATTGATTCTGAGCTGATTGACATCTCAGTTGTCCAGCGTAGTGCAAGGGCATGCTGAGCTGTTGATGTGCTCACTGACAATTCAGCTATCCAATCTGAGACTGGGAGATTCTGGGTTTTCCAGGTGTGTTCGGTTTGATTGCCCAGCTATTTAGATGAGCAGTCAGTCCAAGAGCACTGACAGTCTTTGTCTTCTTCTCAGTTGTACTAGTTGGTCTTCTGTATCTGTGCTCTGGGAATTGATATTTTGCTGGCAGCCCTTTGACTTTGGTTGACTATTCTTTTGCCTTGTCCCTCTCTTTTGATCTGCTGCCTTCAAGGCGTTCTGACTCTGGACAGTGATCTGACTACGCCTCTACCTATCCCTTTAATCTTGATGTGCTTTTCTGGTACCTGACCCAGGAACATTTGACTATCCTGCCTCTTGACTTGTCTGTGTAGTGACTAGTATCACAAAAATATAACATTTACAATTTACTGCATACTGATTGCAGCATTTGCAAAAAATTGTGAAAGTCACCACTAGAGGGAGCAAAATTTTACATTGAAATCAATATTGGTCCAGTAAGCAGTAAGCTCCATGTAAGGTTAACCACAGTCATTTAAAATGGTTTGTTTTTTGTTTTTGTTTTTTTTTTTTTAAATCTAGGTTAGTCCAGCTGGGTTTCAGGCTAAAAAATAATAATTAGGAATCTCTGACCCCCAAATTTAAGAGCTTAGAAGCCAAATTATATTTTTTGCTCACATTTGCAACAATTTTAAATGTCATCTAGAACCAACTCTTAGACCGTGTAACAGCGCTAAAGAGGAAAGGGAGAGGAAAAGAAGGTCCAGCATCAAAGGATTATAAATACCACAAATCACAAGGTTTATGCATTATGTAACTATTCAATCTACGGACAACATATTTAGTATATACTGTATGTTCATATATATTACCAGACCGTAGTATGGTGTCTTCTGTTTTACTTTGCATTGAAAACCTTGAAAATATTGTAGGGATCTTATTTTATTGTAGGCAGTTACGTCTAGAATTGTAAAGTGATTGAAGACTTTTTTTCTTTGCAGTCACAGAATTTCCATCAGAATAATCAACATCAAGGTCATATAATGCATACAATGCAAAGAATGGATTTCCCTAATTAAGGTTGCTGTACGAATATATTAGTACACCTTGCAACATTTATAAGGTTAAACATAGCTAAGTGAATAATACCAATAGTTAAACGCTTCATGCTTTTGTGACATGCTGATAAATCACAGATGAGAGAGAAAACATAACGTAATCTGTTAAATGGGCCTTAGAGACTGGATTATTTAAATTACCCCAACACCTAGACTGTTACCTAGCCATAAGCAACTTGGGTTACACTGACACCTATGATTACTATATTATGAGCCAGCTATGGTTAATACACTCATTTCATCTTAAGTAGACTATATATCCCTGATTTACATAAAAAATACAATTACAAAAGCTATGGTTATGATCCGCATTACCAGCAACATAGTAATAAAATTCCACTAGACAAATCGCTCGCTTTAGGATTAGACTCACGTCAGTAAATAAAGGAAAGCGGGTCTCTTCAGTAACAGATCGTAGGCACCAAAACCATATTCTGTATTCTGCTGAAGGCCCAGGGAGAGCTGTGCAGACCATTTCTCTTTCTAGTGCTGGCTTTTCACCATAACTCAATATAGGGCTCATTCAGCCGTACTGTAAATTAATTTTATTGGACAAAAAAACATACTGATTTTCATCAATGTTTTGGATCAGATTTGCATGAGTGTTTGGTGAGTGTAATGGTTTTTACCATCAGTACTTAATCAGTGTTTATCATATTCAACAAAAAACTGATGAAGGTTTTTCTTAGGGTGGGTTCACACAGCGGTCAGGTCCGGTCCAGAACTGTCAGGGGTGACAGCCCCGGACCTGATTTTGGCCCCATAGTATCCTATGGGGCCGGATGGAGCCGGATGGCAGTTATCTGAAATAAAGAAAACACATGAAAAATGGACATCGTAAAGAAACAATTAGGAGGCCATTTGAGGGCCGTCTTGAGTTTTTCCTAGCTCTATAGACTTCAGTGGATCAGTTTGAGCCATGACTCGGATTAAAAACAACATGGTTCCATTTTTTTTGCAGGCTACTCAGCAAAAAACATAAACACAAACCTAGACTTTATCAATATGTGAACACGGCATCTCTTATTGTTGTTAACATATGACATCCCTGCTTTGGCGTCCAACTTAGGTATGTGTGATACAGCTCCTGTCAGTTGTCACACAGGTCTCGGGAGTTGTATGTCTTCAGTGTGAAGCCCATACTGACACGTAACTAGGAATGGCTGCGGTTTGAGTTATTTTGAAGACTCCATTTTATGTCATTCTTTGAGAACCCCTTAAAGGGATGAAAGAAATATTGCATTACCTCTTTGATGGTATTGTGTCTCAGGGTTCTTTGGATCATTGAAATCAATCTCAGATACCTGGGATAATAAGTTTGGCAGGTGAGCCCAATAAAAGGAAAACTGGGTGTTCTACAATATTACGCAGGCCACAGTTTTCAAGTAACATGGGAAAGAAAAAGGATCTCTCTGCTGCCGAAAAGCAACAAATAGTGCAATGCCTTGGACAAGGATAAAAACATTAGATATTGCACGAAAACCTAAGCGTGATCATCATACTATGAAGAGATTTGTGGCTGATTCTGAGCACAGATGTGTTCATGCAGATAAAAACAGAATGAGGAAGGTTTCTGCCAGGCAAGTTCATCAGATTAAGAGAGCAGCTACTAAAAAGACCTTACAAACCAGCAAACAGATATTTGAAGCTGCTGGTGCCTCTGGAGTCCTTCGAACTCAAGGTACAGGATCCTTCAAAGGCTTGCTGTGGTGCATAAACCTACTATTCGGCCACCCCTAAACAGTGCTCACAAGCAGAAATGGTTGCAGTGGGCCCAGACATACATGAAGACTAATTTTCAAACAGCCAGAAAATATGGGAAGCAAGTTGTGCAGTTTTCCACTTTGGAGTGGTCGGTGGAGGTCCTGCAGCAGCTGATACTGTGTTTATGCTTTTAAACCAGTTGTGGGTCACACAACTGGAAAAGGTGAGTGGAACTGCATGATACCACCCACATCTGAGTGTCACTAGTGATAGGGCACTATTGCGCCTCTTGTTCCCCCACTCTGTTTTGTATTAATTTTCAAACAGTCTTGGTTAGGCTGGATTCACAGCTGCAGTTTTACCCTGATCAGGTTCCATCAGGTTTTGTGTGCCACAACCAGGAGTGTCTCCAAAACTCAGAACAGGTGTCAATCTTTAAATTATACTTTTACTCTGCAAGTTCCTCTCCTGGTTCCTCTCCGGGTTTTGACACACAAACCTGATTGAACCTGATCAGGGAAAAAACTGCAGTGTGAAACCAGCCTTACTGATGAGTGCCAACCAACCCTGGATGGTTCAGATGGATGGAGTAGTGGATGGTTGGTGGATGGCCACCATGTCCCAACAAGGCTGCGACGTCAGCAAGGAGGTGGAGGAGTCATGTTTTGGGCCGGAATCATTGGGAAAGAGCTGGTGCGCCGCTTTAAGATTCCTGGAGGTGTGAAATTTACCTCTGCAAAGTATATAGAGTTTCTGAGTGAGAACTTTCTTCCATGGTACAAAAAGCAAAAACGTGCCTTCAGAAGCAAAATCATCTTCATGCATGACAATGCACCATCTCATGCTGCAAAGAATACCTCTGTGTCATTGGCTGCAATGGGCATAAAGGGAGATAAACTCATGGTGTGGCCACCATCTTTCCCTGACCTCAACCCTATAGAGAACCTTAGGAGTATAATCAAGCAAAAGATCTATGAGGGTGGGAGGCAGTTCACATCAAGACAGCAGCTCTGGGAGGCTATTCTGACATCATGGAAAGAAATAAAGCAGAAACTCTCCAGAAACTCACAAGTTCAATGGATGCAAGAATTGTGAAGGTGATATCAAAGAAGAGTTAGCATGTTAACATGTAACTTGGCCTGTTAGGATGTTTTGGCGTTAAATAGCTTTTTTATTCCAGTGAATGTGACCTCCTAATGCTGCAAATTCAACAAATGAGCATTTTCAGTTCTTTCAAACATATCAAATGTTAAGAAACTCTACTGTGCCTAATAATTTGGACCAGTGTATTTAGAGTTTATCTTAATTTTGAAGATTATACTGTTATCATGGGAAGTTTCTTCAATAAAATTTGATGTATACTCTAACGGGTGATGACTTTTATTACACTGACTGCCATTTGCACCGACCATTTAGGGAAATCAGAGAAAAAGAACATTTGCATAATAATTTGGAACATGGTGTATAATATAACATAAAGATAAGCATATTATACAGTATGTATTTGCACTTGAAAGTCAGTTGTTCCCCAGCCTTGTATCTGACTGTATTTCCAGAGGGAATAAGGACAGGTCATGACTTGATTACTGTGACGCTGCTGATCTGATTACTATGCACTTTTTATAGGAGATGCAGCACATGAGAGCATTTCACACAGCTAAAAACAGAAAAGGTATGGTTGCCTGAATATATATATGATGACAAAGACAATGCATTCGTGGTGATCGACAGAGACAGACAGAGCAGGAACATGAACTTCTAGGTGAAGTTATTTTATATTTTGGTGGTTTGGAAGAGATGGGGGTTTGTTCCTAGTACCACATATCTGTAAAACTATTGAAAAATATATCATGACATTTCCACAAAAGACCATCTCTTTGTGAAGACCAGATTTTCAGCACCCTATTATACACATTAGCCACCCTTTCTGAGAAGGCTGACCCAGTAGAAGACCACTTTTAATACAATTGGGAATGGTTAGCAGTGGATTCGCTGCATTTATCCCAATATTTACCTACATAACAAAATGTGAAATATCAGAGCTCACTGAATGTTTCCAAGATTCCTAAACAAGGAAGAAGTCTTGTTTAGTAACAATTAATGACCAGATGGTAATGAGCGAGCTGGACCTGGCAGATCCATTGTGTTCATTAGCCTGACGCCTGTGATCATTTGTAAGTTCTGGATTCATAGTTGAAGTCCGGTTCTTGTTGTCGCTTACCATCCTTCTGGTCAGTCATTAAAGTAATATTCCTGACAATAAATATGAAATAAATGGTTCCTAACAGAGCTGATGTAAGAATGCTCATCTAATTTTATCAGTTCATGAATTTGCATTATGACAGTTCATTACAATATGTAAGATCGTCTAAGAATAGGAACAGTCTTATTAGGTATCAGCCAATCAGAATTCACTTTTTATTCTCTCACCAGCTGTAAAGAAAAATAAAGTTGGAATTTGATTATGGTAATTATTATGAGCAATAATAACAAACTTACAATAGTTTAAAAAAATGGGCTTCCATTATTGGAAAAGGCTTGTTAAAGAAAGCAACCAATAACAGTTCAGCTTTAATATCCAAAATGAACTGTAGTAATAAAACACCATGACTAATATCTGTACATGAAAAAATAAAGAATTACTCATTTCCCATAGATATCAATGGGTATTTAATGTAATATCTAAAAGCACCTGATCCTTCATCGGAAGATGTTCTTTGGAATTGGGGTCCTCCTGAATACAAATGCCCACTTGATTAACTCTGAATTCTCTTAAGTCATTTGAAAGTGGAATCTGACATCCATTAAAGGGAACCTGTCAGCTAGTTTATGCCCTCCCAGATATCAATGTTTGTCCCTGCAGCTTCATGGCACTATTCCAAGCATCCCCTGTCTGAGCTCATAATGTAATGGTAAAGGCAAAAAAAAAGCATTTATACATTTTCATTTTCTGAGGCAGTGACTACACCTTGGAGGAAGTAGTCACTCTGGCAGGTTAATAGTTAACTCACTATCAGGGGCATAACAACTGGGGCCGCAGGGGTTGCAAGTGCAAACGGGCCTGGATGTACAGGGGCCTGGCGCCCGCCAAACCCTACGACCCAAGCGCCTGCGTCACATGGATGTGTGTCCCTGGAGACGCACATCCATGTCACTGCGCGGCACTCTGCCTGGATGGTCCCCAGGCGGCTGTTCACGGCCACCGGTGTACCTTTTGAACTCCCGCGGCTGCTGTGTGCAGCACTGTGATGAGGTCATCACAGACAGGATGCAGCTGTCGGCGGGAGCGGTAAGCGTGAGCTCTATTCAGGAGCCGAAGAGCCTCTTACAGCTTCTGGAGACGGGGTGAGGGACAGTAGGTGTGTAAATACAGGGGGCAGTATGTCTGTGTGTGGGGGGTTATACAGTGGGCAGTATATTTGTGTGTGTGGTTATAAAGGGGGCATATGTCTGTGTGAGGGGGTTGTACGGACGACTGTGTGTGGGGGGGCTATACATCGGCAGTGTGTCTGTGTGTGTGGGGGTTTTACAGGGGGCGTGTGTCAGTGTGTGTGTGGGGGGCTGTACAGGGGTCAGTGTGTGTGTGGGGTTATACATGGGGCAGTGTGACTGTGGGGAGAATGTATGCTATCTGGAGGGCTATGAGCCTTAGGCTGGCTTCACATCACGATTTTGCTGCATCCGTATGTATCCACTTCAAAATGGATACACACGGATCCGATTTTGCCTCCCATGTATCCCTATGGGCAACGGATCAAATGTGTCCCTATTGGCATCCGATTTTAGCACCATCCGTTGCTGTCCGATTTAGTCACGGGGCCAAAATCATAGCCTGCTACGATTTTGGTCTCCGTGATTCAAATCGGACACCACGGAACCGCAAGGGATCCATTGCGTTCCGCGTTACATAACATGGGAGTCTATGTATCTCGGATCCATCAAAAAATCTGATCCTTTAAACAGATCCAATTTGCTGTACTGTGCATAGTCAGAAGTTGGTACAGCCCTATCTCTGCTAACTGATCACAGATCCGTGGAAAACATGGATCCATGTGCATCAGTGGCATCTGTTGTCACAGATCCGTGCCTGTCCGTGTGATCCTTGAAATTCAAGGATCACCACGGATGTGCAAAAATCGTGATGTGAACCCAGCCTTAGACAAACTATCAAGTCTCCTAAAATGAACTAACTGTAGTAAAGTCCTGAGGCAGCTGTGAGTTCATGTGAGGATCTACAGACAAGAAGAGAACTTGAACTCTAGCGCAACCTATTTGAATAGCTCTCTTAAAAGTCAATCTGGAGCCTCTGACGAGCCAAGCCATAAGACTTGGGATAAAGTCCAAACCAGAATCTCAATTTGCAGACACAGTGCTTCGGGGTGTTGCCCCGTGTTAGTGTAAAGCATGAGCTCTGATTTGGCTGTTTGACAGGCTTTTGACTGGGATCTATGTGATAAAATTTCACCTTGTGGAAATTGACCTATTCCTCTCAGAAAGAGCAATATGCATATTTAATTTCTCAGATGAGAATTTCATGGCTTATAAGCCTCCTTACATTGGCTTGTCTGGCATGACACTCTTCACAGGGAGAAACGTTACCCCTTAAATTTTATGTGGGGAGACCCACTGGTTGTATGCTGAGTTTAGGTCAGGTTTAAACACATACAGAGGTCTCCACTGAGCACTACATCAGAGTCTTCGAAAAACAGGACAGATTCCCAACGGAGCTATTTATTATAACATTGTGGACACTCTAAGGCTACGTTCACACGGTGCGTATCTCCTGCATATTCCTGCATTTACGCAGTGCTTTTTTGCTCGTGCGTAATGCAGTGAAACGCAATTATGGATACGCAGTCCAGCAAAACCTATGGGTTTGCAGAAATGCATTAACATGTTGCCCTTGTTGCGCGTGCGTAAAAAGAATCAATATGTCAACCCTTGGCGCTTTTTTCTGCGTGCCTTCCCATAGCCCAAATGATCAAATGGGTACGGGAAAAGCGTGCATAAAAAAGTGCACTGTGTGAATCCAGTTGTGCTTTTCTGCCCTGTACGCGCGCAAAAAAGCGCAACTGCAAAAAATATGCATAGTGTGAACGTAGCCTTATGCCTCCAGTATTCCCTTCTTTCAAATACTGCCAGTTCACAAAGTTTTTGTACATGTCTAAAAGAGACAAACTCTGGCAGAACAAAGGCCAGACGGTGACCAACATGACTCCTTTGGCTTCATAATAGTAACTAACTCTGCCTAGGTCCCATCGGAATCCTCTTTTTTGGGGATTCTGACAGAAACCCGATGTAGCGCTCAATAGAGAGCTCTGTGTGTGAACTTAGTCTTAAATGGAACTGGATTTTTTGGAGTACAAAATTGATACAGGCCTAGTGCAAACTTCAGGAACTATTGGTATTAACGATAATTTAGATAGTGTGGGGGGGGGCCAGCGCTTACTATATAGATATAGCTCACAGGAAATAAATATGGCGACTGGGTGTTTGTTTAACCCTTTTGAGGATGTTTATTGAAGTATGACAATATAATAAAACATATGGAATATTATACAGTAAAGCAATATTTCAGAATATTCCATAAAAAATATAAAAACCTTAAAAGAATAATAAAATATATGTTAAGAGTAGCATTAATTTATGTAGGAGTGAGGCCTCCTATGGTAAGGGTACACGCTGGGATGGTGTTGTATTGATTGTCTTGTTACACATCGTATTTCACATTGGAGGTGTACTGCAATTGTTCTGGGATGTCGATTTAGGTGAAACTTTTGGTTTTTGACTGCTGATCGGGAGACTATGAAGACAAAATGTAGACCTCATAAGTGTATAGCTATGTCTAGGGTTCGTTGATCATCTTACCTTTTGGGGATGATCTCTGGATCAGACAGTACGATGTCAGAGTTGGTGTAATTGTATCCCAGGTGGTTAGTTGACGTTTCTAAAAATTGTTTAAAATATTTCAATTAAAAACTGTACTCAAATACGAGTAATCATACCCTATCGGGTGCTTTTAGGTGCAGTTCGAATCACTATTTAATAGATACCTCTATAGGGTTCCTAGCTATTGATCTTCAGGCTCGTATGTTGCGCTGTTGTAATTATTAGAATTGTTCCTACTCTCCGAACTGTTTGGGTGAAGATGTTATTTCTAAAATAAATGAACGTTGTTACATATTTAGTCGCAATCTATTACAGACGTCTGGTTACATCACAGTGTACTACACTAACAATTACAGAACTTAATACCTTGTGTATGTGCCGTTCAGGTTCTGAGTGGCGTGTTGGTTGTACATAATATGGGTCATCTGGTGCTATTTTGCCAGGCCTAAGGCGGATCTTGTATATTGCACCTGGACCGGTGGTTGACTTAGTTGTTGTGGTCTATGGTTATGGTATCACTGGATTTGATAATATAAGTGATTACTTTCAATCCTTTTGAGATGTATCTTATATTGTGAGTTGATTCATAAATGATTACCTATAGCTGTCTTGGTGAGTGTGCCCCATAAAAAGGTAAAGGAATCGTATTTCTCAGATAACAATCTCTGTGTGGTGGTGTTGCTGTAAGAAAAATTATACGACGCTCTCAAGTGGTTTCACTTAGTTGATGTTATTTCCCTATAACATAGTGGGATAACACATCAGTGAAGGATTTTTGTTTCCAGTTAGTAATGTTTAACCTAATTATTGATAATTGGCAGGATTATACACTTATCACTGTACTTATCACTGTATTTCTCCTGTATATCTGCGCATACAGCTTTTATGTCTGCGTGTAAACTGTAAGTGTGGTTATTTCCATATCACTTTTATGTCAAAGGGAAGTGTAAATACTGCTGTCTTAGGCTGGTCTCACACTGCATATTTTTTCCTGTCCGTGGGATCCTACATTTTGTAGGACCCCACGGACAGGAACAAATCCGATTTGGCCCCCATGTTACCCTATGGGCCACGGATCACATCAGATTTGGCCTTATTGCCATCCGATTTTTGCAGGATCCGATTCGGTCCGATTTGTTGCTGTACCCAAAATAGGAGACTTCTCTGATTTTGGGCACAGCGGATCAAATCGGACCGAATCAGATTCAACATGATCCATGGCCCATAACATGGGGGCCTATGGAACACAGGTCCAAGAAAACATCGGATGGTTTCTCTGACCCGATTTTAGTATACTGAGCATGTTCAGTAAATTAAAATCGCTCCTAACCATCTAATTTCACTTCCACAATGTATATATACATTGCGTGACATTTAAGTGAAAGCATGGGTTATAAATAAAAAAAAATCGATTCTCACCTGTCCTGTGATCCACCGCCGTCGGCATCTCGGGATGTACGGGACCTGGCATGACGTCACAGTCACATGATCGGTTACCGCGGTAACCGGTTATGTGACCGATGACGCTGAGTGGGTAGCCCCGCCCAGTCAGGTCCTTTCAGCATCTGGACCTAGATGCCGCACATCGGGGGATCGCAGGACAGGTGAGGATCATTTTTTTTTATTTTTAACCCCTGCTTTCACTTAAGTTTCACTTGAGGCAATGTATATATACATTGTGGAAGTGAAATTAACCCGCATAGCTCATTCTGTGTCCAGATCCGTGATAATCACGGACCCGGACACAGAATAGGTCACCCCCTGTGGTGTCCGTTCCTGTCCGTGGGATCCTACAAAAAGTAGGATCCCATGGACAGTAAAAAATACGCAATGTGAAACCAGCCTAATGTGGCAGTCTACTGTCTGCCTATGGTGAATTAGCAGAGGTGTACACTGGCACTGTGCATTATCAATGTGGTTAATCTGTGTATACATGCATATAATCTTTATGCCAGAGGTATGTATAGATACTGTTCTCTTATGTGGCAGTCTATTATCTGTCTATGATGCATTAGCAGAGGAGTATATCAGCGCTGTATATATCCTGTGTAGTATATACCTGGTGAATTGGCAGAACAGTTTACTATAATGTAATCAATCTGTATAATATGGCTAGTCCGTTGGTTCTGATAAGCAAAGGTGTTGTCAGCACATTACCTCAATGGATCCCACTGTAGGTCTTGTCCGCACCGCTTTCACTTTTGGGTGTGTGGAGCAGCGTTCAGGAGCGCACGCCGAGGCATACGGCTGTGTGCTTCCTGGTATCACGTCACGTGATGTCCGCGCCACTAGATATGTCAGAAACACATGACCGGGAGGGCGGGGACGGTGACGTGGTCAGTCAGGATAGCGGGGAAATGTCAGGAATGGGCGGGCAGATTGTCAGTACTGCGTATCACCTATGCATTTCAAAGGCTACGGCCTTCTTCATCAGCGTACCTGACTGGATTTTTTGTTTTCATTTTCCCAGATTGAGATAACACTGCAGCAATATACAGCAATTTTGGAAACCACAGCAAGGAACACACCACAGCCACATTGTCTGAAAACAACCTAAGGTTACATTCACCCAGCCATAATGTCACTCTAGATATTTTTTTTACCAACGATAGAATTTCATTTCATCATTAAGGTGCAAAAAAACAACTGATGCCATAGTCCAGTGATGGCGAACTCCAGGCCTCGAGTGCCACCAACAGTGCAGGTTTTCAGGATTTCCTTACATTGCACAGGTGATAATATAATCACCTGCACTGGTAATGATTCCAACCTCTGTGCAATGCTGAGGAAATCCTGAAAACCTGACCTGTTGGTGGCACTCGAGGCCTGGAGTTCGCCATCACTGCCATAGTCTATTTGATGATATCTGAAGGCATGAAACATACATTTTCCTGGTACATTTGATACCCAGTAAACAATAAATATCTAATGTAAGAAGTCCATATTCTATTCTTAGGCTATGTTGACACAAGGTGGATACAATGAGGTCTTCCCATCTAGATTTGTGGATGGAAAACGTGCATAATATGGCTGGCTTCACACCATGGTTAAATCCAATCCGGGGCTGTTAGAGGTGAACCTGACAGCCCCGGATCAGATTTCGGCCATAGGGCCGGATGAAGCCAGATGGCAGCTATCTGCCATCCAGTTTCCATCTGTCTGGGAGGATTGGGGAGTTTTTAGATTTTTCTCCCGGACAAAAAAAGTGCTGCTTGCAACATTTTTGTTTCCGGGGAGAAAAATCTCCCCAAATTCGGATCCTCCCGGATCCGGGGCAATCCGGCGCTCTCTAACATAGGAGTCTATGGGGCCGGATTGCTCCTATTCGCGAGGATCCGGGAACCGGACACCAGCGGCTGAAGTTCAGCGTGAGCTACGCTGAGCTTTAGCACCAGGGAGCTGTCCCCTGTGAAGGCCTCCGGAGCACCAGAGCTGTCCCCATATTAGCCCTCCGGTTCTGTTTGCAGCTTCAGTCCGGGGCTGTCAGGGGTGAACCTGAATCGGATTGTGCCGTGGTGTGAAGGCAGCCTATTACAGCAGCAAAAAATGTCATCTACACACTGCGTAAAATGTCTGCAGCGGAAACAGACTAGTTGGTTTTTACAATAGATTTAGTTTCACCTTTTGCAACACTTAAAGTGAAATGCACAACAAAATTGTATAACAACCTGCAATGGAATATTTGTACAAATGAATGTACATTTAGGATAGACTTAGGATATGCAAACATTTGGCAAAATGTGTGGGTTTGGAAGGGTTAAATAAGAATATTTGAGAATATAAATCAGTGAAAAAATATAGTCACTTCGGTGGATACACTAATAAAAATCATTCGGGATATTCTGCAAATTTTTAAATAAAAGACTGAGCCAATGCTCCATACAAAGACTAGACCATGATTTATTAGCTACAAACTATACAACTATATTAAGCACTAATATTCTCCTCATCTTAGAATTGTCTAGCCGCTAATAAAGATTTAGAAGACCACATCAACCAGAAGTCGGGGGATCCTTCATCGGATCAGACTGTGAAGAACATGTCTAAGACAATGCAGCGTTCTTTTCTGTGGATTCTGTCACCGTAGCAACTAACTGTGACAGAGGATCAGTTAATTGTATGCTTCTGTTCCAGCATGTGTCAGCACAAACTCATACTCAGGCACCGGACTCGGCTCAATCTTTCTTACAGAGAACTATTTGATGTTGTGCCACTGCACTGCTACAGATACAGACCAAAATATAAAAAATGAAAAAGTCTGCTAAACATAATTCCATTGAAATATAAGTTCAGACATAAACATCATGTTTTGCCCCTGGCAGGGACCGTGGGGTACTCGGGAGTTCTCGCCTCTACCTCAGACTGAACTTGACTCTCTGGTGTCTCTCGGCTGACTGGTCTCTTTGAACTTGGTGTTGTGTCCTTTGTTACATCCCCTAACCGGTTCTGTCCTAACTTCCCACCCTTCACTTGCCTCCTCCCGACATCCCGTTGCTGGACATAGAGTTCCTAGACTTGGGACGGAGTGTGTTGGGTGTCTGTTTGGGGTGACCGACTTACCAAATCCCGGCGTGCTGCGCCATCTAGTGGTGACCGGTCCGCAGGGGTGCCACAATCATCTGTCAATTTATCAAAAGTCCCATTCAGTTTCTCTTAAAGGGACACTGTGAGGTCATTTTTCAGTATGATACTAATATTACCCTTGAATAGGGCCTGGGCAGACCTTTTAAAAACATTAAAATCATTATTGTACTTTTGTAGTTTCCATGTTATCACCATTGTCAGAGCCTGCAGAGAGCTGCTGCATTAGTCCTGTCCCATTATAAGCAGAGACGATTAGTTCTGTGCTGTATAAACTGTCATGTAATTATTCACACCCTCTCAGCAGCTCTCTCCTCCTCTCCCTTTGCTAACAGTGCAATTTCAGGTTTCACTTTCAGGTATGTTAAGTTGATATCACCACAGAGGGAGAGAGCTACTGAAGGTCTGCCTTATCTAGACTCCATTTGTGTCTGTAAAGCAGATACCCTGCTGTGCTGTGACAGTTTCTGTGTTGTAGTTCATCTCTTGTGATGCTGCACACAGAGAGCAGAGAGGAGAATACAGTCCCCCCACTGATCTCCTGTGTTGTGATGTGACATGCATATTCATGCGTGGGGAGTGGACAGTAGAGAACTAAGTGGATCATTCACTGTGACAGATGGAATGAATTGCTTCATTTGAAGTTTACAGAGGATAGGAGGGAAATAATAAATAAAAGAAATACATAAATAAGAGTTTAGAGGGAGGAATTAGAAAATGATATCAGTTACATGTGGTTTTTTGACCTGACAGTTTTCCTTTAAAGGGGTTTTCCCACCAATAAAGTTAATTTAATCAAAAGATTTTGGAACAACAATAGGTTCCACAATTGCATGTGATTAATAAATGTTCCTGTGGTGAGCTAATCTTATATATATGTCCCTGCTATGTACTATGTAATATCTGTATCTGAAAAGTGCCAGAACATGGTATCTCACACCATCCTTATTGAAAAAAAGAAAAGGTACAAGGCAACTGTTAGGTAGATTCATAACTGGCTTAGTGATCGGACCCATAAATGGCTGCACATCCATTTGGAAGAAAATGTCAAGTGGGGTACCACAAGGCACTGTCCTAGCTGGGTGTTGCTCAACATCTTTATAAATGATATAGATGAAGGAATTGAGGGTAATCTGATTAAATTTACTGATGATGCAAAGCTAGGAGGGATAGCTAATACTTGAGAAAGGCTAGAGAAAGGGTCCTTGTACTCAAAATGTTTCCATCTGTGCCATGCCTGAATAAACGTTCTTTGATGCACCTAAGAACTGGAGTGCTGTGACTCTATCACATTTTGTATGTATTGGAAACCTGCAAAAGGAAGGTTTGGTCTGCTTGCACCACAATATTTTGTCTCCTGTGCTGCTCCTTTCTCTCTTTTTTCAATACTAGAGAAGAGAGAGGATTCAAAAAGATCTAAACAATCTGGAACAGTGGGCAGCAACTAACAGAATGCTTTTTAACTGGGAAAAATGCAAAATCCTACATCTGGATAAGGAAAATGAATAAAGCATATACAGAAGGGGAAAGAATAGGGCTAATCAACGGCACGTGAAAAAGATTTGGGTATACGAATATATCACAGACAGAACATGTGTCAACAGCATGATGCAGCAGCAAAAAAAGGCAAACAATTCTGGGATGTATTAAAAAGAAGGGTACAGTCTAGATCACGTGAAGTCATTATCTCCCTCTACTCCTCTTTGGTCTGAGCTCATCTGGAATACTGTGTCTAGTTCTGGGCACCACATTTTAAAAAAGACATCAACAAAATGGAGCAAGTTGAAAGAAGAGTGACCAGAATGGTGACCCATCTGCAAACAGTGTCCTAAGAGGGATGGTTACAGGATTTGGGAGTGTTTAGCTTGCCAAAAATAAGACAGAGAGGAGAATGAATAGCTCTCTACTGAATATCTCAAGGGCTGTCACACTGTAGAGAGATCAGATTTATTCTCATTTGCACAAGGAAAGACTAGAAGCCATGGAATTAAACTAAATGAGAGGATACACAGGTTAGATATTAGAAAAAATGTTTTGACAGTGAAGGTGATCAACAAGGGAACAGGCTGCCACGAGAGTTGGCAAGTTCCCATTCAATGAAAGTCTTCAAAAAAAGGCTGGACAGACGTCTGTTTGGGATGGATGGTTTAGTGAATCCTGATTTGTGCAGGGGGTTGGTTCAGATGACCCTGGAGGTCCCTTCCAACGCTAACATCCTAGGGTCTGATCATACCACATCTCTGGGCAGAGGAAGAATAATAAAATACAAAAAAAGATATTACAGCAAGAGAGTGCAAATAGTTCTTTCTTCGAGGTAAAACATTTTTTAACAACTGCCAAAAAAATGTTTAACCTCACAAAAAGAATCATCTATGATCCCATGCTGTAATGTCTGTATATTCTTACATCCTCCCCGGCCTAGGAGATGTGGTATGATCAGACTATGTTCCTGTATGTCAGACACAACCATTACACAGTACATAGCAGGGACCCAATATTAGGTTATCTCAGCACAGGAACATTGTTTTTAAACACATCCAATTGTGGAAATCATTATTCCAAGTGGCTTGATTAAAATGGACTTTAAATTTAATGTTGCTCGTGGAAACACCCTTAAGGGTACCTTTACAAGTCGCAACATGTATGCAATTTCACTTGCAACTTACTGGTTGCTGTGAAATCATGGACACATTGTTCTATTTTGTTGCTGTGTACAAATGTAACAATGTGTCCATGATTTCACTGCAACCAGTAAGTTGCAAGTGAAATTGCATGCAATGTTGCGACGTGTAAAGGTACCATTAAAGTTACAGAAATTTTTTAAATATGAATGACGACTAATGTGACATCTGTATGACAGGCACATTTCCCAGACTAATCAATAGGACTAATCTGCCTCGTTAATAGCCCCATACTAGGAGATAGTTGACTAGCTGACAACTACCATTGTTTCCCTGAAAATAAGACAGGGTCTTATTTTAAAATTTTTGCTTCAAAAGATGCCTATGGTACCTTCACACGATGCAATCTCGCCTGGGAATCCTAAAGGTGATATGTCGCCCCGAAGCAATCGCCGTGAAATTGCCACACAGTTGTGGCGTGTGATTGGGGAATTTTGCAGCGATAAATCGCCTCTCGCCTGTTGCCTGAGTTCTGAGCACTGCTCTGAAATCAGCCGCAATCATGAAGGGGATATTTCCATGTTGTGGCGTGTGATAGGGCGATAGTGATGGAATCAGCGTCGCCTATGATTTCCCGTAGGCGTGCCACAGCGTGCTGTAGTCCACGCCCCGTCTGCGATGATTGGTGGTGGCTACTGTGTTCCCATTGGCTGTCAGTTCACAGGGTGCCATATTTGAAGAGCTGTCTGTTCAGCAACATACACATCTTCGATTGCGTCATGTATTAGCCAGCCTTCCAGAAACAGGCTGACCAATCGTAACGCTGTTGCGTTGTCCAATGAGAACATATGGGGGGTTTATTTTTGAACAAAAAAGATCAACATTTATTCAAATATAATCATGACCAAGGCCAAACCAAAGCCTTTGCTCCAACAGGGGCTTGTGTCTGTAACAAATTAAAGGTTTGGATGTTGAAATTCCAATGGCTGGATCCTTCCCTCACCCTGACCTCATCTGTCAGGAGAGTATTGGGAGCACCCTATACACATTACACTGTTTCGCTTATCCCAATGATATCGGCAGCAGGTTCAGACAATTTTAGTCTAATGTGTATTGGGGCCTTACAAAAAGGTAACTAACATCTCCATGGTAGATGTAATAGTGGTCATGGTATATTTTATTTTATAAAAATGATTATATAATTTACATAAGATTATCTCATTGTAGCTGTAGGAACTTAAAATAACTTTTGTTGGTGACTAATTTTTTTTTATTTTAGGAAAAAAATGCTTTTTATTCTCAATAAATTTGTATTATTTTTAACAAAACAAATTAAGAGAAAACTCTAGTGTTTTTTCCTAGACTTTGATGAAGTCCTAAAAATGAGTCCTAAAAAGGTCCCGGGTCCAAATGCTATATTAATTTACATTAGAAAAAAAAGCAATTAAACTTTAGTTATGAAGAAATCTGACTGCTGTCTTCATTACTGCTTGTCTTCTTAGTCCCATGGGCCTTTCATAAAAGAACAAGTGCACAAGCCTAGTAGCGGGATAACAGGTACCTGACATTAGATTCCAGGATCACACTTGGATTCAAATATGCTGCTTACTGTGGAGGATTAGAAAGTAAGCAAAACATGCAAAATTGCAAAAAATATTTTTCATCAAACATTGCAGCACTTATTTTGTGACCACAATTTGACAATATCTTCTTAAAGGGGTTGTCCACTACTCAGCCAACCCATCTCATGTTTGCCCCCATTAAAATAACAACACCTATACTCACCCCAATGCCAGCATTCTTTAAGCTGTTACATCATGTGAACCCTGCGCCCAATCAGCACTCAGGTAACCCCGCTGCTAAAATGAGGGACATGGCCGCACTGCAGTCTGACAGCAGGTTTAACTGAGCTCACTAACTGCCGCGGGGAGCCCTCAGTGACTCAATGACTGACGTCACTGCTCCACCTCGGCAGTTAGTGTTATACCAGAGACGGCAACAAAAGAACATTTATTTCAACACTGAAGTCTCCATATGTAGCAGAGCAAGGATCAAAAATAGGGCAAAGCTCAAGCATTTTGATTGCCAGCCAAGGTAAGGCCAGGCAGCTGGAAGTGGCAGCCTATATCTGTCCACTGCATCTGCACTGACAATCAAAAATACAGCAAAGCCCTATGTAAATTTTTTTAAATTATTTAGTTATTTTTACACCCAATGATGGCAGGTTTGTTGCCAATGGCAACCAATCGCAGATGCTGATACAATGGATGAAGACGGAAGAGACAATCACAGATACTGTCACAGAGAGTGGGTGTCTGTGATTGGCTGTTGGAGGCAGACTGCAGTGAATAATCAGGAAGTTAATGAGCGGCCCGGAAGTACAAATGCGTGGTCCTGGATAAGTATAATGCTGCAGTTTAATCACTGCTTTGCTTATTTTAACAGCCCACCCAGCCCCTCTAGCCACCATTTTATAAGTTTAAAGTCCGGGTTCAGGACTTAGGCTCAAGTTTTGGTCAAGTCTGGTCCCAAACCCGGACTTTAAAGTCCGGCTGGATCCACCGAACCCAAACACTGGCGGGTTCACCCATCTCTACTAGTAACCTTTGGAGTAACAGCAATCTAGTTGTGCAATAATAACATTAGAGTGACCCTGTCAGCTGATCCGTGTTGCCCAAATTGTGGACAGCATGCACAATTGTGTTCAAAATAATAGCAGGGTGTTCAAAAACATGAGTTAAACCCAAAATCTTTATAACAGATTTTATTTCCATGCATATGGGAATGTCACGAGTTTGTGACAGCCTTTTGTGTTGTTTTTACTGTTTGTGTTGTCCACTCCCGCCTCTCCTTAATTAGTCATGTGACCCTTCAGCTGTGGTCTGTGATAGCTCATACTTGACCAGCCAGGATAGTGGAGGTTTTTTAGCCACTGCAGTGTGAGGATCAGCCAACCTGGTGCCATACATCTGCTGTTTTCAGGAGCAAATCAGCAGATTCTAAGTAGTTAACTTTTGTTTCTTTTCTTGTTCCTTTGAGTGGAGAGTAGGGGTTATTCCAGGATATACTCAGGAGATCGGGTACGCTGGCAACTCAGAACTCGCCACCTTTAAGCATATCTCTGGGATAAGGGTATGTGCAGGGACCCAGTTATTAAGGGACAGATCAGGCTTCCTTTACCCTGGACTTATTTAATTTAACCCTGCTTCCAGTCGTGACATTATCACCGACCCATACCCATTTTATTTTTTTTTTGAGTCCGCATGGCTCTGGCTGCAGCATTCGCAGCCTTGATACGGACCCTCATGGATGAGGTCACACCTCTGCAATTTCAATTGGGCATCAGCTGCAGTGCAGCAAATGTTTGGTGTTTTTACGTTGGTTCAGGCTTTTGTGCAACCGGAACCCAAAATATCTCTCTCTGACCATTTTAAGGGTGGGAGAAACACGTTTTGGGTCTTTAAGGAGGCCTGTAAATGCTATTTTAGGTTCCGGCCTCGTTCCTTAGGGAGCGAGGAACAACGTGGAGGGATTGTTGTCTCTCATCTCAATGGGGATCCCCATTCCTGGGCATTCTCTCTACTGACTCTACAAGAGGGGTGGGGGACAAGAGGCGCAATAGTGCCCTATCACTAGAGACACTACAGGATGTTGAGGTGGTGCTATGGAACCACTCACCTTATATCCCTGAGGAAGGTGCCAGGTGGGGCACAAAAACGCGTTGGAGTAGAAGAATAAAGAATAAGAATCTGCTTTATGAAACTCTGAGTCTCATGAGAGTTTTTTTGGACTTGAGCAGCGCGGACCGTGACACACCTTTTTTCCCATAATCTTCCCAATCTTTACATTCGGTAGACAAGTTTTTTGTGGCTTTTGCCCTCGTTTATGTGGACCCTGATGGCATCTCTCTGGATGGAGTCGAAAACTCCGTAGACTCCAGCAGAGGACACGGCCGGCTAAAGAGTACTGTTCTGAAGGTGGGCCACAGACACCCAATGGAGTGATCTGGCTATTAGGAGTCAGTGCTGTCATGGGTTGTCTAGTAGGCTGCAGGATTCCATGGCTCAGTACTCTGCTCCGAAGTTGTTGGAGGCCGCTATGTTCCTTGCCAACAGGGTAAATAGACACCTCAGAGAAAAGATCCACTCTACTTCTGGCCCCTGTTGTTCCCACAATTGCTGGCTGAGGAACCAACCTTGTTGAAGGGGTGTCTCCTTGGGTGCGCTCTGGTTGTTCGGCGTGGGTTGGGGGCATGCTTTTATTGCATGTGTAAGGACCACTTTATCGGAATATGTCCGTCTTTACCCAAACCAACATCTAAGAATCCATCTCCCCCAGGTCGTGTGGAGGATGGCAAACTTACTGTGCGTATTTTCTCAGTTTTCCCTTCTGTTCCGGCTAATACTCTTCTGGGACAAAGAAGGGGTCTTGTTACCTTATGTCAGGACTGTGCTAGGCCTCCGTTTCTCATTAATAGAAGTAACAGGGGAGTAGTTCACACTGGGGTCTCAGTTCCTGAAAGTACGGTTCCCAATACATTTTTTCACTGTCTGAAAAGCCAGCCCCCTTTTATCGCAGTAAGGAATGGGACCAGTATGTATACATTTCCTCTGTTCTCTCCTCTCTACTGCGTAAGGTGACAAGGTGCAAAAAGAGAGAGGGGATGCAATTCATTCCTCAGTACAAATTGTTTCAAGACCTATGGGTGAGCACAGGAGTGGTGGTGGAGGAGGGGTGGGCGTCTCCTCCAAACTTTCTGTCCCTGTGGGTGGAAATTGCAAGTCTCAGGATAACATCTCAGCTGTCCTTCAAGGTGTGTGCCATCGCTCTCTAAGGCTGGCTTCACATTAGCGTTTGTGTCTGCATGCTGATGGCATGCAGACACAAACGCTGTCAGAAGCAGTGTCCAAATGATGTGTCCGCAGCGGATAATGTCCGCCTGCGGACACATCACTATGGAGCCCGGCAGCCAATCGGCGCTGTCCGGGGGCGGGCCGGGGGCGGAGATCAGCGCCGGAGATCTCCGCCCCCCCCGGCCGCCGGTAAGCTCCGGGACTGTCGGCGGGGAGAACAGCTGATGTGAGAGCTGTTTGAATCTTCCCGCGCCGACACTGAGAGGAGATGTCGGCGCGGGAAGATTCAAACAGCTCTCACATCAGCTGTTCTCCCCGCCGACATCGCTAGGAGATTACAGGCGGCGGGGAGAAGGAGGACAGCAGAGGCTGAGCTGATCTCCCGGTGGCCGTCGGTGAGCTCCTGTGACATCACCGGCGGCCACTGGGAGATTTTTCAATGGGTCCGCAGCGTTCTCCTGCGGTGTCATGCAGAGGACACTGCGGACCCATTGAAGCCAATGCATTTTTTGTACGCTTGGGGACGCTTGCTGATTGTCCAAGCTCCCCAAACGCACAAAAAAACCCAACATGCTGCGTCCCGGGTGCGGATGCTGGACACCGGAAGCAGCAGATATCGTCCGCATCCGCACCCGAACGCAGCAAACGCAGGCACCATGCGTTCCTATGTTAAACATAGGAACGCAGTGCGCATGCGTTTGACTGCGTATGGGAACGCAGCAATACGCTGCCTTCCCATACGCAAATGTGAAGGCAGCCTAAATGCTTAAGTGGTAATAAAAATGCAGGTCCAGACGTGAGAATAAGTACGTTTGGGTCTCCATTAAAAACAACAAGTGGAAGGGTCTGTCTGGAACATTGGGCTCGAGGATTATCGGTCCATTTAAGGTGATGGCCATTATTAACACTATGACATATCGATGGAAGCCCCCAGTACTAGATTTTCCCAACATATTTCATAGGTCGTTGCTTGTGGGACTTCTCACAAAAGTCCCCATCTGATGACCTGCTCTTCATAGCTGTTTACTAGACCTAATGTTAATGCAGCAATCTGGCAGACAGCCATGAACCACAAATCACATGCTTGCAAGCCACATGTGACTCTCAATTCATAGGCTGGGGGTCCTCCGGTATTTAATAACTGTAAGCGTGTAAGCAAAATTAAGTAAATATATATAGACAAAAGTGTTGGGGGATACCTCTCAGTGCTGAATTCAGATTTTCCATTAAGTACCATAGCCTCAACTTTATAAATCAAACTCACAGCCATGCGATCTGCCTTTACAATGATTTCTGAAAGAATGGCTCATACTATCACTAAATTAAAACGTGGCATTGTGCCAAAAAGTCATCATTGTAACAAGAGAGTTTGTGATTTTGTGTATGGTTGGTGGAGTTTGGTGTGGAAAAACGTGACTGACCCGCACAAAGCCCTAACCGTAACCCAAATACATTTGAGATGAACTAAAACAGGGATTGTGAGACAAGCCTGCTTGTCTAACACTGTCTGATCTCATAAATTGATTAATTGGCAAAAAATCCCACAAACACCCTTCAAAATCTTATAAAAAGCCTCCCCAGAGAAGTAGAAGCTGTTATAGCTGTAAAACTGGTAATCCACTCCATATTAATGCCTAATGATTCTCAATGGGATGTCATAAAAAGCTCCTGTAGGTGTAATGTGTCCCAATACTGTTGTTCATATAGAGCATGTAGATATTACAGGTGGTTTATGTACTGGGGGAGGAATGGCTCTCATTAAGTGCAGCCTAATGCACTATCCTGTGTACAGGCCTGTACCTGCCTTCATGCAAAAAGGGCCAAAGGTCAGGCCTGTAAATTGATGTTACCGGTGTGATAACCTGCTTTAGCCTTTAGAGATGTTGTATTATACAGTGCTGAAGTTTATCAGTAATGGCTTTACACAGTAAACTACAGGAAGTGTCTCCACCCATGTGGTATGAATGTACGGCTAATTTGGACAAGTGATGTGGAATGAATGACAATTTGAATATCATCATTGGATAAATGTTGAAGGCTATGAAAATTAAAGGGTACTGTATGCCCCTATTTAGCCTGCAGTTGGCAGAAGAACTGCGAGGCAAACTAGAAATGGCAACGTAGCTAAGGTCACATGGAAGCTTATAGTGTTGATAATGCCCTGTGATTTCAAGTGTAATGAAGGGAGAGAGCAAGCTATCAATCTAGTCTGATACAATACGCTGTGGTTCAGTAATGTAGTCTGTATTTCAAACCAATCTTAGCACTTGTGTAAACTAATACGATGATTCAAGATTTCTAATCCTTAGAACCAATTTGCATCTACAATTGGAAACTAAAGCTGGACCTCCATGTTGCTACTCCTTCTTGCACATACTTGCCAACGTTTTGAGTCAGGCGTCCCATTTATCAGAGCCACGTCTCATTTTAGGCTACTTACCCTTTCCATAATTTCCACATCCCAACCTTGCCCAATTAAACACCCCTTGAAAGTATTGAGCATATGGAACATTTGGATGTGGAGCTCTGTCTAATAAAAGAGCATCCTGGTGTCAAGTAAAGAAACTTGTCAGAAGAGCATTTTTTCCTAGCGTTTTTGGCAAGAATCTGGAAAATGTGACAACTGTTTTAGAATTATTTTGTTCCCTTGTGTACACATAAAGTCATGTTATGAAGAGGAAAGTAAGCAAGGGCATAACTTGAAGCGTAATTGTGTTTAAATTTTTATTTAATAATAATGTAGAGCAAGGGATTATAATAAACTCTTAAATATACCTTAGAAATGAAATCTGGAAGAAAACCTTTCAAAACCTTCTAGAAGATGTTCCCCCTAGACTGTTTCTAAACCAGACATATGCTCATTGTCAGGGATATCCATATTCAGATTCACATAATGAATAGGGACTTATAAGGGTGGGGGCGGAGCCTACACAGCATGCGTGCTTCTGGCTACAGCTGATGTGGTGTCAGGTTACCATCAGCTGTAGCCAGGAGTGTGAACGATGTGTAGGCTGCTCCCCCACTCTTATAAGGCCGTATTCAGTGTGTGAATCTGATCACCGATATCCCTGACAACAAGCATAAGTCTGGTTTAGAAACAGTCTGGGTGAACATCTTCTAGAAGGTTTTTGAAAGGTTTTCTTCCAGATTTCATTTGTACAGTATATTTGAAATTTTATTATAATCGCTTGCTCTACATTATTATTAGATACAAATTTAAATGGTAGTTACACTTTAAAGGTTGTATACCTCAATGTGAAATCTAAAACAGAGCTTCCACTTCCCATACTGGTGTCTTCTTATGTGACCAAAGGCTATTGGACCCCTATAGGCACCAGCCCCTGGATAAGCCTGCTACCTCTCCACTCAGTGTTATTATACATTACAGCTTACCTATCAAATGTTATTGCAACAGTTTAGAGGCAGATCCATTATATTCATGAGTTAGTATAGAAAATATTGGAATCTGAGAGTCTGAGTTAGTACACTATGTCATGAGTACTTGGAGAAATATTGTAATCAGAGTTTTATTCCAAGCAGAAGACATGGATATAAGCTGCTATCTTACTGGAATCATTTAAAGAGCACACCATGCAATAGGGAAGACTCATTTACTGAATTCAGACTTAAGGTATCTCCTTCCTGTAAAGCAATATGTTTGGAGCAGCAGATTACAGTCCAGGGGGATTTTACATAAAATCGTTGCCTGCAGCGTCTTAGTGTGTGCCGCTTTTTTCTGTAACAGAGAGGTGAAGATTGTTATTAGTACTTTACTATCTACAGCGGATGGCTTTGAGAAGTTGCTGCATCTCAATTCCAAGCCGTCAATCTGTGTATAACTTATAAGAAACTGGATAGCACAGGATAGTATAACTGAACTAATACATTGCTTTTTGTATGCAATCCAAAATATTTCACAACAAAGCTAATGTATTTTATTTCATCTCAAAATTAATTCTCTATTTCTATGAACAGAATTAAACTTGGGACAAATTCATGATATAATAAACATTGGTAACACAAGAAAAAAAAACAGAAGGTAAAAAAAAAGTGTCACGAAAGTAAACAAAATGATAGATGTTTTGTTTTTCATTTAGAACAATACAGTATTTCCATTCCTGGTAGGGCCCAGCCATGTGCAGGAGCCTAAACGGGTCCGCATGGACCTCTGTGGCTCCAAATTGTGGGTCCGTGGGCAATCTTGAAGTCTATAAATTATACTTCTATACAGCCCAGGCAATGTAAGACCATGTTCACATGTGCAATATGCAGCTTTTTAGTCTGCTCCGTTTTCTGCATGTGTCTGACGAAATATACGCAATATAGGTTGTTTAGGTTGTAAGTTTTCTGCAGAATTGAAGT
Source organism: Allobates femoralis (assembly GCA_033576535.1). Taxonomy (NCBI): domain Eukaryota; kingdom Metazoa; phylum Chordata; class Amphibia; order Anura; family Aromobatidae; genus Allobates; species Allobates femoralis. The sequence goes on along the minus strand of JARQOC010000005.1, from coordinate 135,677,368 downwards.
AGCATTTTTTAATGTGTTTTCAGTGCAGAAATGCATTTTCATATTCAATTTTCAGGCTGCCATGGAAACCATAAGGGTACCTTTACATGCCACAATTTTTGCTGGGAATCCTGACGGCGATATGTCGCCCTGAAACTATCGCTGTCAAATTGCCTCCCAGTTGCGGCGTGTATTTGGGGAATTTGGCGGCGATAAATCGCCTGTCGCCTGGTTCCTGATTTCTGAGCACTGCTCCAAATTCAGAGGCAATCATGAAGGCGAGATTCCTGGCTTTTGGCGTGTGATAGGGCGATAGTGATGGAATCGGGGTTGCCTATTGATTTTCTTAGGCGTGCCACAGCGTGCTGGAATCCACGCCCCATCTGTGATGATTGGTGGTGGCTACTGTGTTCCCATTGGCTGACAGTTGACAGGGCGCCATATTTGAAGAGCTGTCCGTTCAGCAACACACATATCTTCAATTGGTCATGTATTAGCCAGCCTTCCAGAGCAGGATGACAAATCGTAACGCTGTTGCGTTGTCCAATGAGCGCGTATGGGGCGCGGTGGAAACCACTGTGGCACGCCTATCTCCTCCAGCACTGAACATGTACGCCCATATTTCTTTGGGGATTGCGGCATGTGAAGCGACGAGGGAAGTCAGCAATATTGGTTCCGCTGTGGGTGAGGCGATTTCCGTGGCGAAACAGCGCCTTAGGTTGAGGGCGAAATTGCGGTGTCTAAAAGCGCCATCGGCGATCTGAGGCAACTATATAAAAAACGCACGCGCACGTTAGATCGCCTCATATCGCCACCAGATATTGCGGTGTGTAAAGGTACCCTAAGGGCAAAAAGCACAAGACACCCACAGTTCACCAGCATCTTTAAACATACATTAAGCATGAGCTTTCACAAAATCACACTCACATTTCTTGAGCTGTTAAACGCAACAAATTTTCAGCACAAACAGAAAAGCGCAGCATTTACAAGTTCTGGCAACATGGCCTAAGGGTAAAATCACACATCGGCATAAAGGTCAATTTGTATTTCCACAGAAAACATTAATATACAGATTTCTTTTGCAGATTTGCTGCCGGGTATGTAGCACAATGGCTCCGCTTTGAATCCATGGATTAATTTTCAGCTTTTATATAAGAAATTTGTCAATCATTTGCACAGTTTACATTATTTACAGTTACATCAAATATTGTCTGGATTTTTATTCTGCATGTGTTGGAGTTACAGAGACTATTCATATGCAGGAGGGTGAATTGTCCTTGGATTTGATGCTCATTTCGTCCCTTAAATAGGGCAACAATACTATATCTTACATCACCTCTACTAAAAGTAAAACACAAGCTGACAAATCAGCAACATTGTAAACACTGAAGAAGCTGCATTGCTGAAAAGATTGGCACGGTTCCTTCAAACAGATGATTGGCAAAGGTGCTGAGCGTGGGACCCCATCAATCTAATATTGGGTGGATAGGACCCTTATTTAAAAATGCTGATAAGCCTTTAATAGTTCCATTGGTATTTTAACATTTTTAATCTAAATTTTCAAGAAAATAACATCAGAAGCTTTATCATTTTTATTTAAAATCCTTTTAGAGTGGTCGGGGTTTTACCTTAGTGGCCTATTTATAAGCATCTTTGGTTTAAGTAAATGGACATTTGAATGAGTGTCTTCTTGAATGAATGATTAAATGTGTATCATGCACTTATAAATTATTTATACATGACAGAAAAAAGTACAATGATCTGTCAGAGCACCTTTCATCTAGATCTCGCTGCATTTTAGCTAATCAATATGGAAGAAATCTTTAAGATACTTCTAGTGACTAAAATGCCACACAAACCTATTTGCAATTACTTGCAGAATACAGTGAACAAAGTACAGTTGTGCTCAAAAGTTTACATACCCCGGGACATTTTTTGCTCTCTTGGCCTTTTTTCAGAGAAAATGAATGATAACACAAAAACTTTTTTCCACTCGTGGTTAGTGGTTGGGTGAAGTCATTTATCGTCAAACCACTGTGTTTTTCTTTTTAAATCATAATGACCACCAAAAACATCCAAATGACCCTGATCAAAAGTTCAGATACCCCAGTTCTTAATACCGTGTACTGCGCCTCTAACATCAATGACAGCATGAAGTCTTTTGTGGCAGTTGTGGTTGAGGCTTTTTATTTTCTCAGATGGTAAAGTTGTCCATTCTTCTTGGCAAAAAGCCTCCAGTTCCTGTAAATTCCTGGGCTTTCTTGCATGAATTGCGAGCTTGAGTGGCTCTATGATATTGAGGTCAGGAAGCTGAGATGGCCACTCCAGAACCTTCACTTTGTTCTGCTGTAGCTGTAACAGGTCGACTTGGCCTTGTGATTTGGATCGTTATCATGTTGGAATGTCCAAGTACGTCCCATGTACAGTTTCCGTGCTGAGGAGTGCAAATTTGCCTTCAGTATTTGCAGATAATGTGCTGCATTCATCTTTCCTTCAACTATGACCACGTTTTCTGTGCCTTTGTAGCTCACACATTCCCACACCATCAGCGATCCACCTCTGTGCTTTCAGTAGTAATGGTGTTCCTTTCACAGTAGGCCTTGTTGACACCTCTCCAAATGTAACATTTATGGTTGTGGCCAAAAAGTTTGATTTTCGTCTCATCACTCTAAATTACCTTGTTACAGAAGTTTGGAGGCTTGTCTCTGTGCTGTTTGGCATATTGTAGGTGAGATACTTTGTGGCATTTTCACAGTAATGGCTTTCTTCTAGCAACTCGATCATGCAGCCCGTTTTTCTTCAAGTACCTCCTTATCGTGCATCTAGAAACAGCCACACCGCTAGTTTTCAGTGAGTCCTGTATTTCTGCTGATGTTATTTGTGGGTTTTTCTTTGCATCCCAAACAATTTTCCTGGCAGTTGTGGCTGAAATTTATGTTGATCTACCTGATCGTGGTTTGGTTTTTACAAAGCCCCTGATTGTCCATTTGTTAATCACAGTTTGAACACTGCTGACTGGCATTATCAATTCATTGGATATCTTTTTGTTTCCCTTTCCTGTTTTATACAGTTCAACTATCTTTTCCCGTAGATCCGTTGGCAATTATTTTGCTTTCCCCCATAACTCAAAATCAGTGAGTCAGTGGCTGTATGAAAGATGCAAGAGTCTGTCTGGATCCCAGAAACTCAGTCAGCTTTTATGCACACACAAACTGATTACAATCAAACAGGTCACAAGTGAGGATGTTACATTTATTAGCCATTCAACACAATTTGTGTCAGCTTCTGTGCATGTTATCAGCTAAAACACCAGGGTATGTGAACTTTTGATCAGGGTCATTTGGATGTTTTTGGTTTATAATACAATTATAGAGCCCCAATTCCCAAAAAGTTGTGACACTGTTTTAAATGTAAAGAAAAGTTAGGCTGTGTGCTCACTATCCAAAGGCACTGCATCTTGGATGCACGCAGTGCCTCTGGACCTATGGGAACAAATGCAGGGAGATTGTAGCTGCCCTGTACTCATGATCTGCGGTAGGTGCAGGGCAGCTACTTCCTGCATTCACCCGATGGTTATCTCTTCAGACTCTACAGCATGAAATTAAAATGCTGCGGAGATACATACTCTGGAAACCTGCGCCGCAGCTGAAAACATGCTGTGGCGGGGTGAAGCATAGTGGGCATGGGATTTCTTAAAATCCCATCCACTTTGATGCTACTGTACAGCGCAGCATTTTGGACACCGCTGCGTCTAAAACGATGCAATTCCTGATCATGAGCACACACCCTTAGACATCTTGCCTACTGATGGGCAAGCATACTCACCACTGCTCTATACTCAATCAAACATCAAATTTGAATACCGCAGGTACTTAAGCAAAAGCCTTGCCTGGCAAACACAGTAATGCCACAGCCATGTTGCCGTTATATTTCAGTGCTGTGTCCATCCATTTCAGCAATTCTCCTGCCCCCGCCGTCCAATTAGGACCTTCAATTACACTTGTTACTGGAACTGATCCTGTCAGCCAGGTAAAGTAAATATTATTTATTATATTAATTTAGAGATTTATGGCAACACCACATCTCAAACATCTTGGGGCAGGGTTAACAAAAATCTGATAAAGTAGGTGGCACTGATGACAAACAGTCACAAGACTGTGCATAAAAAGAGTATTTCAGAAGCAAATATGGTTAGAGGTTCACCAATCTATAAAAAGCTGATTCTAAAAATTGTTAAAGAATTTAAGAAAACTGTTTGAAAAATATTACAATTTGAGAGCCTTCAGTTGACTGTCAGATGTTAATATTTTTCTAAGTACTGGATAACATGGTGCATTCTACCTTAGAAAAATGTTCCTCACTGAAAAATTATATGGATATTGAATATCTCAACATCTGCAGTGTATAATTCCATCAAGAGTTTCAGAAACTCCAGAAAAATCCATGTGCACAAGGGACAAGACTAACAGGTCAGTATTGAATGCTCAGGATCTACAGGCCCTCAGGCAGCACTGGATTAAGAGGGTCTTCTACTCTAGATACCTGATTTGATGCTATTTTTGCAATTTCTTTGTGCAAAAAGGATTTTCAGGATAGTTTTTTTTTTTTTACAATAAATTGACACATTTAAAGTATGCTTACAAATTTTTATATCATGAAAATAGTATAAATAAGTAAAGTAAAAATGCAGTGAAGTGGGCAAGAAAAACAAAATAGTGGTGAATGGTGGACACTACCTGGGCTATAGTACTTGTCTGAAACAAAAAAAACAAAAGGATTCTTAATTACCAAGATTGTCGCTATCTCTTGTAGCAGAATTTAAGAAAAAGGGAAAATTAAAAAAATGGCGTAATGCTGAAAACTGAGTATTGATTTTTGGCACCTTTTGGCACAACTGGAGGCTTTCAAAAATTAAAGGGATCCTGTCACCCCCAAAACACCTATAAACCTATTAAAACCTGTCCCTACAGCATATTAACACTTTCCCTACACTCCTTTTACCTCCTAAATGCCCTTAGTCAAAGTGAAGAAAAACGTTATAATAGTACCTGCTTAGTGATGATAATGAGTGACTATGCTATTCATAGTCACTCATCAAGGCAGCCCCTCTTCTTCAGATCACGCCTGAATAGGCGTGATCTTCCTCATGGATTCAAATGTGCGCTCCCTGCGCGCCTCCCCGCGCTCCCATTACGTCCGTGCTTCAGGCTGGGGGCAGTATGACGCGATTCGCGTCATTTCCTGTCGCCGGGTGACGTCTCTACAACGGCGCAGCTTTCAGCTTCAAGTGCCGCACTGCGCATGCCTGCGGGAGCGCACTGCGCATGCGTGCGGGAGCCTACACGGCCGCTTTGTGTAGGCTCCCGCACGCATGCGCAGTGCGCTCCCGCAGGCATGCGCAGTGCGGCACTTGAAGCTGAAAGCTGCGCCGTTGTAGAGACGTCACCCGGCGACAGGAAATGACGCGAATCGCGTCATACTGCCCCCAGCCTGAAGCACGGACGTAATGGGAGCGCGGGGAGGCGCGCAGGGAGCGCACATTTGAATCCATGAGGAAGATCACGCCTATTCAGGCGTGATCTGAAGAAGAGGGGCTGCCTTGATGAGTGACTATGAATAGCATAGTCACTCATTATCATCACTAAGCAGGTACTATTATAACGTTTTTCTTCACTTTGACTAAGGGCATTTAGGAGGTAAAAGGAGTGTAGGGAAAGTGTTAATATGCTGTAGGGACAGGTTTTAATAGGTTTATAGGTGTTTTGGGGGTGACAGGATCCCTTTAAGCTAAAAAAAAAATTCCGGCTTGATTCAGGTGCAGAAAATTTGTGCACAAGCTTGACTCAATTGACAATTTGTTCTAGATATATGGTGGCCACCAATTTGATTTACAAAAATGGTTTCGAGAAAAACACGTATAAAGTCTTTTGTACTGATTACATAGACACGTTTACTTACGATCAATCTGATATCCTACGACCATAGAGCGATCTTCCCTCATGCTCGTAAAATTCCTGCAGAGCTGCTCTCTCTTTTCTGTGATGAGATCTCTTATCTTATAGGAGTCAGACAAATGCCGCTTTGAGCGACTTAAACAAGCCTTGTCCCGAGTGTGTGCATATGTCGCCACATGCTGTTCAACAGTCATTCCCATCACGTCCATTATTTTAAGAATTGGCATAAATCACTTGTTAAAGATAATTATTTGCAAAAATGTAGCTATGTTCACTGTCTTGGCACCGGAATGAACATGTTTCATAACAAAAGTCCAACTGAGTGAGTTAAGCGATTTGTTGTTATTTTGCCTTTCTGCTCCAATACAACGTTCCAGCAAATCATCCAGTCTTCATAAATTGACTTTATTACCTCCAAAACATTCACAGGAAAAGGTGATACATAGTGATGGAAAGTTGAGATTACTCTCTATAAGCTGCTAGTACTTTTTTAATATTTTAAATCGAGCTAAATTGTTTTGTAGATATAGTCTACACATTAAATATATTAAAAAATATTTTTTTTTGATCCGCTAGACTAGAAGACCCCCTTAAAACAAGTACAATTAAGTCATGTTCATTGCATAAGCTCAAGAATACTTCCGAAAATCCTTGTCTGTAAACACAAATCGCTGTGCAATCCACAAACTCATGTTAAGGATCTATCATACAAGGAAGAAGTCATATCTGAACACAATCCAGAAATGCTGCAATCTTCTCTGGGCCAAAGATAGTTTCAAATAGATTGAGGCAAAATGGAAAACTGCTCTGTGGTTAGATGAATCAAAATGTGAAATGTGGACTGGAGAGGGAAGGGACCATAGTGCACACTTCAGAAGCCTCATAGTGGATGGTAGAGGTTGTATTAGTACTGCATCCATCAAATAACTGAGGCTTCACAGAAATAGAGTTCAGATGATGAACTGGACGACTGCAGGCCAGACCTTTCAACAACAACAAACATTTGTCACATTATGAAATATGGCAAAAGAAACCCAGGACTATTTGGCAGCTAGACTCCTATACCTGTCAAGAATGGGACAACATTCCTCTCCTACAACTCCAGCATTTGGTCTCCTCACTTCCCAGAGTTACAGACTGTTGTAAAAAGAAGTGGTGATTGTATACAATAGTGTTCAAACTTTTTGAAATAAGCTGTTGCCATCAATTTTCTAAACAAAGTTGTTGTTTTTTTTCAAATATGTTATAACTTTCAATTTCTGATCTGTGTTCTATGCTCTGTTGTGAATAAAATATGGTTATAACGATTTCTCAACCAGTACATTCTTGTTTTCTTTACATTTTACACAGCATCTAAACTTTTTTACAATTGGAGTTGTAGATATAGTCCATCCACCCAACTCTACTATATATACAATATAAAGACCTATAAACTAGCTTACTTGGATGTCCTCATCACAATACAGTATACATTACAGTATTAAGCTATATGGTCTCCCGATACCTACCCTCACGCAGCCTGCGATCCTCCCAAGAGCTTCTCCTCTACTCCCTCCAATCTCCTCTTCACACAACCGCATACAGGATTTCTCCCGATGCTTCACCCATACTCTGGAACTCACTGCCCCAACACATCAGACATTCTCCTACCCTGGGAACCTTCAAAAGAAGCCTGAAGACCCACCTGTTCCGCCAAGCCTAACACCTGTAATAAGACCTGGCCACCACACCGCTTCACAACTGGAATTTCCCCCTCCCATGTATCCCCACCCGCCCCTCGTAGACTGTGAGCCCTTGCGGACAGGATTTCTCCCCTCTTGCATCTGTACAACCAAATTATCCACATTTATTGTTACTTGTATTGTTACTATGTTACTTGTCCTAGTCTGCCCCTTTTAGCATGTAAAGCGCCATGGAATATAATGGTCGCTATATAAATAAATAATAATAATAATATATAATTTAATAAAATGTTATGTGACTATGATCATTAGTTAGATTGTTAATTTACATCCAGAGCTGAATTCACAGTTTGCACAATGCAACGCAATATTATGGGATTTCTCCAAGCTGTTATTAGCACGTCTGTTGTCAAACTGTCTAATAGTTCCACTAGCAAATATCAGAATACTGAATGGCTCTAATACATGGTGTAATTCAGAATCAGTTATATGTAAAGGCAATGAACTCTTTACTTATAATATTATATATAAACTGAAATGATATGTAGGTATTATAGGGGTTGTCGTGACAAAAAAAATATATGATACATACAAAAGTATACAACGTAATCTAGGAATCCCTGAGTGGGTGATTTTTTTTTCAGTTATACTTACTTTGTTAATAGCAGGCTCAATAAAAAATACATATCTTTTATTTATTTGGACTAGAGAAAGCATATAGAATTAGTGGGCTAACCCAAACCCGGACCACTTGTCCTAAATTCTGACACAAATTGTAATATATTTTTCAATTAGTCTGGATCAATATCACCATGCAAAAAGAGAATATGACTAAATGAATTTTTTATTACTTGGCAAATCTTTATTGGCAGTATACTGGTATTTTATCACACTAAAATGGTATGAATCAGAATTGTTAATCTCACTTAACCCACGTCATAAGTCGTTTCCCAGCCTTAGATTTGGGCTCACTCAACAGAGACTGCATCTTTCACTGCAGATGAAAGCTGCATTATTAGCCTTCATCCGCCTCTAACAGATGCAGGCAGAGCGATGCAGATTCACGGTTAATATAAATACAGCAGCCAATCTCTAACATGCACCAGCAGTGGGGGTGATCTCTTCTGACCAATCATCGGCATGCTGCAACACGATCGCAGGACGCCAATGTGTTGTCATAAAAGCCAGGGGTTTTCTGAAGACCTGCTGTGTCTGCCATCACAGTAATGCTCTAAAAACCAGCCTGTGGCCGGCGTTCAGAGCAGATTGTTATTTCTTCTACATACAGCAATGTTGTGTATAGAACAAGATTTCAGATCAATCTCAGTTCACATTCCCTATGGGGATTATTACATACAGTAAAAAGTAGAAAATAATAATATATTATTTTTTATTTATTTATAGAGCACCATTGATTCCATGGTGCTGTACATGAGAAAGGGTTACATACAAACAAGTTAAAAATTCAGTGAACAAACTAACAGTGACAGACCGATACAGAGGGGAGAGAGGACCCTAGGGCTTACATTCTACAGGGCGTTGGGGAGAGAGACAGGGGAGGACACATTGCTTGCTCCCATGTACAACACCAAATCCTGACTGACCTGTGTGAGTATAACCTAAACAAGAAGGATTATAAGGATCTGTGATGGGAAGACACTTTTTGGCCCACTGTTAAGTGTCACTTCTGCTTTGAGCTGAGTAATTGACAGTCAGACGTGATGCAAGCCACACCACTTGACTATTCAAGAAAAAATGCTGCTTCTTCAAGGATCTCAAACAAGTTCCACAATTCAGAGGTATTGTTACTAGAAACGTTAGATTTTAGACACTTTAAGTGCAAAGTCTCTTATTGGATTATGAAGAAAATATAAACCCATCTTAAATATAATAAATATCAAAACTACTTCCAGAAGTTCTGAGTTCCTCAATGTCACTGGCTGCAGAAATTATGAGCCCCTATTAAAGCTGGCTTTGCCAACTAGATGTGATCGAAGACCCAATTACCTTGACATTACAAGGACTACTCTTTACTAACTAACATGTTTAAGTATATCTTGCGTCAAGAATGATCAGAAAAGCTGTTTTCTCAAACAGATTTCAGCCCTAATTGTTATGTGTAAATGGACAATCTCATGTCAGATGTATGAACATGTATCCGAAATCCTCCACAATTATAAGGAATTATAGGGTTATATAACTGATTAGACAATCTACCTTTATGTATAAATGGCTGTCAGAGACCATACATCCTATTAAATGCATATTCCATATACATATTATTAGTGTAAGCTGTATTGTATAATGCAGTAATTAAAGCACAGTCATCTACAATCACAGACAAGAGGATCAGTCAAGGGACAGAAAGAAAAAGTTGGATGAAGTAAAAGCTGGGTTTAGAACAGGCGACAACATGCCCCTTTTTTTGCTGTGTCGTCTATCTGATGGTAGATTAAAGTCATGGGCAACAAAATTATTTGCCATTCTGAGAAGTGAATTTTCAGAATCAGTACATAAAGTGGAACAAATGTCATATTATCCATTTAACTGATTTGTGGCAAATCTATCTGCTGCAAAAACTGCAGTCTTCCAATAACAGAGGGATGCATGAGGATGAATAGCCATCTATGTATTAAGAACCTAGTCATCTATTGCCAAAATAACAATTCAAATGGCTTTCTTTAAATCATGGCCCTAATGTGCTTGATGCAGACCTCTTAGATGTTTATATCTGACGACTGAAGGTACTAAATGACCACCAACCAACTACTTGTTTGCTGATTGGTGGTGGTCTTACAATAGCCTATTTACACAAACTGACAGCATGTCTAATGCACACTGAACGATCTCTGATTGATCGTGGCAATTTGGTAGCTTTTATTCTTCATATAGTTGGAATCAAAGAACCAAGGTTAAAGCAAACCCGGGATTTTTATATTTTAAAACCAGTTATTCAGAAGAGGCAGAAATTGATAAAAATTATGGATTCATCTTGCTTTAAACTGCTTGTCTCATGAAGAAAACCCCTAAAGGCCCTGTCACACATAACGAGATAGCTAACGAGATCGCTGTTGCGTTACAGATTTTGTGACGCAACAGCGATCCTGTTAGCGATCTCGTTATGTGTGACACGCACCAACGATCTGGCCCCTGTTGTGAGATCGTTGATCATTACACACTGCTCTGGATCATTTCTACGTCGTTGCGCTCCCGCTGGGAGACAGGGACAATGACCAATGATCTCAATGCTACGCTATGGAGTGACAATTCCCAACGACCTCGGTATAAATCTGGATCGCTAGTGCCTCGTTTTTCACATCGCTGGTAAGATGTCACACAGGTATCTCACCAGCGATGTGAAAAATGATGCACCAGCGATCTCTGCACATCTCTATCGTTATCGGGATCATTGGTGCATCGTTATGTGTGACTGGGCCTTTACTATATGTGGTACAGGAACATATGGATGTCATATAGCAACCTCTGCAGGAGAGATGCCAGGCTATCATTAGGTAAAGAATATTTATACCGTGTTAGGGTGCTTTCACATCAGCGTTTTTCGTAATTCGCGGCAGATGCGGTGAAAAAACCGCATCTGCCGCGTTTGCCGCATAACCGTTCCACTTGCGGCGCGGTTGCGGTTTTTTCTATGCAAAGTATAGGCGTACTTGCGGCAGGTGCGGCAAGTGCAGTTTTGCACTTGCGGCAGGTGCGGCCGCGAAAAAAAACGCGGCTTACTGCAAAACCGCACTTGCCGCACGTATGCCTATACTTTGCATAGAAAAAACCGCAACCGCGCCGCAAGTGGAACGGTTATGCGGCAAATGCGTTTTTTTTCACCGCATCTGCCGCGAATTACGAAAAACGCTGATGTGAAAGGGCCCTTAGCCAGTAGATAGAAAAATATATTGCAATCTGAGAGTCCTCAGTGGTTGATACCTTTTAATGGCTAACTGAAAATTAGGCTATCATTAGGCTATCATTAGTTTTTCATGGCAAATCATGTTTGCTTGGTGTGCAGGGCATGATGAAACAATTTCCATATGGCAAACATTAGGTCATTTTTCTACATACAGGTATGTTTGTACTTGTAATATTGTTAAACTAGTAGGTTTTGCTCCATACTTTTATTATTGGCTGCATCGGGTATTACAGCTCAGTTTTATTCATCAGAAATGGACAAAAAAAAGAAGTGGAAACTCTGCGCAGCCGATTCTGGTAAAGTGAGTTGAACTCAATAAGGATAAGCATATAGCAATCAATTTTCAAGTCTCAGATAATTCATATAAAAGAAACTTTCATTACATTTTAGTATCACTAGTTCCTTTGATGTAATGTGAATTGTCATAAGGTAAAATGTAGAAAAACAGTCGACATTCTGAATTATCTTAACATCTATTGAACCAGAGAAACAATGGACATTTCAGCTCCACAGTATCTGTTCTTCAAAACTCTATATACCCTAACAATAAGGATGTGACAACTTGATACTACAATTTAGTGTTTTGTGTCAACACAAGGAATAACCACATTTACAAAGTGAAGGATGAGGAGAATTAGATACCCCCCCAAGGGAATGTAAGAAAGCAGAAATCTCTAATATAGGGGTCATGTAAATTGCATCTTGAGAACACAACTTACATGTTAATACCAAAAAGATGCAGAGAACAGATTAGGTCCTCTGACATCATAACACTAATCATTAATTTATGGCAATTTTATTTATTTATCAGATCACAGGTCAAAAGGAAAGACTTATACGGTATATGGTAAAATTGGGTTTCATATTACATATTTTAACCCATAAAGTAAGGCTAATATAACTTTCATTACAAAATCAGTTTTACTCAAAATTGATGAAAAAATAAAAGTACGGTATTCCACATCTAAAACTACTATATCTAGTATTTTTTATTACCTCCATGATTTTTAAGGACAGCACCAAGTCTTCTAGGCAAGGAAAGAACAAGCTAGCAACATATTGCAACATCTATCTTTTTCCATTCTTCAAGAATAACCTAATTTAGGGCCTGGCTGCTGGATGGAGAGCGATGCTCAACTTGTCTCTTCAGAATTCCTCATAGGCGTTATGTTGGGTGAAGACCAGGAGACATACTTGTCTAATGTATCACTTTCACCTTGTTCTTCCAAAATGCAACAGTTGTCTTAGGCTACTTTCACACTACGATTTTTGTAAAATCCGATGCTGTCCGATATAAATCGGACAGCATCGGATTCTTCTAATGCCTGGAATCGGGTGCCAAATAGGCATCCGATTCCGACAGAAAATAGGATGCCCGCCCTCCTGTCAGATCGCTCCCTGAGAGCTGTCAGTCTCTCCCCCGGTCCTCTTCTTTATCCCCTGTGTCTCCCCTCTTGGCCCCCTGTCCTCTCCTCTTATCGCCCGGTCCTCCCCTCTTGGCCCCCGGTCCTTTCCTCTTATCCCCTGTGTCTCCCCTCTTGGCCCCCGGTCCTGTGTCTCCCCTCTTGGCCCCCGGTCCTGTGTCTCCCCTCTTGGCCCCCGGTCCTGTGTCTCACCTCTTGGCCCCCGGTCCTGTGTCTCCCCTCTTGGCCCCCGGTCCTGTGTCTCCCCTCTTGGCCCCCGGTCCTGTGTCTCCCCTCTTGGCCCCCGGTCCTGTGTCTCACCTCTTGGCCCCCGGTCCTCTCATCCCCTGTGTCTCCCCTCTTGGCCCCGGTCCTCCTATGCGTCCTCCTCCTCTTGTCCTCCTCCTCTTGTCCTCCTCCTCTTGTCCTCCTCCTCTCCTTCTCTCCTTTCTCACCTGTCCACGACTCCTGCACGGTCCCGCGCGTCTCCGGTGCCTTGCTGTTCTGTCTCAGTGCAGCCAGGACCTCTCGTGATGTCACAATCACATGACTGCCGGCTATTGGTTCCTGGCAGTCATGTGATTGTGACATCACGGCAGGTCTTATCAGCACAGACGGCAAGATACCTGGAGACACCGGAGACGCCGGGAGACGACGTGGGCCTCGTGGACAGGTGAGCATAGTTTTGTTTTTTTTTATTAACCCCTTAATTTACTTTTAGGAGCTATTTTAGTGTACTGAGCATGCTCAGTACACTAAAATCGGTCCGAGGAGACATCACATGTTTTCTCGGACCCTGCTCCATAGGGCCCCATGCTAAATTGATCGGGTCGGATCGGATGTGCACTAAATGCCATCCGATCTGGTCCGATCCGAATCTGTCAGATTTTATTTTCGGTGCAAAAATCGGAGCAAGCTCCGATTTTTGCACCGATAAAAAAATCGGACAGATTCGGATCGGACCAAATCGGATGGCATTTAGTGCACATCCGATTCGGTCCGATGCCCATAGGCCTGCATGGGGTCCGAAAATCGGTCCGATGCTGTCCGATTTTTATCGGACAGCATCGGAACTGAAAAAATCGTTATGTGAAAGCAGCCTTAGATGTGTGTTTTGAATCAATGTCTTGTTGGAAATGTGCACGTCTACAAAGGGGCACTGACTGATGGTAACATCATCTATTTCAATGTAGAGCAGTACATCTATGACTTCATGATGCCATCAATGAAATCTAGTTCCCTGACAACAGCAGCCGTCATGAAGCCACAGATAAGGAGTCTGCCTCCACCATGTTACACTGTAGGCACTATGTATTTTTCTTTGTACTCCTCACCTTTGTGACGCCATACAGTTTTGAAGCCATCAGTTCCAAAAACATTTAGGTTGGTCTTATCACTCCATAGCAGATAGTCTAAAAAGTCTTCATATTTTTCATCATGGGCCCTGGCAAATTGTAGTCAAGCTTTTTTGTGCACGGGCTTTAGAAGATGCTTACTTCATAGAAGACATCAATGGATGCCATCCCTATGCAGTCTATACCGTATTGTGCCATGGGAAACACTCTGCTTTCTATTTCTTTAGCTAACTTCAGTGAAATTGCATGTCAAATTTCCTCAACCCTACTCATCAGAAGACACTCCTGTTCAGGTATTAACTTCCGTGGTCAGCCTAGACATCTCTGAGAGATGGTTGCAGTTCCATTTTTGCTACATAATTCTATATGATAAAACTTTGATGAACTTCTTGTAGTCTTCACCTTTTCTGTGTAAATAAATTCTTTTCTTTCACAGGTCTTGTGACATTTCTCTGACTTGGTTGCCATTGCTGACTTCATGAAATAGGAATAGGTTTTCTATAAGTTGTGCCCTTTTATACTCCATTGTTGGCTGGACACTAGTTTAATGAATAAACTTACCTGCTATTGAATTATATTCATTAGAATGTTGTAGTCCAAACTTTAGCTTTCCTCCTAAGACTTTTGATGAAGTGTAGTTATTTTTGCGATATGATTTTGAATAAATTTGTAATGAAAATTGCTTTTTTGGGTATGCAAATTAACAAATCTTGTTTGCAATCAGTGGCCCATGTAAGCAGGGTAATTTTTAAATATGGTATCTCATAGTAAATGCTGCAAAGCAAGAATTGTGTCAAAACTAGAAGTGTTATTATTAGTGATGAGCGAGTGTAATGGTTACTATTCGCTACTCGCACGGACAGTACGATATTTACAATACTCGTTACTCGCCGAGTATCGCTGGTGCTCGTGAGTGATGTGTAGACTGTGAACGATCTGACACAAATTGACAGCTCCCTTCAGTACACAAAGGGAGTCGGCACCCTAGTAAGAGCAGATTGAATGCTAGGGTCTCTCTGGGGGGTACAGCAAGGTGTTGTATGCAGTGAAAACGCAAAAAAGCACACTCTCCTGCCCCTGAAATACTCATTTTATAGCCGGATGTGTGTGGGCGGAGCCTATCACTAATTGACTAACATTAGTCCCACTAATCAGACAAGTACGCGAGTATTACAAAGTACTCGTTACGAGTACAGTGATTACAAATATTTCACTACTCACTCATCACTATTTATTATCAATTAATATAAAGCTAAGTAAAGCACGGTGAAGCTTCCTTGCAATTTTGGGGCCACATTTGAGCAAATAGAGTTGGGGATTGGGGCAGGGTTACTGGTGTCCTCAGTTCTGAGAAATATAGACAGATACAGTGCTACATCAGTTTTCGTTGACTGCAGTTATCGTTGGTTTCAGTTTTTGTCGATTTTTTTCAATGAAAAATGTGTCTTGGTTTTCGTCGAATGCCTTGGTACATCGCTGCAAATTTTGCAATACAACATGGCGACTCACATGATTCCCCTTACAAAAAATAAAATGGGCACCCTTCTCTCTCCTTCTATACGCCAAAAAGAGCATTTATAAAAATAAAATACCAAATTAAATGTTTATTCATTCATGACATTAGTCTTTCATATTCATTTTATAGTCATTTCTGAGTGTTTCCAGTACTAACCACTATCTTTATTCACTACAAAATGTTTTTTCATATGTATTTTGCAGTGTCTTGAATAAATGAATTGATTTTACATTGTTTCCTATGGAAATCGTTGACTCGGTTTTCTTCGGTTTCAGTTTTCGTCAATAGTTTTTGGACGGATAATCAACGAAAACCAAGGTATCACTGTACTTATCCATCATTCAATACCATCAAGGAGATGGTATACTAGCTTTAAATCTATATTACAGGTAAACAATAAAATAAAAATATAGCCAATGTGATTAAGAACTATCTTCTTTACACTAAAGATTAGGCAGTCCTGGAAGTGATGATCCAGCCTAACGGAATCCTGATCTCAATATTATTGAGTACCGTATTTTTCGCTTTATAAGACGCACCTGATTATAAGACGCACCCCCAAATTTAGTGAAGGAAAAGAGGAAAAAAATAATTTTTAATGTTAAATGGGGTCTGTCTTATAATGCCAATGTCTGTCTTATAGACTGATTGTATGTCCCCTATCCTGGTATATTTGTCTCCATTCTGGTATATGTGCCCCCTCCTGATATATGGTCCCCCTCCTGGTATGCATGCTCCCATCCTGGTATATATGCCCCTTCCTGATATATGGTATATGCCCCCATCCTGGTTTCCATGCCTCCATCCATTATTTATATCCCCCTCCTGATATATGTCCCAGAATGGGGGACATACATCCTGGTACATAGCCCCCCCAAGTCTTACCGAGGGAGCCACAGAGGTTGGGGGCAAGGCAGGAGCTGTGGGGGTGTCGAGCCGGTCTCCGGTGGGCCACGGAGGTAGGGGGCCAAGGCAGGAGCTGCGGGGGTGTTCCGCCGGTCTCCGGTGGGCCACAGAGGTAGGGGGCCAAGGCAGGAGCTGCGGGGTGTTCCGCCGGTCTCCGGTGGGCCACAGAGGTAGGGGGCCAAGGCAGGAGCTGCGGGGGTGTTACGCCGGTCTCCGGTGGGCGCCGCCATTATTATTTCCCAGCATGCATTGCCTGTTTGGCAATGCATGCTCTAGTGTCTAAAAATGGCCGCGGATCGCGGTCTGCGCAAGCGCCGCCGCCATTTTCTTGAAGTCTGGAAAATAGAATATATGAAAATGGCCGCGGCGCATGCGCAGACCGCGATCACGGCCATTTCTGGACACTAGAGCATGCATTGCCGAATAGGCAATGCATGCTGGGAAATAATAATGGCGGCGCCCACCGGAGACCGGCGCAACACCCCTGCAGCTTCTGCCTTGGTCCCCAACCTCCGTGGCCCCATGAGAACCGCATCGGACACCCCGCTATGCACCCCACCCCCCTCAGTAAGATTTTTTTTTTCTTTTTTTTCTAACATTTGCTTTTTAAGACGCACCCCCGTTTCACCCCCAATGTGGGGGAAACAAAAGTGCGTCTTAAAAAGCGAAAAATACGGTATATCTGGGATTACATGAAGAGACAGGATGATTTGCCTACATCCACCGATGATCTATGATTAGTTCTCCAAAATATTTGGCAAAACCTCGCTGCCAATATCCTTATAACACTGTGCACAAGTGTATGTAGAGGAATTGATGCTGCTTTGAAAACAAAGTGTGGTCACACCAGATATTGAATTGACTAATTTTTCTCTTTTGCTCGTTTACCTTGCATTCTGGTAAAGGGGTGTCCAGGCTTTTCATGAAAGTCTGCACATGAAATGTGGATTCACAAGTCTACAAGTCTGCAATTACATAGTGTGTCTGCAGACAACCCCTTTAATTGAAAAAAAAACAATTAACAGTTCAAATAGAATAAAAAAACATTTTTTACAGCATTTTTACACACACACACAAAATTGAATGTATCATATTTCTCCTCAGCTCATTCATTCATCCTCCATCCCCTACTAGACCTATCAATCACATCTAACAGCTCCACACTTTCGCAACTCACAGCCCACTGCCTCAAGATAACCTTACATTTTGCCTTGTCCTTCAAGCAGCACATCCAAGACCTTGCCACAATCTGTCACTTCATCCGCAAAAGGTTTTCTAGAATTGACACTTTCCTCACCTTCAAGTCATGAAAAAAGCTAGTAGATGCCCTCATCATCACCTTCCTAGACTTCTGTAACACCCTTCTCTGTTACTTTATCATTAAAACTGTTGCATCCCCTCCAATAATTTCTCAACTCCTCATCCTAATTAATATACCTCTTCCTTAGTACATTCTCTTCTCTGCGAGTAAATTTACTGGCTGCTCAATGCCCAGCAAATCAATATAAAATACTGATAATGATATAAAAGTAAGTCCACTGCCAGACCCCTCCATACATCCCTGCCTGATCCTCTGACACCTCCATGCCCTGTATGGTTATGCTTAATTCTTTTCTTCCCTTTCTTCTCAAATCATTGCCTCCAAAATTTCTTCTATACATACCTAATGCTTGCACCTTTTTCTTAAACAGATTAGACTTAGTGTACATCTACGCGTCGCAACATTGCATGCAATTTCACTTGCAACTTACTGGTTGCAGTGAAATCATGGACACAATGTTCTATTTTGTGGCTGTGTACAAATGTAACTATGTGTCCATGATTTCACTGCAACCAGTAAGTTGCAAGTGAAATTGCATGCAATGTTGCGATGTGTAAAGGTACCCTGAGGGCCCCTTTACACGCGGCTACATTTCTTGGGTGGCTACAGGTAACTTACTGGTTGCAGTGAAATCATGGAGACAAGGTTCTATCTTGTTGCTGCGTACAAATGGAATAATCTCTCCATGATTTCACTGCAACCAGTAAGTTACCTGTAGCCACCCAAGAAATGTAGCCGAGTGTAAAGGGGCCCTTACTCTCACCACCTACATTTTCATGTCATGCATAGGGATTCAAAACGCAAGAGCATATAGATTGTAAGCTTGGCCCTCACTCCTCCTGCTGTAACTGTTGAACTATTTATTACTTTGCTTTGTTTTTGTGTGTACAACTCCCTTCTTAATAGTAATCTGCATCACAGGTAGAATTACAAGGAAAGATAACACCTATACTGTACAGTGGACAATACAAGATCAAATTATTCACAATACATGATAGTCACCTCTGTATATAATGACCTTATACAAAGTTTAAAGACCCTAAAGTCCACGTCACACTAAGCGAGATCACTAGCGAGATCGCTGCTGAGTCACAAGTTTGGTGACGCAACAGCGACCTCGGCAGCGATCTCGCTATGTTTGACACTTAGCAGCGACCAGGTCCCTGCTGTGAGATCGCTGGTCGTGTCAGAGTCGTCTGGACCATTTTTTGATCGTTGGGGTCCCGCTGGGCAGCATGCATCGGTGTGTTTGACAGGGACAACGACCTCAATACTACAGGTCTGAGAAACAGGGTCCCCACAACCTATGTATCATTCCGGATCGTTGTTGCGTTGCTGGTGAGATCTCTGTTTGACATCTCACCAACGATCCCGACAGCGATGCACCAGCGATCCCTACCAGGTCGTATCGTTGTTGGGATTGCTGGTGCGTCGCCAAGTGTGACGGTACCCTAACTCTCTCATATAACTCAGTGAAGTTACCTCCAGACCATTGCTGCCTATGGCGCACCTATAAAGCATACCTCTAAATACTGTTGACAGCAGATTAGGCAAGATGGTTGCACTCATGATCATGAAAAGAAATAAGAAAAAAATTAACAAACAGATAATAATAGTCATGGCATAGTCCATGGATATGCCATAACATTAATAAAAATGTGCAAGTACCCCTTTTAATCTAAGTATCTAAATTTATATGTATATATATATAAATATATATGTATATATAAATATATATATATAGCGTGTGACATAAGTAATAGACATGTCATATATTTCTAAAAGTGCAATTAACATGAAATTCTCAGCAAATGTCATTAACAAACCAAAGGTGGAGGTGTCAAATTCATGTACGTTCAAAGATTAAGTGTAATAATTATTAATGACAGACACAGGGGAAAAGTATTATCACATGAAGAAAGAAAGGCGCAAAATCACATGGAACGTGGATGGGTAAACCCAAACTGTAAAGTTCTGGACCCGTACCGAACACATAGTGTCACAAGGTCCCAAACACGGGTTTTCATGGGAAACCCGTCTTACAGTTCGGGGCCAGTGACTGTAAAAAAAAAGCATAAAATTAATAATAAACATTATAATTATACTTACCTGTCCAGTGCCTTGTCCTCCCGTCTCACTGTCGCAGCCGCTCATTAACTTCCAGCGGTATTCACTGCACTCGGCAGTCTTTGCCTTTTACCGGCAGTGTTCGGGCAGTGACGTCAGAGTTCATGCATGTTCATGGCCTGAGCTATGAACTCGGGTGAACTTTGACTGTCTCTTGTCAGTATCGGCCTACTTCTTGCTCTGCATAGACGCTTGTCTATGCAGAGCGATGTAGCAGAGCTGACATTGCTCTATCCATGTGGACTGCATTGGACTGAAGATTTTTTTTTTTTTTTTTTTTTTTTTTAATGGAGTCTCTAAATTTTTTTTGTGTTATTTCTAATAAAAATATTTTTTCTCTGTGTTGTGTTTTTTTTTTAATCTTTACTAGAAAGTCATGGTGGTTATGTCTAATATTGATGTGACCCCATGAATTTTGGGCTTAGGGCCAGCTGATAATACAAAGCCGGCCCTAACCCCATTATTACCCAGCGAGCTACCCGGCACCAGGGCTGCTAGAAGAGTTGGATACAGCGCCAGGAGGTTTGCGCTTCTATGAACGTGCCATTTTCCATTTTCTGGGGCGGCTGTGGACAGCAATTTGCAGCAGGGAGGGGGGCAGAAAGCTTGGGCCACCCTACGCTGTGGATTCCAGCCCCCAGCTGCCTAGTTGTACTTGGCTGGCCCTAAAAATAGGGTGAAGCCCACGTAATTTTTTTTTAATTGTGTCATGAAATAATTTATAAAAAAGGGCTTCCCTATATTTTTGTTCCCAACCATGTAGAACTAGGCAGCTGGAGATAGAGGACAGCCAGTATCTGCCTGCTGTACCTGGCTGGCATACAAAAATATAGCGAAGCCCACGTCATAATTCATTAAAAAAAATTATAAACCAAAACACATACACATTTAGTGACTGCATCTTTATTAACCCCTCAACCCTAATCTCTGTTCTTAACACTCTCGGCTCTGCTTCATCAGAGACCAAGGGGATGAACAGAGCTTCTATCACCTTGGTCCCTGAAGGAAAGCCCGGAGCGCTGCGGCATCATAAGAGGGAGTAACTCAGGTCACCTGAGGAAAGCTCAGGTCATGCCACCTGAGCAGTCCTCAGGTGACCCCAGTGTTTCCTCAGTTATAATACCGCAGATTGCACTAAAAAGCATGATAATTGCACCAAAATGCATGAAATCCATGGCAAAACCGTGGAAAAACATTGCGTTTTTGCGCTTTTTTTGTCCCAGGAGATAAAGATGAATACCTTGGACACAGTGCATGCAGTTTCAGGTCTAAATTGCACCAAAAAGCATGAAATCCGTGGGAAAAAACTTTGCATTTTTGTGGCCCAGGAGAGGAAGATGAACACCTTGAACTCAGTGCAAAAATCGTGGGAAAAACGTTGCGGTTTTTGTGGGGTTTTTTGGCTTAGGAGATGAAGATGAATACCTTGGACACAGTGCAAGCTGTTTAAGGCCTAAATTGCACCGAAAAGCATGAAATCTGTGGCAAAAACTGCGGGAAAAACATTGCAGCTTTTGTGCTTTTGTTGGCCCAGGAGATGAAGATGAACACCTTGAAGACAGTGCATGCAGTTTTAGGCCTAAATTGTACCAAAAAACCTTGAAATCGGCAGCAAGAACGTTGTTTTTTTGCCGAGGATTTCATGCTTTTTGGTGCAATTTAGGTGGTTTTTCCCGTGTTTTTTGCCATGGATTTCATGCTTTTTGGTGCAATTTTCTGACAGCTCAGTACATAATTGGCGAAAGGAGTGCAATCTGCGATATTGTAACCAGGGAGACACTGGGGTCACCCGAGGACAGCTCAGGTGACATGGTTACCCCACCTTATGATGTGGCACTATTCTGGGCTGTCCTTCAGGGACCAGGGGGATAGAAGCTTTGTTCGTCCTCTTGGTCTCCTGATGAAAAAGAGCCGAGAGTATTAAAGAGGACCTTTCACCAAACCAGGCATGGTGATCTAATTACAGCACTGGATGCAGCATGTCTGCTGCATCCAGGCAAGGGATCCCCCAGCACTTGAGCAGCCCTGTATCCCGAGATAATACACTTAGAGAACTTACATGCTCCAGCCATTAAGGAGGTGGCTAGAGGCTGCAGCCAAGGGCAGATCCACACCCCCTGCATGTTTAATCTGCCCACCGCTGCCAATCATTCTCTCCCTCTTTAGCAGCATTTGAACAGAGTTTTTTTTTCTCTCCCAGAAAGTCCGTTTAGCCCTGCCCCCTGAGGGACGGGGCCAAACAGCAGGTTCTCAAAAAAAAAAAACTCTGTTTAAATGCTGCTGAAGAGGAAGAGAATGATTGGCAGCGGTGGGCAGATTAAACATGCAGGGGGTGTGAATCTGCCCTTGGCTGCAGCCCCTAGCCACCTCCTTAGTGGCTGGAGCATGTAAGTTTTCTAAGGGTATTTACTCGGGGTACAGGGGGGCTCAATGGCTGGGGGACCCCTTGCCTGCATGCTGCAGACATGCTGCATCCAGTGCTGTAATTAGATGCCTGGTTTTGTGACAGGTCCTCTTTAAGCATAAAAAAAACATTTATAGACTGCATCTTTATTAAAAAAAAATCTTCAGTCTGACATAGTCCACACGGATAGAGCAATGCCAGCTCTGCTACATTGCTCTGCATAGACAAGCGTCTATTCAGATTGAAAAGCAGGCTGATACTGACAGTGACAGTCAGAGTTTAATCGAGCTTATGGTTACCCCACCTTATGATGTGGCAGTATTCCGGGCTCTCCTTCAGGGACCAAGGGCCTTGAACTCGGGTGAACCCTGACATCACCGCATGAACACTGCCGAAACCAGCCGAAAATTGCTGTGTACCGAGAAGAGCAGTGAATAACCCAGAAGTTAATGAGCGGCCCCAGAAGTGGATACGGACAGGAGACAGCGAGACGGGAGGATGAGTCGTGGGAGCGGTAAGTATAATTATAATGTTTATTAATAATGTTATGCTTTATTTTACAGCTCCCCCCGCCCCATCCCATATCTGTAAAGTCCAAGTTCGGAGGTTCGGATGCAAGTTTGCGTCATCTCCGGCCCCTAACCTGGACTTCACCAGAAAGCTCGGGCGAACCCGCCAATTCTGAACATCGAGGGGTTCGACCATCACTATTCAGGAGCCAAGAACCACCTGTGTGAATCTACAGAAAGACCTGTAATCAGCAGGTACAATTGTTTCAAAGAAAGCAATAAGTAATGCAAATGTACCGTATATACTCGTGTATAAGCCGAGTTTTTCAGCCCAAAATTTGGGCTGAAAAGTCCCCCCCTCGGCTTATACACGGGTCTATACGGTAGACCCGTGTGGTGGGGGCTGTGTGGTGGGGGCTGTGGAGGCTGGAGGAGGCGGGGGGGGGCTGCTGTATGAGCGGCCCCGTCACGTGGGGCCGCTCATTATATATGCACTGCTCCCCCTGTCAATCAGCGCAGGGGGAAGCAGTGCATATGGCCCCCCCAAAAGCTGGCACTGTCCCCCCTTGTAAGGGCCCCCCCCGGTGCTTATACATTACCCTCCCGGTGTTCTGATCGGCGCCGCTCCTCGGTGCTGCGTCGCCGTCTTCATCCTCCCGTCCGCGCTCGCTGCATCCATCCGGGTTCTCCGGCGGTCGCAGCGATATGACGTCATCGCGCGACCGCTGGAGAACCCGGATGCAGCCAGCGCGGGAGGATGAAGACGGCGACGCAACACCGAGGAGCGGCGCCGATCAGAACACCGGGAGGGTAATGTATAAGTAGCGGGGGGGAGGCCTTACCAGGGGGGACAGTGCCAGCTTTTGGGGGCTGTTGGTACCCCCAGGGGGCTGCTGGGTACCCCCTGGGGGCTGTTGGTCCCCCCAGGGGGCTGTTGGTACCCCCTGGGGGCTGTTGGTACCCCCAGGGGGCTGCTGGGTACCCCCTGGGGGCTGTTGGTCCCCCCAGGGGGCTGTTGGTACCCCCTGGGGGCTGTTGGTACCCCCAGGGGGCTGTTGGTCCCCCCTGGGGGCTGTTGGTACCCCCAGGGGGCTGTTGGTACCCCCAGGGGGCTGCTGGGCACCCCCTGGGGGCTGTTGGTACCCCCTGGGGGCTGTTGGTACCCCCAGGGGGCTGCTGGGTACCCCCTGGGGGCTGTTGGTCCCCCCTGGGGGCTGTTGGTACCCCCAGGGGGCTGCTGGGTACCCCTGGGGGCTGTTGGTACCCCCTGGGGGCTGTTGGTACCCCCAGGGGGCTGCTGGTACCCCCAGGGGGCTGCTGGGTACCCCCTGGGGGCTGTTGGTCCCCCCTGGGGGCTGTTGGTACCCCCATGGGGCTGTTGGTACCCCCAGGGGGCTGCTGGGTACCCCCTGGGGGCTGCTATATGTACCCCTGGGGGCCTGCTGTATACCACTGGGGCTGCTGTATACTACCACAGGGGCTGCTGGGGCTCCTGTATACTACCACTGGGGCTGCTGGGGCTCCTGTATACTACCACTGGGGCTGCTGTATACTACCACTGGGGCTGCTGGGGCTCCTGTATACTACCACTGGGGCTGCTGGGGCTCCTGTATACTACCACTGGGGCTGCTGGGGCTCCTGTATACTACCACTGGGGCTGCTGGGGCTCCTGTATACTACCACTGGGGCTGCTGTATACAACCACTGGGGCTGCTGGGGCTCCTGTATACTACCACTGGGGCTGCTGTATACTACCACTGGGGCTGCTGGGGCTCCTGTATACTACCACTGGGGCTGCTGGGGCTCCTGTATACTACCACTGGGGCTGCTGGGGCTCCTGTATACTACCACTGGGGCTGCTGGGGCTCCTGTATACTACCACTGGGGCTGCTGTATACAACCACTGGGGCTGCTGGGGCTCCTGTATACTACCACTGGGGCTGCTGGGGAATCTGTATACTACCACTGGGGCTGCTGGGGCTCCTGTATACTACCACTGGGCGCTGGGGAATCTGTATACTACCACTGGGGCTGCTGGGGAATCTGTATACTACCACTGGGGCTGCTGTATACTACCACTGGGGGGCCTGTATACCACACTGCTGGGGGCTGTATAACTGTGCTGGGGTCCACCCTCGGCTTATACACGAGTCAATAGGTTTTTCCAGATTTTTGGGGCAAAAGTAGGGGGGTCGGCTTATACACGGGTCGGCTTATACACGAGTATATACGGTACATAATAGCAATCAGATCATCTGTCCAAGTGCAGTACTCTAAAAGTAGCAACACTTCAAAGGAAAGCAGATTCTCACATCTTCTTAAAAGAAATAATTTATGATCAAGAAATATAAAAAATAGCAAAAATGTTTGAACACAACGGCACAAAAGTTAAAAAGGTAGGAATGAAATATCCACTGCGCTCCCAGGCAACATATTTCAGACCTGCATGGTGTTCTGTCAGTGGATGTTATAATACACACCATGTTTGGAGGTCTTTAACACCATAAAGTGAGGTGTGGAAGGGGAAATATCATGGTGTAGGGCAGTTTTTCAGCACATGGCACTGGCAAACTTCATATTATTGAAGAATGAATGGACAAATGTACCATGACATTTTTGATAAAAATCTGCTTCCATCTACCAGAATGATGAAGATAAAACAATGGTGGACATTTTACTAAAGTTACCTTCACACTACGATTTTAAGGGAGCCGATGCTGTCTGATAAAATCGGACAGCATCGGCTCCCTTCTGATGCCTGGAATCGGATGTCAAATAGGCATTCGATTCTGGCAGAAAATAGCTGCCTCCGTGCTGGGAAAAAAAAAAATGTATATGCTCACCTGTCCCGGAGGCCCCTGCCATCTCCCGCAGGCTCCCGGTGTCCTCCCGGTGTCCTCCCGGTGTCTCCAGAGGTCTTCTTCTTCTGAAAAGGACCTGCCGTGATGTCACAATCACGTGACCGCCTGTTAACATGGTGTAACAGACGGTCACATGACTGTGACGTCACGGCAGGTCCTTTTCAGAAGAAGAAGACCTCTGGAGACACCGGGAGGTCACCGGGAGCCTGCGGGAGCCTGCGGGGGCCTCGGGGACAGGTGAGCATACATTATTATTTTTTTTTTTTTTAAACCCCTGCTTTCCCAGTTATTCGCAGTTTTACTGTACTGAGCATGCTCAGTACAGTAAAATCGGGTCCGAGGACACATCAGATGTTTCCTCAGACCCTGCTCCATAGGGCCCCATGTTAAAAACATCGGACCAAATCGGATGTGCAATAAATGGCATCCGATTTGGTCCAATCCGATTTTGTCTGCTTTTATTTTCGGTGCAAAAATCGGAGAATGCTCTGATTTTTGCACCGATAAAAAAATCGGACAGAATCGGATCGGACCAAATAGGATGCCATTTAGTGCACATCCGATTTGGTCCGATGCCCATAGGGCTGCATGGGGGCCAAAATCGTTCCGATGCTGTCCGATTTTTATTGGACAGCATTGGAAATAAAAAATTTGTAGTGTGAAACCAGCCTAAGACAATAATCCCAAACACACAGTCAAGGAAACTCTTGAGTGGTTTCAGAGAAAGAAAATTAAGCTTATAGAATAGCCCAGCTAATCACTAGACCTGAATCCAATACAACATTTATGGAAGAAACTAAACTCAGAGTTCATAGAAGGAGCCAAAATCCCACCTGAGCAATGCACACTACTAGTTTCTCCATACAGGAGGCGTCTATAAAGGGAACTTTATCACAGATGTAAAAAGGGCCTTATTAAAGGGAACCAACCACCCCCAATGACCCCCCCGGACTATTAATATGGCTCCCTACACCCAGCACATGCATGTGCTGCAATGTTTTTTGCTAAAAAAAACAGCTTTTTAAAAGTAAAGATAATGCTTTATAAAGTTTCTACCGAAGGGACGGGTGGGCGTTACTTACATGGGGCTAAAGCCGAGATTCTGCTGCCACTCATCCTCCTCTCTCCCCTCGCAGCAGTAACGGCCAGCCCTTTGTTCAGCGTCACAGCCTGGTGCACGGGATCGCATGCCCGTGCACACGTCATCAGCTACAGCCGGGTAGCGAGCGTGCGCTCTGACTTCCATAGCTGAGCGCAGGAAGTCAGAGCGCGCGCTCGCTACCCGGCTGTAGCTGATGACGTGTGCACGGGCATGCGATCCCGTGCACCAGGCTGTGACGCTGAACAAAGGGCTGGCCGTTACTGCTGCGAAGGGAGAGAGGAGGATGAGTGGCAGCAGAATCTCGGCTTTAGCCCCATGTAAGTAACGCCCACCCGTCCCTTCGGTAGAAACTTTATAAAGCATTATCTTTACTTTTAAAAAGCAGTTTTTTTAGCAAAAAACATTGCAGCACATGTATGTGCTGGGTGTAGGGAGCCATATTAATAGTCCGGGGGGGTCATTGGGGGTGGTTGGTTCCCTTTAAGTCGTTATTTACAAACATTATAGTGTAGTTTTAGCTCAGACAGGGATGGTTAGGGATGTGCTAACAAGGTGCAGGGACAGGTAGTGGTAGCATAAGGTGCTAAATCGTGCTGAAAGGTTCCCTTTAAGCCCTCCTCACCACCATTTCAGTTAGCTTGTTCAATACTTTCCCCCTTTGTCATTTCACATTATAGATATCTTAATTTATGGACATCTACAATTTATTTTCCTGTGTGGATTGAATGGGTTATTACTGACATCTGGTGAAAAACTCATGTCAATAGCGCCTTTAGAAATTCATTTAATTAGAAAACTAGTGACAAGTTAAATATTTAAAGTATAAATATAATTTCATTGAAAAAAAAAACAAAAACCCAATACTGCACTGGTTGTTAATGATAGGTCTCATAGCAGCTAAGATAATACTTTTTTGTGCCATATGACTTATTTTCTCATATTTTTCTGTGCGCTTTTAAAAACTGCATTTTGTGGCTGTGTGGGTGTGGGAACAGCTAATAGGGAGCAGTGCAATGTGATAGCAGAGAAAGAGTTAACAGAGATTGTGACTGAGCTGTGTGGAGCCAGATGACAGATCAGATGCTTGTGCCAAGGAAAGAAGAGTTTGCGGTGATCCTGACATTCTGACAATGCTTAGCACTGGGCTGTAGCCTCAAGTAATCTGATACATTGTTTCCTCCCCAGCTGCAGGCTCATAGTGTAGGCCACACCCCTCCCTTATATATTTACATGCTTCGTATTCAATGTGAAGATGGATCTGACTGAAAATGAACATATCTCTGCATCACACAGTCTAGTGGGGACACCATACAGAAGGCTTATCAATGTTTTTCAACCAGAATTTTCTAATGAAGTATTTTTTAACGTTTATTAAAATCACTTGCTCTATGTTATTAACTATAAATTTAAACAGCAGATAAGCTTTAAGTAAATATATATATATAAATAAATATATATCGGTGGAAGCAGCACTTCAATTGAAATCTTTTCACAGATTGATTTTGGAGGCTTATTGGCTGCCTGCTTGTGGGAGTGTTGCACCCACAATCCCAAATTTTAGCACTGTGCTTCTATTTTTCATACTGTAAATAGGTATATATATATATATCAGTTTGCAGACTTAATAAGGTATTTCCCATAGCTCTGCCTGGGACCAGTGGGGTGCGTGCCCACAATCAGGCTTCCTTGTGTTCTGGATGCAGCGTGTTTTCTCTTCTTGAGATGCTAGTGTCAAGTTCAGAAGAAAGAGCTGTATGTGCCCACAATCAGGATTCAGGGCACAGCGTATTTTCACATTGTTTTTCCCCTCAGGACACTCGTGTCTCCACAAGAATAAATTCACATTCTGCAGCTCAGGAAACCGCACTACATGACAGTTTATGCTGCGGAAAAATGAAGCACAGTGGGTATGGGATCTCTAAAAATCCATCCACTGGGCTTGTACTGTACAAACTATCATTTTGTTTAGACGCAGCAAAAACATACTGCATCCAAAAACCTGCTACTCCTGATCACGAGCCCTTAGAATGCAGCAGACATTACACCAGAGCAGGCATCTATACGCTTGCTTATTTTCTTGTCTCCAGCAAGGTTTCTGCTGAGCATCCTCTCCTGTTCCGGTGCACTCTCCCAGTTGCTATCAGCCAGTCCTTCTTTCATTAGAATCAAGTAGTTAATTAGACCCAGCCTGTCCTCTTCCCCTCTCCCTCTCCCATGAACACGCAGTAATGAGGTCTAATTACTAGAAGCCTCGGATTGCACAACCATCAGGAGCAAATCTCAAGAAACATGCTCGAAATCCTACAGCAAACAAAGTTTACTGAATAAAATGCATAAATAACAGCTCCAAGTCTAGAAACAAATCAGATTTACTTAAAATAATTAAAGCAGCCATACTGCTTCAGAGTGTTAGTGCAGACAGAGCTTACCCCGCTTCTGCTCCATCCAAACTCAGAATGGCCGGTACAGGACAGAAGGGGATGTGCATTCTTTTCAAGAACGGAGACGCTCATTAATCCTTCTGGACTGTGAGCTATTGATCAAAAAGGAAACACATGCAATTCAACAACATGAATTTCAGTACAATTTTAATGCAATCGCTGCAGCCTTGACAGATGCATTTTTAAAATGCTCTCTGAGTGGATTTCGCAAGGCTTGCAGAATTATGTGAGGCCTCTTCACTAACATCTGTCAAACGGCTGAAAAGATGGCAGCTGTCCCTGGATTAACAGAGAGGAATATGAAAATGCTTAATACATTCTTCATCGAAAATTATAGTTACCCCATAGACACACAAGAAAGAAGAGTATGGTATAAATCAAGGCACCTGACCCAAGAGGCAATGGGTGACATTGTGTTGCTGTGTCTGCAATTTAAAGGGCTATATTCATGTGCGCTAATGGGCAAAATTGTTGAAAGAAGTAACCTTGCAATTAACTTATTAAATATCCTTTGTTTTCCAGAAGAGTTTTTTAATTGTATTGTTTACTGGTCGCTCTCTAGTTACTACCCACTACTATAGTCTGGGACAAATACAAGCAATGCTTACAAGCTGTTTCTAATAGAGCTTAAAAACGCGGCTCTGAAGCTGGTAACCGAATATTAACAGGTTTTCTCAACACTATAACAGGTTACAATTGCAAAGTTTCTGAAATTTAATTTTTTTTTTTTTAATCTCCACTGTTTTCAAGGATGGATGGAATTTTTTTAAAGTTAAGTGCACTTGATCAGGACACAGGACACACTGCATTCGAGAAGCAGCGTGTCCTTCTCTTGCAGACATGCTAGTGTTCTCTGTGAGCGAATGTGCTCCCAGTGCCCACAATCAAGATGCTGGGTGCAGCGGAGTTTCACTGTGTCCTCCCGCTGAGAACATCTGCATCTCCACAATCATAAATTGACATGATGCGGCTCGGGAAGCCATAGCACTTGTCAGTTTATGCTGCGGAAAAAAAAGCACAGTGGGCATGAGATTTCTATTAATCCCATCCACTGTGCTTGTAAAGTAACACACAGCATTTTTAGCTGCGTCCAAAATGCTGCTAACCTTGATCGTGGTTATACATCCTAATAGTTTATTGATCATTTGAGATTTGAGTAGGTTACAGTCTAACAGTCTCATAGGCAAGAAGGTCATTCAGCTAGACCAGGGGTCCCCAACCTGTAGCTCAGGAGCCACATGTAGTTTGCGGGCCCATAATGTGTGGCTCACAGCTGTCTTCCAGCTTGTTGCATAAGCACTAGATCGAGCAACCAGCTAAGAAGAGACAAGGTCTCCAGATGATGACTTTTGTGAGGAGCCCACATAGTAGAGCAGATCTACATGGGGGTAAGGTAGGAACCAGTGATGGGCGAACCCAAACTGTAAAGTTCGGGGTCTGTACCATACACCTAGAGTTTGGCCACAGACCCACGAACACGGACTTCCTTGAGAAACCTGTGTTCCTGTTTGGGTTCAGCTGGAAGGGCTGTAAAAAAAGCAAAACAGTGATGACAACAGTAGCATATACTTAACAAGGTGAGGTGATGGGCAGTTACCCTGAAACGCAGCCTCTGCAGTTTGGGGTTCTGATCTGACACCAATCCTTGGTCATATTAAAAGGCTTGTTAAAGAGTCGATTATGACTTAAAGGCGGTGCTAGAGTTCGTCCACTTCCTCACTGGTGACAATTTGCATATTTCACAGAGGAGCATTGCGGCTATAAGTCTCCTTATCAGCAGGCAGATTCCTCTCCATGAGGAAAATAGCTAGTTCCCCAGGCCTATTCTTAACAAGGACAGTGCGCTTGTACTTTTGTGTTGCTCCTTAACCTCTGGTTTATATAAAACAAATTTGGATCTGGCTGACATAAGTGCTGCAGAGGCAAAGCTGCCTTTACTTGCAATGTCAACAGTGCAACACTGCTCTGATCTGTCAATCAATCAGGAGCAAGAAGGAAGCCAGGAGGCTGGAGAGCGGCGCACTCCTAAAGACTAACAATGGAGCAACGCCTTTCAGGGATAAGCACATAGTAAATTGCATTTGTGACTAAAACATTTATATTTTATTTAAACAAAACATATTCTATGCAAAAAAAAATAAATGATAGTTGTCAATTAACATTACAAGCATTATACACTACACAAACAAAGCTGGACAGCTTAAAAAAAAACAACTATAACTGAACGTAGTATAAAAATACAGCAAGTTACTCCAAAAGAGTTGTGACCTTAAGTTTTTTGTGGAATCATTTGTCTATGATAAATACGGGAGGATGTTCAGGACACAAAGGTGCTTTATAGTGGTGTTCTTTATCTACAGAATTGTCTCCCATGCTGGCTAGCTTCAGTACACTGCAATTGACACACGCTTTGAGGCAGATCGGTTAAAAGACAGCTATCTGTGTGATCACTTTTCTTTTCTGACAGTTTCATAACTGGCATCAATAACTAAAATTCCTCAAAAGAGAACTTCTGTTCTACACAAAAATGATTTTGTTAATGTCTATTTGCCAGTGACGGTTGAAATACCGACAGTTGGTGGGAGGCAATGGTGACTGCGAGCCGTGATGTTTACCCCGTCAGTAAGTGTCTTTTCTAATGAGATAATAAAAGCTGAAGTCGAACATTACTTGACTTCTTCTCTTCTCACTAACCTGTTCTCACTTTACTCCGCTTGTCATAATGAAGCAGAGACGCCATCAGTCTAACCGCATAGTTTTATGTTACCTATATAACTACAAATTTTATTTTAACTCAGTCTAAAGATATTATGCTCTGGGGACTCCTGAGATATTGGCTTGTAGAACCTTGTGAAAAGCCATTAGGTTTATTTATTATATATGTTAATGTTGACTTTAGCCAAGTCACGATAATTAATGTCATAACTCATTAATTCCAACAAGCTTTGCTAAGGGAATTCTGAAAAGTGCTTCAGTTGCCTGTTATTAGAAACACTACTGAGTGCGCAGACAGAAGTCGCTGGAGTCACTCGCCAACCATGGGGTCAATAGTGAGGTGCAGCTGCATAATGTGAGCAGAGCTGGTCTAGCTGCTTCTCTTATGGCCACTTTACAAGTCCCGATATCGGCCTCCAACTCCGATAAAAAGTCACATGGTTCGTGCGTTGGCCCCGATATCGTTCGTGCGTTGTGTGGTGTAAATGTCCAATTCGATGCAAGAACGATGCCAAAACGATATCGGGGAAGAATTATGCAGGCTCTCCAATGGCCCGATATTGGATGGACGATGTGGCCTGATCGTGCTGTGTGACAGCCCAACAACGATTTGGAGTACAACTTCCCCTATTCTCTCCCATGTTAAATGGTCGTTCCTGGGTCGGCCGTACAAGCGGGCGTACACATCGCAGTTGTGTTGCCTGCCGATATCGCGCTGTGTAACATCTCCTGTGCGATCTTGGAATTCTGCCCAAAAAATGCGCGCTCCCGCGTCGTTGTATCCAACATCGGACTGATGTTGGGACGTGTAAAGTGGCCATTAGATTAAGGGTGGAGGCACACTATCCTGCATCAAAAACGGAGCATTTTTGATGTATGACAGTCATGTCGGTATGGTTGTGCATGTGTGGTGCATATATGGTGTGTGTGCA
The DNA here is from genome assembly GCA_033576535.1 of Allobates femoralis. Lineage (NCBI taxonomy): Eukaryota > Metazoa > Chordata > Amphibia > Anura > Aromobatidae > Allobates > Allobates femoralis. The sequence continues at coordinate 135,644,239 of JARQOC010000005.1, read as the reverse complement.
TGCGTGGTCATGCCAGTGTGGTGCGAGTTAGTAGCATGGTTTTTCCCATGCTGCTGAAAGTTAGACAAGACAGTAATGTCAGATAGATATATAGATGTATACAGCGATCGGTAGTTATAATAGCTAGATCGGCTTTACCACTGCTGCTGTTTGAAGCAGCGGAGTTTGAATTTCCTGGATTACCAGCAGATTAGTCAATGCAGCCGCATTGGCTAATATTCCGGTAAGGCTGGCTTCACGCCACAGTTTTTGCCTGTCAGAATGTATTCTGTTTTTTGCAGGATCACCCTGACAGGACCAGATAGCACCTGATGTGTTGAACCTGGTGGAAAATATTGTACCTGATCTGGGTTTTTGCCTGATTTGTTTTGTGCTGTTGTCCTCGGTGCTGAAGTCTGCCTGTGCTGAATGTTAGTGCTGTCCATGGTGCTGAAGTTTGCTCACCTGGATTTCTGAGCATGCTGTTATTCAAACTGGATCCGGGAAAGAATCCGATTTTTTCCCGGATCCAGCACCCACAGACTCCCACATGTTATGAGCGCCGTATCCGGAAAAAATCAGATCGTTTCCCGGATCCAATTTGAATAACAGCATGCTCAGAAATCCAGGTGAGCAAACGTCAGCACCATGGACAGCACTAACATCCAGCACAGACAGACTTAAGCACAAAGGATAGCACTAACATCCAGCACAGGCAGACTTCAGCACCGAGGACAGCACTAACATCCATCACAGGCAGACTTCAGCACCGAAGACAGCAGCACAAAAAAAATCAGGCAAAAACCCAGATCACGTACAATATTTGCCACCAGGTTCAACACATATGGTGCTATCCGGTCCTGTCAGGGTGATCCTGCAAAAAACAGGATACACCCTGATAGGCAAAAACTACCGGCATATTAGCCAATGCGGCTAACCCAGGAAATTCAAACATCGCTGCTGTCAAAGCAGTGGTAAAGCCGATTGGCTGATCTGCCGGCAACCCGGCAAATTCAAACTCCACTGCTTTGACAGCAGCAGCAGTAAGGCCAATCTAGCTATTATAACTACCGATCGCTGTATACATCTATATATCTATACGACATTACTGTCTAGTCTAACTTTCATCAGCATGGCAAAAACTATGCTACTAAATCACACAGTGTGCTGTATGGGTGTGAGATTTTCATTGGCCACTCACACATCAAAACGCCTTAAATCGCAGCAATGCGAGTTCAGTGCGTGGAAAACGCACAAATATGACCAGAAACATTTATAATACTGGTCCGAGTGCAATGCGAGTTTTTCTAGAATTGCACTCGCGCGATTCTCACGCCAGTGTGCCTCCACCCCAAAGACCCAGTTACCCACAGGGATAATTGTGCGGAGATTGTTCGCAGATCTCTGGTTGCAGTGAAATCATGGACACATTGTTATATTTGTATATGGCCACAAAATGTAACATTGTGTCCATGATTTCACTGTAACCAGAGATCTGCGAACAATCTCTGCACAATTATCTGTGTGTGTAACTGGGCCTTAAGACCGCTTCACACGCTAGGATATCGTTAACGATATCCTTGAAACGTCACGGATTTGTGACAGTTCCAACGATATCGTTAGTGCGTCCTTACGTGTAAACGAAGGATGTAGGATGCAAAAATCGTTGGAACGTTCCTCACAATAATGAGATCCTGACCTCAAATCTATCGTTCGTTGTCCAATTAAGGAACTGTGAAGAAGCCACATCGTTCAGTGTGACACCTTTATTAACGATCGCGTTCAAAAATCTCCTATTCCTGCCGCTTTATAAGATCGTTCATCCTTGCTCTCCTATTTAACTGGTGCGTTGCCGAATGGGATATCATTAACGATATCCTTGTGTGTGACAAGGCACTAACGATGTCGGAATGATCACTGTCACATGATCGTTCTAAGGATATCGTTAACGATATCCTTGTGTGTGAAGCGGCCTTTAAGAACCATAACTGGAATGTTTTGCCTCGTTTTCAAGTGTTCGTAAGAAATTTGGAATAAAGACTTTGAAATTAACCAGTTTGGTCCCAGAACCTCTTTCTAACTCGTGGATTTTACTCTGGATTATTTCCGTGCACAAACGGACAGGTCAGCGGGATCCCCCCTTGATTGACCCTGGTTGTTCTACCTGCACAAGACTCTCAGGGTAATATGGCTCACTGAGTGAATTTACCACTAATGCATTAATTTTTTGATGTTCAACTTGTATGTGGCTATTATGCCTAGATAATTTATGTACATTTTGTTCATTTAATGTTTTATCTATGCTATATGGTGGTAATTCCCTAACCTAAATATCATGTCAATTGCGCTATGTCAACTGAGTCACTCATCCCTCCTATTTTGAACCAATACAATTATATCCAAACGTTATATGCACCTGGCTTTTATTCTAACTGACCCATATGCTTTAATTTCATTTGCATGGTTCATTACAAAGAGGTTATATTTACGTGGATCTATTGCACGCATCCACTTTAATCTAATTTATATGTGTGAGATATATAAACAAAAACATCTTCTTATATGATTTACCAATTTATAAACTAGGTGATATAGATGATTTACTTGGGTTCTTGAATACTATATTGACCTTCCATACATTCCATGTACATAGCTATTATGCCATTACATGTTTTGATGTTTCATCTATAAATGTATGGTTTTTTCTTTATGGTTTCCAATAACTATACCAATTGTATGTTACACACTATGTTGGTCATTAATTTGCCTTGAGTATCCTTTTACCACCTGCAGGTTTACTGTGTCACTATTTTACCTTGCAAATAGTCTGTGGGCCTGGTTAGGAGTCTCTAACATAGGACTAGCCAGATATCTCTGCAAGGAGCCACCCCTTGGCTGGGTCCTTCCCTGAAAAGATATCTGGCTAGTCCTGTGTTTGAGACTCCTAACCGAGGCTCCACAGACTCTATTTGCATATTCATAATTCCCAGGGGCAATGCACCTAGGAATTCACTGTATTGAGCGCTTTAGCCGGCTGCCCGCAGTGTTTTCTTGGACTGTCTCCCTGAGATCAGTGACAGCGTTGTACTATTTTACCTTGCACCTACTATTTTCTGTGTTACACTTTGTCTCATTTTGTAATTAACAAATGTAATGAATTGTTATAAGCATTACTGCCCCTCAACTTTTGGTCTCTCTTTTTTCATATATAATGTGTTGAGCTCCTTTAGCCATACTTAGGTGGATACACCTTCTGGTTACTTCATACTGCCTAATGGATTATTTATAACTATACTAAAAGTGCTTCATGAGTTGGGTGGCATAAATGGCTTCCAAAAAGGTTATGGGGAAAACTATTGAAACCAATGCAAGGCTAAAGTGCAAAGTGTTTCTGAAATGTGAGAGCTGAAATCAGCTTGCAATAAGCAATTGCTCCACTTTTCTTTTACACTGACCTATGAAATATGAGAAACTCTTACATAAGAAAACCTAATCTTATAAAAGTACCACAGCACAACCTTGGATCACAATATGCTGTCTGTTCCTCGTATACTCATCACCAGATCATTCACCTATCAAGGGGTTATCCACCTCTGCAGACAGTTTTTACTTAAAGGGTATATATATGGGACTTTACAACAAAAAATGTTGTATAAGCACTAACAGGCAGATAGTTGCTACCTACCTGCCTGTTGTGTTTGATACCATTCTTTGTCAACACAAAGCGGTCACAGACGATGATTCGTCAGCTTCCACTGACATCATGACAACTGAGCAGGGACTTTTCATCTGTTCTGTTCTGTCGACAAGTGTCACTTCCGTCATGCTGATTTATTCCCTAGTTAGGTAGCAGGGAGCCGGCTCTCAGTCAGCTTGACGTCATTGGTCCTGCCCCATCTACAGAGCAGGAAAGAAGCTTCCGCTCTGTTGATGAAGCCATTTTCTCAACGAGAGTGGTTGTGCTGAGCACAACAGGCAAGTAAACATCTACTACCTGCCTGTTAGTGCCTAGGCATGAACAGTGGTGAAAAAAGTGTTTTCCCCTTCCTCATTTTATAGTCTATTGCATATTTGTCACAATTAAAAACTTTAAATATTAGACAAAGATAGCAGAAGAGAACACACAATGCAGTTTTTAAATGAAGGTCTTTATTATTAAGGGGGAAAAAAATCCAAACCTACAGTTCCTTGTTTGAAAAATGTATTCCCCTCCCCCCTTAAAACATAAATTAACTGTCGTTTATCCCATCTTTGTGAAGCTGTCTTCAAACTTCCTAGCCACACCAAGGCATGATTACTGCCACCCCTGTTGTCAATTAAGAAATCACTTAAATAGGTCAGTGTTCATGACTCCACCATATGAAATAGATTGGGCAAAAATGGCCTGCATGGTAGAGTTCCAAGACAAAATACCACTGCTGAGCACGAAGCACATATACAGCTCATATGAGTTTTGCCAGAAAACATTTTGATGATCAGCAAGAATTTTGAGAGAATACTCTGTGGACTGAAGAGACAAAAGTTAAACTGTTCGGAAGGTGTATATCCCATTACATCTAGCACAGAAGAAACGCATCTTTTAAAAGAAACATCATACCAACAGTAAAATATGGTGGTGGTAGTGGCGGCTGGGCCTGTTTTGCTGCTTCAGGACCTGGAAGAATTACTGTGTTAAATGGAACCATGAATTCTGTTTTCCACCAAAATATTGTGAAGCAGAATGTTTGGCCATCTGTAATGAGCTCAAGTTGAAGCACACTTGGGTTATGCAACAGAACAATCAACCAAAACACACCAGCAAAGCCACCTCTGAATGGCTTAAGAAAAACACAAACTTCGAAGTGGCCTAGTCAAGGTCCTGACCTTAATCGAATTAAGATGCTGTGGCTTGACCTTAAAAAGGCGGTTCATGCTTGGAAACCCTCCAATGTGGCTGAATTACAATTCTGCAAAGATGAGCGGTCAAAATTCCTCCAGAGCGTTGTAAAAGACTTATTGCCAGTTATCGCAAACGCTTGATTGCAGTTGTTGCTGCTAAGGGTGACCCAGGCAGTTATTATGTTTAGGGAGTAATCACTTTTTCACACAGGGCCCTGCAGCTTTGGATTTCTTTTTCCCTTATTAATTTTATTTATAAAGGCCTTCATTTATAAACTGCTTTTGTGTTTATTTTATCTAATATTTAAATTTGTTTGGTAAAAAAGTATTTTTGCACTTGGTTTTCATTAAAACTGTTGAATGTCATAATCTAATCTCTTTTGTAATCTACTTTAATTAAACACTCCCTACCACAACCTTACTACTCTATCTAAATGCTTTATATTTTTCTACTTTCTCTTTGATGACATTTTGAAATTCCTAGTCCATGATGAGATCGTCAAAAGAGTTCTCATTAGAGGTCACAGGCTGCAGTCACTGCGACACAGCCTCAACTCCTGCCCTGAAAAGATGCATCATCAGTTATGTCAATTTCAGGGGCTGGGTTAGTCCCTGATCCAATGAGCATGCCTTGGCTATCAATTCTGATGTACACTCAATAGATAAGTTATTTGTGGTGGGCGGTACTAGTCTCTGATTTTCCTGCACACCAGGTATTCTTCTTACAACATGCACTGACAGTGTGTTCTCTTGCGAGCTTTTAATTCTGGTTAGAGCCAGCAAGCAATCACACTCAGTAGATGGAAATCTACTGAACATAAATGCTCAGTAGGAAAATATATAAGGGGAAGGGGAGCGCACAACAGAGCAATAAATGTGGATACAAGGGGTTAATATAGCAGTAATCCACTCACCTACTCAGGTTGTGAAGGGTTCACGACCAACCTTGTAAACGTAAAGGGTCGCTGCAGATCCCGTCCAGGAAAAGAAAGGAAGGTTTTTGTGCTATCGGGATTCCTCCGCACTGACCTCAGGAGACAATTTTGATTTTATTCTTTATTCGTCCACACACCAAACAAAATGAAGCCGACGCGTTTCGTAGCCATGTGGCCACTTCATCATGGCATTAGTTACAGAGTTACATAGAAAGGACTTTATATACACAAACATATCTTCAAAAAAAAAATAGCATCATGACGTCATTTCCTGGGCAAACTCCCCTTTGTTGATAAATCAAAAACCTTCCCTATTACGCATAGAATGGACTGTACATCAAATTTTGTCATCTATGTAATAGACTGTCTATGTGGTAAGCAGTATGTAGGAAGGACCACACAGCCTTTGCATCTGAGACTCAATTCTCATCGTCATAATATTAAGATTGGGTATCTAAAGCAAGGGTTATCCAAACATTGTGCATTGAATCATGGGAACAATGTTACCCTCACTCTGTAACTAATGCCCTGATGAAGTGGCCACATGGCTACGAAACGCGTCGGCTTCCTTTTGTTTGGTGTGTGGACGAATAAAGAATAAAATCAAAATTGTCTCCTGAGGTCAGCGCGGAGGAATCCCGGTAACACAAAAACCTTCCTTGCATGCTCAGTAGAGCAGGGAGTGGAGTAGACCAGCGCCTGAAACAGCGTTGCTGATGATGCTTTGTTTTAGGGAGGAGACAGAGGCTGCGGCAGAGACCGCAGTCTTCGCCTCCTGGTGATGACTTGTTTGACTATCCCAGCATACACTGGGATTCTTAAATGAAATCTCACAAATAAAGGACGTATTAAAAGAAATTAAATAAAGCAGTTAAATAAGCTATGGAACAGTAAAACCTTTTAATTAAAGCATATTAGAAAAGAAATTAACTTATGACTTGAAATAGGCATTTTGGAATAAAACAAATTCTAGTTTTAGTTTAAGTTGATAAAAAAATTGTCTGAAAAGTTGGAAAACTCCTTTAACCCCTTAGTGACGGCCTTACGTATATATACGGCGGCTGCCACTAGGGGGAGTTTGATGTGAGCTCCTGCACGGAGCTCACATCAAAGCTCCGACATCTCAGCTGTTCTCAGCAGCTGAGATGTGGGAGTAATAGCTCCGATCGGTCCCGCCGCCGATCGCCACTGTTTAACCCCTTAGATCCCACCATCAATCTCTGAGAGCGGGATCTAAGGGAGCAAGAGTGTGCAGCGCACGCTTACCCGGCTCCAGGGGAGATCTCGCGATAGTATCGCGGGATCTCCTGAGCTGACGTGACAGGCCGGGGTCCTGGCTTGACCCCGGAGCCTGTCACGGAGCACTTCCGGGTTGTGGTTGGCAGGGGCTGCCAACCACAACAGGTCCACGATTCTGACAGATGCAGATGAGCTGCAGCTCATCTGTATGTGTCAGAAGCGATCGGACTGTGCAGCTGCATGCCTCTCACAGGGCTGTGTAAAAGTAAGAATCAATAAGCAAATAAAGTTTTTACAAAGTTGAAAAAAAAAAAAAAAACATAAAAGTTCAAATCACCCCCCTTTTCTCCCATCCACAATAAAAGTATTAAAAAAATAAATAAAATACACATATTTGGTATCGCCGCGTTCAGAATCGCCTGATCTATCAATATAAAGAATCAAATAATGAGAGCCGTAAACTGTCTACCGCACAAAATGGTTCAAACGCCAAAAATTATGTTTTTTTGGTCGCTGCAACAATGCTAAAAAATGCAATAACGGGCGATTAAAACAGCGCATCCACCCAAGTGTGGTATCATTAAAAACGTCAGCTCGAGACACAAAAAATAAGCCGTCACCCAGCCCTAGAACCCGAAAAATGAGGACGCTACGGGTCGCAGAACAGAGTGCAAAAAGTACAATGTTTTTTTTTTCATGCTTTTGAATTTTTTTCCACCACCTAGGTACCAGTAAAGGTATACATGTTTGGTATCTACAAACTCGTACTGACCCGAAGCATCACACAGTCACGTCAGTTTTACCATATAGTGAACACAGCGACTACAAGACCAAAAAAACAAACGTGTAATTGCACTTTTTTTGCAATTTCACTGCGCTTGGAATTTATTTGCAATTTCCCTGTACATTATATGGTAAAACAAATTATTGCATCTGAAAGTACAACTTGTCCCGCAAAAAACAAGCCGTCATATGTCTGTGTCGACAGAAAAATAAAAAAGTTATGGCTCTTGGAAGCCGAAAAGCGAAAAAACGAAAATGAAAAATGACAAATTTCTTCGTCACTAAGGGGTTAAGAAATGAGACAATTCTGACTCCACAATTAATGTTTGTCCACTTTTAATCTATTTTTCTACATTTTGATAACACATAAAACATAAGAACCTTTGATTATTCATCTTTACCCCAGTTATATGCGCTGTGGATCTCTATTGCATAAGATGAAGTCTATATTTGAAGTGTATATCACACCTGAGCTAACTCTAATGTCAAGCGGACCCTATTGAAGTAAGTGTGTGTGGCTCTTAATAGAGGTCCTATGCAACACGCATTATATACAGAGTAGTGATTCTCTCATCTCCCATCTTTTCATCTCTCCCCCGTCAGTTGGCGCGCTTCTTCCTCAACATCACCTGCTGACCTCAACAAGGTTCCTACTGCAATAGGAGCTGTATCTAGCTACAAGACCAGCAGTAGTAGTCTAGGACTCAATCACAAGGGTGACGGGGCCTAGAAGTTTGCTTTGCAGAGACACTGGTAGAATTTCCTTACACATGCAGGAGCTGAATACTCAAAACAAAGGTAAAACAGTAATAATTATTGGCTTATCTATCACAGATACAAATGAGGAAATGATGAGTCACAAGTAATTACCCTGGCCGGCTCACATAACCGTCAGGAAACAATGTGGTTTGGCTCGCTGGTTGAAGAACATGAAAGTGGTACACAAGTTTTATTCTCCAGAGCACAACTGACAGTTATGCAGTTATGTGATGGAGATTAAGAAGCACATTTAGTTGTACATTACCTCAAGGTCTGTTATTTTAAAGAACCCATTCCATGATGAGGGTGTAATGACCAATTTAAGGAGCAAACGCCTTTGTGAGAAGTTTAACTCTATTTTACTATGAAAATGTATGAAAATAAAGACACTCCACTAATGTCAGCAGAAAGCAAAACTGATCTCTTAAAGAGAGCGTCATCAGGTGAAAAATAGCCGTTTTCGCTCCCCTTTCACTCCTGCTGCTCCCCTGAGTTTTCCTTTTTGTTTTAATCCGCCATACGGTGCCATGATTTTGGGCTTTTTAATTTAGTGCTAATTGTTACGGTGTTTACAAGGGGCGGTGCTCACAGGATTCTCTGAGGATGAGTCGTTTGGCTCCTCTACATTATTAGCCTCGGAGCAACAAGCAACAATGCCTTGTAAAGAGCATAAAAAGTAGCCAGAAATAAAAGGCCGTATCGCTGTAACCTATATGAGGTATTTATAAAAAAAACTATACTAGTAATAAAACGTATTGATCAGGGGAGCCGCGGGAATAACAAGTAAACACTGGTCACTTTAGTCCGGGTGAAAGGTCCTCTATAAAACCCAACCATGTACAAGGTCATATTAGAGTTCTGTATTTTATGGAAATGTCATATAGCACCAATTGGCTATTATATAATATAACAGTGTATTGGTGCTATATGACACTTATAAAATACTAGATGGTGGCCTGATTCTAACACATCAGGTATTCTAGACTATGTATGTAGTTTATTTATGAAGATTTAAGAATAATACAATGTGAAGCTGGGTTTAAATCCCACGCCAATATCGCTGATTGGTCACGGACGGCTGGCGCGACCAATCAGTGACGCGTGATTTCCGTTACAGACAAACAGACAGAATTAGATGATTATATAGTAGATACCTACAGCAGTGTTGGTGTTCAGCAGTGTCGGTGTGCTTTGGTGTCGGTGTGCGGCAAAGTCAGTGTGTGGCAAAGTCAGTGTGTGGCAAAGTTAGTGTACAGTAGTATTAGTGTTGTGTGGTGGTGTCAGTGTGCGGCATGTGTCAGTGTACAGCAGTGTCGATGTGCAGCAATGTCGGTGTGCAGCAGTGTCGGTGTGCAGCAGTGTCGGTGTGCAGGTGTCCTGGGGGCAGGACACAGTGGGGCAAGACAGAGTGGGGCAGACGGAGTGGGCAGGACGAAGAGGGAGCAGAGCAGGGGCAGGATGGAGTGGGGCAGGACGGAGTGGGGCAGGATGAAGAGGCAGAAGAGTAGGGGCAGAATGGAGTTGGCAGGACGAAGAGGGAGCAGAGCAGGGGCAGGATGAGTGGGGCAGAATGAAGAGGGGCAGAATAGAGTGGGGCATAATAGAATGGGGCAGTATAGAGTGCAGGCGCCCCCCTCTATTCTCACCCCCAGGGCTGCAGCAGCCAATGGACAACCTGAGCTGTAAGCTCAGGTGGCAACAGAATAGGGGAGCAGCAATGCAGCAGGGGGCAGCGCACAGAGCCTCCGCCGCCCAGGGATTATGTACTGCCACTGCCTTCTCAGCTCCCGCCGCACCAATAGCACAAAACCCGCCGGCCCTGACAGAACCCCCTGTCCCCTTATCGCTCACTCCCGCCGGCTGTGACAGCACCCTCCCCCGTCGCCCCCTTCTGTTTTCACCTGTGCCTGGCGGTATCAGGTACCTGGGTTTTACTCAGTGGAGCGGTCATGTGACAAGGCCCTGTCACATGACCGCTCCACTGAGTGAAACCCAGTTAGTAAAGTGGCGACCTGGGGCTGAGTGTGACCGGGGAGAGTGCGGCGTCCTGTGCTTCACTGGGGAACGGATGTCAGATGGAGCAAGGGATTCCACAGCTCCATCCTCCTCCAAATCACACGGTACAGTGGCGGTGATCGTGCTGGGCTATACAATGCTGCGTCCTCACACTGCGCTGGAGGAGCGGGGGCAGGGCAGGAGGAGCGGGGTGGCTGTGAGGAGAGCCGCGCGGCTCATTTGCATATTGGCCACTTCCGTCTGCGGCGCATGATTTTGGTCTCAGATGGAAGTGGTCATTAGACAATTATATAGTAGATACCTCAGACAGGGTTTTTTATCCTTATGAATTAATTCAGAATCCATCATATGCTGCATTACGAAAGTGTTCTACCCTGGGAAGAATCCAGTGGACAAAACAAGTCAGCTCTATAATATAGAACACAATACAGAGCACAAGACCTTGTTTACTAGCACATTATTAATAATGAAAGTGACTGTCCATTTATATTGTATATTATACACGAGGTTTGAATGAAAAGTAATACCTCCATCTTCATAGCTCTTCAGCAAATGGCAGCACTGGTATGCGCAGGTATTGGACTGTTCAGTAGACTCTCCTCTACAGCTCCAGTTGGCGGAAACTCTAGCAATGAACGGTTGTGTTTTTAAAGTGTAAATAATGGAATCCTGTGCAAATGGTCGGTCAATGTGATTTAAGCACCGTGCTGTCATTGAATTCTTGACAGCAGAATGTGTCACCCCAAAGGAAATTCATCAGAGAATGCAAACTGTTTATGGTGATTGTGTTGAGGTGAGCACTGTGCGTCATTGGGCCACTAATTTTAAGGATAGTGAAGTGGGAATGTCTGACATGAGTGACAAAAAAAGAGTTTGACGTACTGTGACAGCAAGGACTGATTTAAACATGCAAAACAATGAAAGACTGATTCAGGAAGATTGTCGTATCACACAGTGAGAAATTGCAAGCATAATCGGCATTTCACAAGGACATGTAGGTCATATTATTGCTTTGCTTGGTTATCAAAGATCTGTGCACGATGAGTACCTCAGATGACTAACAAGGGTCCGATAGGAAAAGGGAAAGACTTTACTGCAGCATGACAATGCCAGACCACACCCTTCACATGCCACCACAGCAGAACTTCAGAGACTGAAGCCCACCAACATATGGCATCCTCCATACAGCCCAGATTTGGTGTCATCTGACTTTCGTCTGTTCCCATTAATGGAGGAAGATCTCCACGAACATCACTAGGCATCTGATAAAGTAGTTGAGAGAACTGTAGGAGGCTGGTTGCGGAAACAGGGTGTCGACTTCTTCCGTGACAACTTCATCATTGACAGAAGTGTATCCAATTGTCTGGTGATTACATGGAAAAGTGAATATCGGTGATGAAAGAGCACATTCTAAGAATTATTTATGTGTTTAATTTATTAAAATATTCCCATCGAAGCTCAAGTTATGAAGGTAGACGCATTACTTTTCATTCAACTTTTGATTTTATAAACTCCCTGTACATTTTATAGTATCAACAACTGCAGATATATCTCTATCTCTTACCGAATCAACCAGTTCTCTACTCTTCAACGACATGCAGCAGGAAACCTGAAAAAGCTGTCAGCTGATGGATGTCTTAACTATTTGGAGAAGACTTGTGTTTTGCTCAATATCCAATATCTAAAGGCACGTAGTAAACCTTGTAACATTGACTTATAGTAACTACCTCTAGTGTTACTACAGAGCTAGCTTTATTCCTCTTGGATACCAGCAAATTTGTATATGCTTTTCCCAGAGAGACTTGCATGGTCTATACCTATCCTTGCAACAGTTCGGCATCTCCACAAGGAGAAACATTGCCCCTAGACCACATGGCTTCACATGGATCTTTATCAACTGTGTTGTAAAAATTACACTTTATGACGGAAGACTAAGTTTAAATGGAATCTGTCAGAAGGATTTTGCTACCTGATCTGAGAGCAGCATAATGTAGGAAAAGAAATGTATTGCTTAGGCTGCTTTCACATTGCGGATTTTTCAAATCCGATGCTGTCCGATCAAAATCGGACAGCATCGGATCCGAATTTGGCCCCATGCAGCCCTATGGGCATCGGACCGAATCGGATGTGCACTAAATGCCATCCGATTTGGTCGGATACGAGCCTGCTCCGATTTTGCACCGAAAATAAAATCGGACAAAATCGGATTGGACCAAATCGGATGGCATTTAGTGCACATCCGATCCGATCCCTTTAACATGGGGCCCTATGGAGCAGGGTCTGAGGAAACATCTGATGTCTCCTCGGACCCAATTTTACTGTACCGAGCATGCTCAGTACAGTAAAACTGCTCCAAACTGGGAGCGCAGGGGTTAAAAAAAAAAAAGTTTATGCTCACCTCCCCCCGCCGTCTCCAGCCGTCTTCCTGCAGGCTCCCGGTGGCTGCAGAGGTCTTCTACTGCAGTATAGGACCTGCGGTGATGTCACAGTCACGTGACCACAGGTTACCATGGGGTCATTCCATGTCAAGTGAACCAATGATTATTACCTCTATATTTTTAATTCTTTTGAGATTTTGTTATTTGATAATAGCATGTCAGACAATGCAAAATGTGAAGAGAAAAATTTTTTAAAAAATTTATTTTTTTTTTAAATGATTTTCAAAGTTCGGAAAAAGTGTGAATTTCGCTGTTGCCTGCCTTTACGTTTCTCCTCATAACTAAGGCTAGGAATAAGATAGAGAGACAAAATAAACACCATTCTACTCAGAACTATACAGGCTTTCACCAGATATGTCACAAGAGGATCTTTGTTAATATTTTACCCATGTGATCGCAAGCGCAAAATTTTAAAACGTATTTCCGAAAAATCGGCGCGCTTTAAATATTTCAAAAACTGCCCATGTGTCTGCTGTGCTCTTAGCCACATCTGTACCAAATTTCAAGTTGGGATCGCAATGGGATCATATTTTAACATATTTTACTATTAATAGCGTCAATGGGTCATTCCATATCAAGTGATCTAAATATGAATATTTTTTTTTACCTGACGTCTTTAGATTTTTTTTTTTTTTTTTCCTTTATGAAGTACTACTTTAGTTAATTACAAATTAAAAGTTTGGAATTTTTTTCTTCATTAGTTAATTTTTTACAGATTTTTAAAGTTTAAAAAAAGGGTGAATTTTGGCCTGGTACGACTTTAAATTTTTTTATCTCGGGCTAGAAATAAGATAGAGAAACAAAATAAACACCATTCTACTCAGAACTGTCCAGGCTTTCACCAGATATGTCACAAGAGTATATTTGTTAATTTTAATTTTTTACCTATGCGAATGCAAACGCAACATTTTGAAACGCATTTCCGAAAAAAACATTTTAATAAAAATTTTCCAAAACTGCCCATGTGTCTTTTATGCTCTTAGCCACATCTGTACCAAATTTCAAGTTGGGATCGTGATGGGATCATATTTTAAAATATTTAACTATGGTTAATCTCATTTTTATTAAATTTTGAAAAAACATATGAAAGACATACATTCAATCTTTTAACAAAATCTTGAGACATATAAAATATACAAAAAGAGAATTCACAAAGTTATTAGTAACTTTAAGATAAGCTGCAAATTTACTTTTGCGCTTATCTCTGGTGCAATATATACTACAATCTAAATATAATTCCAAACACTCAAGTATACAACCTTTCTCAGGGTTTTGAGATGTTCTGATGTCAAGGGGACAAGCAGCCCCAGCAGAATGATTTTTATTACTTGGCCCCTTCTAACAGGTTGACCACGTAAGTGGGTCATTACCCGTTGAGGCCTAGTTGGAATAGTCTATCGACTGGTGTACCGGAAAGGAAGGCCGAAATATTAATGATCTACTCACAGCTCAGAGTTTTCGATACCTGTCTAATGTTCACTAGAATTCTGAAGGTATAGGCGTAGAAAGGAAATACCTAGACTGAATGTATCAGATGGGAAGAAAAGAGAGATAGAAAAGAAGAGAGAGAGAGAAGAGAAACAAAAACCATTAGAAAAAGTTATACTGGGAAAGAAAAGCCACGTAAGAAAAAAAGAAAAAAAGGAGGGGGGGGACGGGTGAGGTATGGGAAGGAGAAAGGGTACTCATCCCACTGGCTCCCCATCAGCCAGAGGTCGAGCCATATTATCTGTGCTGGAAAAGATACTCCTAAATTCTGCAGAGTCGTGAAAAAGAATCCATTCAACCCAAATCCCTAAGAATTTGTTCCGAGATCCCGACGCATCAGCTGCGAGCTCCTCCATTCGATATGTGTCCATCAATTCTTTGAACCAATCAAGTAGAGATGGAGCCCGGCTTGATTTCCAGAACCTCGGGATCACAGCACGAGCAGCCGAGATGCAAAAGCGGAGAATATCCCTCTTCTGTAGCCCAATAGGACCTGGAAAAATGGATAACATTGCCGATTCTGGGCAGCATTCGGCTTCTTTACCTGTTATCCGGGCGTATGCATTGAAAACCTCAGACCAGAACCGACGGATTTCCCCAAAACTCCACCAAATGTGTATCATTGTACCCTTCTCTTCCCCACAGCGCCAGCAGGTATCAGGGGTTCCAGGGAACATGTTCCGGAGTGTCGTCGGGCACAAGTACCATCTAGTGAGCAGCTTATAGCTTCTTTCTTGTGCAGAACAAGCGCTAGCTAGTGAGTGAGTAAATATAAAGCATTTCTGCCAATTAGCTTCTGAAATGCTACACCCCAATTCCCTCTCCCAAGCACGTTGGAAGTAAAGGGTGCCCTGCTCTCTCATGGACCCTAAGGCCTGGTATAGAAATGATATTTTGCGCCTCGGTGGAGCCTCCAGTTGGAATAACCTCTCCAATACGTTGGGCGTCAATCTTACCCTGCAAGAGTGGTCAGCTGAATATAATTACGCTCTGTATTGGAGAAATTCGAATCACTTAAGAGGTCTCGTAGGTTCTTTGAGTTGTAGCTCTGCCATCGGGGGCAAACCACCACTGGACAGAGTCTGTCCTACTCGGGTGTCATCCACAATCCGCCAACATGAAAATCTCTGCCTGTCAAATCTGGGTGGAAAGATGGGTTGGAAAAAAGGGGAGTCAAAGGGCTAAGTCTGTCGTTTAAGCGGAGGGTTTTCGTCACTAGGTGCCATACCTTCAAGGTGTTTCTGGTCATGTCTGTCAAAGGTACTAGGTCTGTGGAGTCTTTAGGGGAAATCCAAAGCAGGTGTTTCAGCGGAATCCCCAAACCCTCTTGCTCCACCCCTACCCATTTCTTGGAGGACGCATGATAATGCCAATCTAGAGCTCTAACAAGAGAGGAAGCCTCAAAGTACGCTCGTATGTTGGGTAGTCCAACCCCTCCTCTGGTCTCGGGCAAGGATAGGATATTCATTCGCAATCTGGACCTCTTGCCCCCCCAGACAAATCTAAGGATCATAGATTGCATTTTGGAGAGGAAGCCTCTATCCAATAGAACAGGAACTGTCTGAAAAGTATATAAGAGTCGGGGCAAGACATCCATCTTGACTACGTTTATTCTCCCGAACCAGGATAGCTTTAATTGTCTATAGGAGGTAAATGCCGATTCCGCGTTAGTCAAAAGGGGTTGATAATTTAAATTGAATATTTGTTTAAGATCTTTTGGTATAAGGACTCCCAAGTACTTAATGGCTTCTACTTTCCATTTAAATGGGAACTGTTTAGATAGATGAGAAACCAATTCTCCAGGCAAAGAAATATTGAGTGCCTCGGTTTTGGAGCAATTCACTTTAAAGTTGCTCAATTGTCCGAACCGTTCAAACTCCATTAAGACCGAAGGGATGGAGACCAGGGGCTGGGAGATGTAAAGTAGCAGGTCATCTGCAAATAAGGCTAATTTGTGATGACTCTGTCCCAGCTTGACCCCATGGACGCATTCATTGGACCTAAGTGCAAAATATTTAACTATTATAGTGTCAATTCAAAAGTCACCAAGAACACAATCAGTCATTTTTTCACAATTGCCCGTCAATAGTTTGAATTTGATATAAAGAAACATAGTCTTGTAACATCTCAAATGAAAGCTGTTACCGTTCTGAGTAAAATGATGCCTCTCCCACTTCATTATCTTATTTCTAGCCTAAGATAAAAAAATTTAAAGTCGTACCAGGCCAAAATTCACCCTTTTTTAAACTTTAAAAATCTGTAAAAAATTAACTGATGAAGAAAAAAATTCCAAACTTTTAATTTGTAATTAACTAAAGTAGTACTTCATAAAGGAAAAAAAAAAAAAAAAATCTAAAGACGTCAGGTAAAAAAAAATATTCATATTTAGATCACTTGATATGGAATGACCCATTGACGCTCTTACTAGTAAAATATGTTAAAATATGATCCCATTGCGATCCCAACTTGAAATTTGGTACAGATGTGGCTAAGAGCACAGCAGACACATGGGCCATTTTTGAAATATTTAAAGCGCGCCGATTTTTCGGAAATGCGTTTTAAAGTTTTGCGCTTGCGATCACATGGGTAAAATATTAACAAATATCCTCTTGTGACATATCTGATGAAAGCCTGGACAGTTCTGAGTAGATTGGTGTTTATTTTGTTTCTCTATCTTATTTCTAGCCCGAGATATGATAGAAAATGTAAAGCCATACCAGGCCAAAATTCGCACTTTTTTAAAACTTTAAAAATCTGTAAAAAATTAACAGATAAAGAAAAAAATTCAAAACTTTTTTTTCGTAATTAGATAAAGTTGTTCTTCAGATAGAAAAAAATTTTTAAAAATCTGAGGACGTCAGGGAAAAAAAATATTCATTTTTGGATCACTTGACATGGAATGACCCCATGGTGGAACCTGCTGTCACGTGACTGTGACATCACCGCAGGTCCTATACTGCAGTAGAAGACCTCTTCAGCCACCGGGAGCCTGCGGGAGCCACCGGGAGCCTGCAGGAAGACGGCTGAAGACGGCAGGGGCTCGGGGGGAGGTGAGCATAAACTTTTATTTTTCTTTTTTTCAGCCCGGAGGCTACGATTTAATGCCGGAATCGGATGCCTATTTGACATCCGATTCCAGGCATCAGAAGGGAGCCGATGCTGTCCGAATTTATCGGACAGCATCGGCTCCCTCATAAATCGTTATGTGAAAGTAGCCTTAGTTTACAGGGTACAGCAGTTTTGACACAATCAGAGTTCTTACATGTACCATGTAACAGAGCTCTGAACACTAACCTCACCCACACCACAGCTCTGTGTACATTGTTTAGTGACAGTGAGCTGCTTATCAGAGATTGTGGTGAGACAACTGTTCACATGATCTATGGTCCAGGCAGTGATTATCTCCTAGTGATAAAATCTCATTTGTAAATATACAACAGCACACAGCCTAATAAATGACACATCGCTGAAATCTGTGTTTCAGCCCCTATCTCCTGCTATCTCTAGATTACATAGCAAAAACCTGCAGAGTGATTCTCTTTAATTCTGTCAATTTTTTTAAACCGGTGCATGCTGCATAACATTTATTTGGTAAAATTTGCAACATAGTAGACATGTCATGGTTGTTGCACATGTAGGCAAAGTCACACAATGACAAGAGCACAGTTAGATCTGACAAGTAATTTAATGAAGAATTACACATAGATCATTAGTAAACCGTATATTATGCAGAAACTACCGAGTTAAAAAAAACACCCTGCACTATCCCATCCTTCAATGGTGTCCTGCCTCCCATTGCCTGCAACAGAGAGAACAGCACGCTTGTGTTTTACATTCTTTCTGTGCTTACTGTCGTTAGTCAGAAGGGTATTTTTTGCCCTGGGACAAGACAGAAATCTTTTCTCTGGATGCAACACAAAGAGAACAGAAGAGTTTTATCATATGACAGGACGAGGAATGAGAAGGCGCAGTAGAAAGGCTCAGAAAAAAACTAATGTATTCAATAAGAGCTGCAGAGCACCATGGCTGCTTTCTGTACATAGAGGCTAATAATACCCTGGCACACACAAGCACGGGTCAGTGTAATCTACGCGCAGAGTGTTTGTGTGGCGCTCATCTGGTGCATCGCTATATTACAGATCTTACCAGGAAAGTGCTGGACATTTCTGCTCATATCCATGCTTTTTGACATTTACAATTTTTAGTTTTTCATTATATTGTTCTGCAATGGCACATACATACCGGTAGTCAGCTGTACAGATTCAAATACATATACTAATACGGGTGTACATCTTTCCCCAAGATGGCATCACCAGTGGCGTAACTTGAAGCTCAAGGGCCCCGATGCAAAGCTCCAACGGGGCCCCCAATTATTGCAAATGTTTAATAGCAATAGTCTTTTTCTATGGATTAATGGGACTTTTGGGGCCCCCTAGGCTCCAGGGCCCGGGTGCGATTGCAACCCCTGCACATGTTGTAGTTGCGCCCCTGGGCATCACTATTGATCTACACAAAGGTTTTACCTGGCATAGCTTATTGGCTGAACCTCTCTGCAACAAAGGGAAGCCTGGGTTTCCAATATATATTTTTCCTTTGGTTTCCTATACATATATTCTGTGGTTTTTATTAAAATAGAGAACACATAAACTTCCAAAAAAACCATACTGATAACATCCAAGTTAATTCAAGGTTTGAGCAAATCCTTCCCTCATTGGTCCAGAACTTCCGCAAATTTGCTGGAACCTTTTTAAAAAAATTGGGACAGCCACATTTGGTAGTTTGCAACTCTGTCAGTCTGAACCTATTCTTTCCAATGTCTGAATAAGGCAGGTCCTCATTGTTATGAAATCCGCCCCTCCTATGACAAGGCCTGCCGACGCTCATACCGATTGGGTTTGCTTGAAAAATTGATGTCACAATGAATTTGCCCCAAATCATTATTTTTTTCTGATGTTTAGTCAATTCTCAGATAAAGACCCTTTATAATAAGATAATTAGGCAGAGCAAATGCAGATCACCAATAATCATGATCAAGATTGATAATAAAACAAAAGAGCAATAGGCAAATAGTGCAGAAATGTACAGAACCTTAGATATAGCAGAGTATTGGATATGGTACAGTATATTAATGGTAATAGGGAAGATGATGAACCAAACAAGTTCATCTCTCCAAATATTCAGGAGCTAAACACAAAAGCCTTCACCACTGCCACCAACAGCTCGCCACGTCACGTCATCGGAGGTCATGCTGGGCACGGTCCCACCAGTTTGCTCCACATTGTGCACTGAACTGCTTTTATTCCTTGATGCATGTTGGCCTCCGGTCTTATCTCCCATCCAATATCTCATCTGTTCTCCACCTTCCTCACACTCTTCAACCCTGAAGCTGATTTTCATTCAGCTGCCCCTCCCCCTCCAGCCTCAGGTTTGGTCCCTCTCCTACCTCCCTCCAGCCTGAAAAGCAGGTGGTGGGGGAGCTCTGTCATGCCTCTCAGGCTGGTAAGATTTTAATGAGCTGGGTCACCATGGGATGCCACTTCGGCACAAATAGGAAGTCACAAACTGCTCAGAACCTCCAGCTCGTCATTCTGTGGTCTAGAACACAGTGATAACTGACAGATGGTCCGAAGAAGATGTTCTGCAGCAGAGTTTGATTAACCCTAAACTTAGAGAGTTAATATGTTATTATGTGTGCAAAAACCTGTAATATTTCCTTTGGGTTATTCAGGTTTCAAGATCCCATGATATTATACACACACGCATACATATATATAATAAATGGAAACATATACTGTATATACTCGCGTATAAGCCGAGTTTTTCAGCCCAAAATTTGGGCTGAAAAGTCCCCCCTCTCGGCTTATACGCGAGTCACTGTATACTGTATACATTGTATACAGTATACAGCAGACCCCCCCCATATCAGTATACAGGGCTTCCCCCCCCCTTGGGTAGCAATCCTGTAAAGGAAGAGATTAGTATACTTATCCCTGCCGCTGTCCCGCTGCCGCTGTCCCGCGCCGCCATCGCGCTCCTCCGGCTTCATCCGTCTTCTTCCGGCTTCCTCCGATGGGCGCAGGCAATGACGTCATTGTCTGCGCGCCAGAGGAGGAAGCTGGAAGACGCTGGATGAAGACGGAGGAGCGCGATGGCAGCGGCGGGACAGCGTCAGCGGACAGCGGCAGGGATAAGTATACTAATCTCTTCCTTTACAGGATTGCTACACAAGGGGGGGGGGCTCTGTATACTGATATGGGGGGGGGCTGCCTCTGGGGCACTACCTCTGGAGCTGCTTATACTACCTCTGGGGCTGCTGTATACTACTACTGGGGCTGCTGCTGTATACTACCACTGGGGCTACTGCTGTATACTACCACTGGGGCTGCTGTATTTACCTCTGGGGCTGCTGTATACTACCACTGGGGCTGCTGCTGTATATACCACTAGGGCTGCTGCTGTATACTACCACTGGAGCTGCTGTATATACCTCTGGGGCTGCTGTATACTACCACTGGGCTGCTGTATACTACCACTGGGGCTGCTGCTGTATATACCACTGGGGCTGCTGCTGTATACTACCACTGGGGCTGCTGCTGTATACTACCACTGGGGCTCTGCTGTATACTACCACTGGGGCTGCTGCTGTATACTACCACTGGGGAGGCTGCTGTATACCACACTGCTGGGGGCTGTATACCTGTGCTGGGGTCCACCCTCGGCTTATACACGAGTCAATAGGTTTTCCCAGGTTTTGGGGGCAAAAGTAGGGGGGTCGGCTTATACACGGGTCGGCTTATACACGAGTATATACGGTACTTTGCATATGAATAAATTACTGTTCTTGCTTTGTTTGCTATACTGGCTAGTTAATAGTGATTCACAAACTATTTAAAGTGTATCCCAAGACTTAAGGGTGCTGTCCAACCAGCCAAAAAGCAGAGGATGCATTAGGATCACAAAATATAACAGAATCACTAGCACTCACCTGGTAAATGTTCATCGCTCCAGAGATGACACCCCAATCTTGTTAGCTGTTCTGCAGGGATGACATGTTGCGTCCTGGTGCGGGCGAGAGTGTGTGATCTGTACGCAGGCATCCGCCTGCGCACAGATCACATATGGCAGTGAATGGGTGCGCACGGTCATGCGCAGTCAAGCGCAGCACCGTGCGCTCCCATTCTAAACATAGGGGCTTGCGGTGCTGCGTTCACATTGCGGATCCCCTCTGCAGAACGCTGCAGAGGGGAACGCTAATGTGAAGCCACCCTAAGGGAGATATTGTGAACAGCAGTCCCACCTCTCTATTCAGCTGTTCACAAAAATCTGGACCTAGTAAAGCTATTTAACCCATTCAGTACTTTATTAACCCTTTAAATACTATTTGCCAATCCTTAGACCATATTTTTAATCAGTGGAAGTCA
The DNA here is from genome assembly GCA_033576535.1 of Allobates femoralis. Taxonomy (NCBI): domain Eukaryota; kingdom Metazoa; phylum Chordata; class Amphibia; order Anura; family Aromobatidae; genus Allobates; species Allobates femoralis. Next base: position 135,622,303 of record JARQOC010000005.1, on the reverse strand, counting down.
GACCCCTGGCACCCAAAAGTCCACAGGATTGAAGAAGCCATTCCACTACTATTACTATTTACAAAGATGCTCATCAGCAGGGTGTCTGTGCCTCATACTGTAGTTCATCTTATGCATTACAATAGATGGCACTTTCAACAAGACCAAGTGGTCAGGCCTTTATTATTAAAGCATCAAAAATAAGTATTTTCCAAGTTCAATCTTGTGAATAGACAGTGCTATGTTACATGTCAAAATACGCATAGCAGCAAGTTATTATTTTAAAGGCTAAAAGTCGTATTCTAATCATCCAATAGGTAACAGCGCAGTAATTCAGTGGTTCAACCTGTCAAGGGGCAATATCTGCAGTGTCTGCATGCTTCATCCATGCTTCCATGTGCTTTCTCCAGGTACTTTGCTTTCCTCAGACACCAACCAAAATACTGATATTACTAGCTTTAAAAGAAAATGATGTATTTCTCCCAGAAAATTATTGCATTTACCCATATTTTCTTATACACATCTTTGTTTCCCCTGTGTTTATTGGAACAACACAAAAAAAACGGAGGAAAAAAAGGAAAATTGGACATAATTTCACACAAAACCCCTAAAATGGTTTGGAGAAAATTGTTGACACCTTTCCAAAACTGTGGGTAGACAACTTTGTTTCAAGAATGTGATGCTCGTTCAAATTCATCAGTGGAAAGTAACAGGTGAGGGCAATATGAAAATCACACCTAAAACCATATAAAAATGGGAGATGTGCCACACTAAGCATGTAGAACCGGAAGAGAAGAAAACTGTCTGAGGACTGAGAACCAAAATTGTTGAAAAATACCAACAATCTCAATGTCACTAGGTAATCTCTAGAGATCTTGATGTTTATTTGTCCATGCTGCTCATCACAAGAAGTTTACAACCCATAGCACTGTAGCTAATCTCCCCGGACGTGGATGGCAGAGGAAAATTAATGAAAGGTTACAACGCAGGATAGTTTGGATGGTGGATTAGCAGTCCAAATCAAGGTCAAGCTGTCCTGAAGGCTCGGGTTGTATCAGTGTCAGTGCAAACTATCCATCAACATTTGAATGAAATTAAATGCTATGGCTGGAGACACAGGAGGACCCCACTGCTAACACAGAGACATAAAAAAGCTAGACTGCAGTTTGCCAAAATGTATGTGTTTAAGCCAAAATCCTTCTGGGAAAGCTTCTTGTCGACAGATGAGACCAAGATAGAGGTAAAGCCCATCATTCTACTGTTTACCAAAAATGGAATGTGACCTACAAAGAAATAAGACAGAACCTACAGTGAAATATGGTGGAGAATCAAAGATGTTCTGGGGTTGTTTTGCTGCCTCTGGCACTGGGTACCATAACAGTGAGTAAGTCATCATGAAATCTGAAGATTACCAAAGGATTTGGTATGTGTGCCCAGAAAGCTAGGTTAGAATCCTAGGTCATGAGTGTTCCAGCAGGACAATGACCCCCAAACATACTTGAAGAAATAGATGGAAACAAAGAGCTAAGTTCTGAAGTGGCCAGCAATGAATTCAGGTCTAAATCCCATTAGCACCTGTGGAGAGATCTTAAAATTGCTGTTGGTAAAATGTATCCTTCAAATATGAGAGACCTGGAGCACTGAGCAAATGAAGAGTGGTCCAAAATTCCAGTTGAGAGGTGTAAGAAACTTGTTGATGGTTATAGGAAGTGATTGATTGCAGTTATTTATTCCAAAGGGTGTGCAACCAAATATTAGGTTAAAGGTGCCAACAAATTTCTCCAGACCATTTTTGGGGGTTTTGTGTCAAATTATGTTCCAAAACACACAAAGGAAGTAAATATGTGTATAACAAAACGAGTATAATTGTAATAATTTTCTGCGAGAAATACTTAATTTTCTGGAACAATTTCAAGGGTGCTAACACCTTCAGCCATGACTGTATGTGTCTGGGACAGAAATATAATAGCAAGATCCCTATTCAGAACCGAGACTGATACAAAATATTAAATATCATAAATGTGGAAGCATAGTGACCCGCACCATAGGTGAGATAACGTTGCGGAGGGAAGAGGCACAGTGAGCATGTGATTGCGAGAAATGACATCCACTGTGCTTGTACTGTACAACGCAGCATTTTGGATGCAGCAGTAAGATGCTGTGTCTAAAACGCTGCTATTCCGGATCGTGTGCATGCACTCTAAGAGGCCACATACTTCTCCTGCCCCTCATTTCACCCTTGGTCTACAGAGACTCTTAGGCTGGCTTCACACCACGGCAAGATCCGATCCGGGGCTGTCAGGGATGAACCTGTCAGCCCCGGACTGGATCAGCACACAGAACCGGAGGGCAAATATGCCCTCCGGTCCGATGTGCAGCCAGACGTAGCTGCTGCTGCTGATGATTCAGGAATGCGGCTCGCAGGGGAGCTACCGACGGTCCTGAAATAACAGCGGCGTGCAGCCGCAGGTGTCCGGTTCCCGGATCCTTCTGGACCGGGGCCATCCGACCCCATGGGCTCCCCATAATAGGGCGGATCCGGGAGAATCCGGGAGGATCCGATTTGGGGAGATTTTTCTCCCCGGAAACAAAAATGGTGCATGCTCCAATTTTGTGTCCGGGAGAAAAATCTGATTCCTTCCGGATTCTCCCAGACATCCAAAAACCGGATGCCAAAATACATTTATCCGGCGTATTCCGGCCCCATTGAGTTACTATTGGGCCGGAATCGGATCCGGGGGTGTCCGGTTCACACCGGACAGCCCCGGATCCAAAAAACCGTGGTGTGATGCCAGCCTTAAAAGATTTTATAAAAGATAAATAAATGTTCCATAACATACCTGTCACCATGATTGTCCTTTAAATTTCTGTTGCCAAAAATGCTCTCACTCTAGACCTAGGCATTCATTCATCATTGCCCTTATGCCTTTTTTCATTTAGCTTTTTGTTGTTTGCACCTTTATTGAGGTCTATTTTATATGTGATTTCCTGCTTTGTTTTCTGCTTTTTGGGCATAGTTTGATTATTCCAGATGTTTTCAGTTGTTTCATCAAAATTTTTTTTTTTAAGTTGCAAAATTGGAAGCAACTCTCTCCTTTTTCCCCTTGTGTTAACCATGGAACAGGGCGGGTATAAGCGGTGATGTCACCGCAGAAAGCGGGGCAATACGGCCACAACTGCACCCCTCACTTTGTGTTATGCTGCAGGGAGGGAGACAATGATGGGCATCAGGGAGGCAGCGGTGGGCAGATTAAACATACAGGGGGTGTGAAATTGCCCTTTGGCTCCAGCCACAAGCCACCTCATATTTGGCTCCAATATGTAAGTTTTCAAAGTGTATTATCTCGGGGTACAGAGGGGGTCAAGGGCTGAGGGACACCTTGCCTGAATGCAGCAGACATGCTGCATTCAGTGCTGTAATTAGATCACCATGTGTGGTTGGTGACAGGTCCTCTTTAAAACAAATCTACCTGTTTTACAACTTTGAGCTGAACATTGTATATATATATCTTCCCGGTGCTGGGTGTTCTCTGTTGGGGCTCCGGGCCCTGCCCAGTCCTTATCATACTTTCGTCACTTGACGTAAATTTTTAAATAGTTGATGCCAGGTTAGGACTGACCTGATGGGGTCACCTCGACTTAGTGGGATGATTTTTACATTTCTTGATCAAAATAATGTTACCAAGTACCCTATTTTTACTTTCATGCACTATTTGTATTTATACTTATTTTACGGTATCTGCTCATTTTTGATTCTCTTGTATTGCTGTTTTGTGGCTCATGTGAATATACACCCACACATTGCATGCATGTAGTTGCATTCCAGTGCATTTTTTAGTTTTCTTTGTTTTACACCTTTAAAGTGCAAAAAGTTGCATGCTATGCTAAAATGTTACAAAATTTGCAATAAATTTCAGGTGCACATAAAATCACTCCCTGGGGCACTAGAGTACATGTAAGACAAAATGTGTAACTTTTGTCTTAAAGTAGGTACAAATGGAAAGATGAATATGGCACAAACAGAAGATGGCCCAAAACACCAAAAAACAATAACAGATACTGTAATAAATTGTCCACTCAGTGTTATTTTTGGTCAATTTAAATGCTTGGAGAAATTGGCATCTCAGAAAATTCAGTAAAGTAGAATATCCACCTAAGGCTGGGTTCAAAACCACGGTTTTTGGTATCAGGTTCTGTCCGGTCCGGTTTTGCCTCCCATGTATCCCTATGGTGCCGGATTGGCCATATTTGGCCATCTGGTTTTGTATATTCTGTGCCGGATTCGTTTTTGTCCAGTTTTTCACTATCCCCAAAATCTGAGCCTATAGCATTTTTTGGCTCCAGTGAAAAAATCGGACAAAACCGGAGAGAAATGGATCCGGGGCGATCCAGCGCACATAACATCGGAGTCTATGGGCGCAGGATCCGTGAAAAAAATCAGATCATTTCCCAGATCTGATTTTATGCACAGAGCATGCTCAGAAATCCTGCAGTCAAAACATCAGCATCATGGACAGCACTACTTCCAGGACAGGCTGTGAATTCAGCACCAAGGACAGCAGCAGAGCAGACACAGGCAGATTTCAGGACCATGGACAGCAGCAGAAAAGGAATTCTGCAAAAAACAGAATTCGCATGAGGACCATATTTGGTCACATTTTCTACACATCCTGTCCTGTCAGGTTCTTTCTGGGGATCCTGCAAAAAACAGGATCCAGCCTCACAAACAAAAACTGTGGTGTGAAGCTAGCCTAAAGCTGGTTTCACACTGCAGCTTTTTCCCTGATCAGGTTCCATCCAGTTTGTGTGCCAAAACCAGGAGAGGAACTTGTAGAGAAAAACTATTATTGAAAGATTGACCCCTGTTCTGCGTTTTGGAAACACTCCTGGTTTTGGCACACAAACCTGATCGAACCTGATCAGGGAAAAAACTGCAGTGTGAAACCAGCCTAAGCAATTTTGTGAGAACAAGTTTCCCTTAATGAAACTGTGCACTAAGTTGTAGATCTTAGGTAAAGTCACACCTGGTGACATCAGCGGCAAATTCTTAGGCGACGCAGGGGCATGGCCTATCGGCGGCATCATCGCTGCTGAGTTGCTCCTGTGTAAAGAGGCGATTTGTTCCGAAAAATCGGCTGAGAGTAGTCGCCTGGTTTCCCAGCACTGCTCTGAAACCAGGCGAGCACTCTGGGGCGATGTGTACACATCGCCCCATGTAACATGGCGATCGCCGATGTTACAGGCGATGGGAGCCATAGGCTCCCATGTTACAGGATCGCCGCTGGGGTTTGTGGACACCCCAGTGGCGATGGCGCCTGTAACATCGCCGGTGCGTCGCCGGAGGTATCGATGCATGTAAACATGTCTCCGGCGATGTCACCAGGTGTGATGGTAACCTTAATGTTTCCACACTACAATATAGGAGGTAATGATGATAATGAAAGTAATAATGAAACAAACTAATTTATAAACTGATCCATAATAATTCTCTTTTCATAGACCGATTATTTGATAATATCTCAGATTATAGTGTTCCCGTATTAATCTTATCAATTAAAAGTGATAGTGGCAAAGATTAACAAAAAACAGAGTGATACAGGTCCTCTGAACCAACCCAAGTTCTACCATACAGTCCTTCAATATTAGTCTCACCTAACTAAATTGTCCATAAAGCCACTCAGGCTCCGAGCAAAGATGCACCATGCCAAGATGGGAACCGAAGTCACAGCGGTAGAAATATACAATACTGACAGAGGAAAAAAAACACATCTACCCAGTATGCTTTACATGGAAATACTATAAATGTACTTTTTAATAGCATTTGATCGCTAACCCCAATAGTAACTTTTTCTGTATACTAAACGCTATCACTAATATTTGCACATACTTTAACCTCGGCCATTGCTTTTAAAGAAGAAGATGTTCTACATGAAAGGTAGTGTTGTGTCCGTGGTGTACTTCGTTACTATGGTCACTATACTTTGGGTCTCTATGGCTATGTTGCTGTTCCGTGTGACTACTATGGTCACTATACTTTGGGTCTCTATGGCTATGTTGCTGTTCTGTTTGACTACTATGGTCACTATACTTTGGGTCTCTATGGCTATGTTGCTGTTCCGTGTGTACTTACATATTGGGTTGTCCACCTTATATACATATTTGGGTCTCTATGGCTATGTTCCTATTGCGGTTTTGCTATATGTAAGAAGCTCCATCAGAGGCTATAAACAATGAGATCAAAGAAAATGTCCTAATGGGCCCATTGTCTTTAGAGAGGCAGAGTCTCTTAGTGCTCTGTCTGGCCCCCATTTCTGCACTGTTCACCTTTTTGAGGCAGGTGTCAAGGCGTGATCAACTAAGCTATTATGCCACTCTTCACAAAGCTGGCAGTGCTCATATAAAGGTCAGAGAGAGCACATGTACCTAATTAAAGTCAATGGCCTCATCGGACGTAGCACCAAATTCTGTTTTTCAGGGTTTAAGGTGGAAGTCTGATGGAGCCACTTATCTGTGGAAGAATGCAATAGGAACCCAGTCTTACTAAATAGTTTCAAATACTAAAAAGCATATCTAGGTCCAATCCTTATAAAACTAGGTGGCAGGGACACAAATATTGTTTGTTTTAAATAATGTGGTGCAATTTTTTCCTTTTCTATGAAAACTAAAAATCACATTTTAAAGATCAAAGCAAAAGTCATTTTAGTCAGAATAGCTTTCCTTTCTCCTTCAACTTTTAGTTAGGACACGCCGTCTTTACTGACATATGTCATTCTTCATCATAGATGAAAGATATTTGGTGGTAATAAATAATAATTGCACTGATTGCCTACTGGTAACATTTGACACTAAAATGTCATCATCAATTACATGATTGGTGCTCTCTGGGGTGACAGTGTCCTCAGGATTCAATATTTGCATCATACAGTGTGTTTGACTGGACCCTTGTCACATACAGCCCAGATCTGCGACAGGAAGATCCAGCCAATTCGCAAGAATTCGCAAGCTGATCGGGTAGCCCTGTCCCGCCAGGTCCTTAAGCTCGGAACTAGATAGCGCGCATCAGGGGACACACGCCGGAGAGGTGAGGATCTTTTTTTTATTTTTAACCATTGCTTCACTCCCACAATGTATGTATATACATTGCAGGAGTGAAAGTGTCCCGCTTGACTGCACTTTGCTGGCTCGGGCTTTTCTGTGTTCGGGTCTGTGAAAATGATGGACCCAGAGACAGAAATGGCATCCGGAGGCCACCTCCAATCTGGTCCTTTCGTGTCTGTGGGGTCCTGCAAAAAACTGGATCCCCAAGGACAGGAAAAAATTGAGATGTGAAACCAGCCTGGCCACACAGAGATGTTTATTTTGTGTTAAGAGGAAGAGCTCCTAAATATCAGCACCTGCAACAAGCACTTTAGTGAGGGTCATCAGACAATAGAGCTAGCCATACATTTTTCGACTGATGTTTTTGCAGTTATCTCCCCAGCCCTAACCATAAATATGGAAGCTCAGCTTCATCAAAGACACATGTGTTCTCAATAAAGAGTGGATGGGGGGGAGATAAGTTGTTATCAGACAACTCTCCACGTGACATTTGTCCTTATGCAAAAGTATGTCATAATAAAACTCAACTGCCCAATAATCTTATCCTTCAACATCTGCTGGCATTAAGCTCATATTTTTGCCCACCCTACACTGTACTGTGAGCTCTCATCATAGGAAGTCTACCAACCCCCTTCCAATTACCGAACTGTTTTGTGGATACAGGTACATGTTATCTACCTTATATACGCATCCATGAGGTACGCTGATAAGGAATGCCCTTTAAACATATATAATGATTATTTTACATTTTTGCCCTGAAGAATACATTATAAATAAATGTCCTTTAAATGTCTTCTTCATTGAGTTGGTGAAACTTCCAAAACATTAGTTTATTAATTTCAGCTATATCTTTCCACATCAGCCATCATCTTCCCCGCACTGCTCATTCCACATCAGCCATCATCTGCCCCACACAGCTGGTCCCATGTCAATTGTCATTTGCCCCACACAGCTTGTCCCATGTGAGTTATCATCTGCCCCACACAGCTCGTCCCACGTCAGCAGTCATCTGCCCCACACAGCTCGTCCCACGTCAGCAGTCATCTGCCCCACACAGCTCGTTCCATGTCAGTTGTCATCTGCCCCACACAGCTCGTCCCACGTCAGCAGTCATCTGCCCCACACAGCTCGTCCCACGTCAGCAGTCATCTGCCCCACACAGCTCGTTCCATGTCAGTTGTCATCTGCCCCACACAGCTCGTCCCACGTCAGCAGTCATCTGCCCCACACAGCTCGTCCCACGTCAGCAGTCATCTGCCCCACACAGCTCGTCCCATGTCTGCAGTCATCTGCCCTACACAGCTCATCCCATGTCAGCAGTCATCTGCCCCACACAGCTCGTCCCATGTCAGCAGTCATCTGCCCTACACAGCTCATCCCATGTCAGCAGTCATCTGCCCCACACAGCTCGTCCCAAGTCAGTCGTCATCTGCCCTAACACACCTCGTCCCATGTCAGCCGTCATCTGCCCACACGGCTCACCATCCATCTTTCTCCAGAATTGTAAATCTGCTTAGCTATAATAGTTTTCCTATTTAGAGGTCTGGAAAAGCTGGATGACACGTCTTAAGAGAACTGTAATGACATCCATTAGCTGTTGTCATGTTTGAAAAACCAATGAATATAACTGTAATGGTTGAAAAACATTTTATCTAGGAGGAAACCACTTTTTACTGCCTGTATTTTGCTATCTGTTCTAAGATCCCAAACATTTTTTTAGTGGAAGCCATAGGGTGTAACCAAGGGCAGGAGAATAAGGATGAGTACAACCCATATTCTATCTCACCCCTCCCTAGATTACATTTTCTTTGCCAATCTATCCCATAGGAAGCTAATTTAGTGTTTTTAATTGGGCTGGTATGGAGGTAACCAAACAAATGGGAATAATTTTGCATCAATTCAGACTGTGGTTATATGGAATGTCCTGTGTAATCCTGCAGTCACGGGGCTAGGCCTGTGTGGCCTGTCTACAGGCCTCCAACGAGAAGATGGGACAGATATATATATATATATATATATATAGTTAGCATAAAGTATATAAACAGCAACATAAAACTCCTGGAGACAAAACTCTGCGTTTCTACTCTTGCATTCATTTTCCATTCAGTGCCAGGGTTCCCATTACAGGTGTGCTGCATATGGGATGGATCTAAACTGGTGTTATCTGCAGCATGCAAAAGTGAAGGGGAGGGAGAACCTAACACTTTCCAATAATGTCGGATATTTCCACAAGGAAGTTGTTACTGAGATAGAGGAGGACTTAGAACAAAAGGTCGGGACTGAGGCCAGAAGGAAGCAGGCAATGGGGAAATCAGGAGAAGATCTGCTCCATGGAAGAGGGCTGGATTCAGGCAGAAGACTCCCAGTAGAGCCAGGACAGGTAGGAGGATAAGGCCTGCCTCACTCCACGATCATACGGGCAACCACGTACGTTTGTACTGTAAGAACCGGATTGTTTGTATTTACACAGATAATAAAGGGAAAGTGCAGGTTAACGTGGCCTCTGAAATATACTGATGTACAGATCTGTGTGGATCTGGTTTTTTGACAGGATGGAAAAAGTGTCGTCTTTGGAACTTTTTCATCCTTTAAAAAAACCTATGAAAGTCAGATCCATTGTATGTAACACAACAGTCCATGGCAGATGGAGCCAAACGTGTTGTCATATCTTTATATCAGTTTTTCATGTATTTTTTCATGGTTTTGGGGTTTCCTGACTCTCCTTCCTATGTCATTTAAATAAAATATATATATATGTATATTTAAAAAACGGAAACAAACAGATGTAACAATATACCTAAAATAACAGATATCGTGTCTGTAATATCAATTTGTTTCTACAATATACAAACATCACAGATCAGCGCCCAGATTTACTGTGATCCGATGGGCCTGGTAGACTCTGATAAACTTTTCTACCTATTACACAGAATCTCAGCACAAGATAGAAGAATATTTGTTCCATATCCCTGTCTTGTCCTTCAGACACTTTGTCCAACGACCATTGTGGCTCCCATTCGGAGTTGTTTCCCCCTTATCCAGTGTTCAGAGCTCATGTCCACCATATGTTATCCATGGTGGTCTCTCAGGACCCCGACCACTCCGCTATACACACAACTGTCATTACAGTGAATGAGATGTGCCATGTTGCCATATGAGGATGTGCCAACCTCTTGTTGGTTGGGCACCGAGGTCTTCACAGCTACTTACTAAAAAGTAAGTATAACAATGATATAAAACCACAGCCTGGAGGGACTCTATCACATTATGGACAGATCTGTAGTAACAGGCCCACGGCAGCCATTAGTAGCCCCCGACCATCACACCTCTCCTGACGGAGCCATGCTCTCAGCCTTCAGTCGCCTGCTCTGATCCATCACACCTCTCCTGACGGAGCCATGCCCTCTCAGCCTTCAGTCGCCTGCTCTGATCCATCACCTTCATATACTGTAAAGAATACAATGCACAAACCAAAGATGTTATGGATGGAGGCAATGACAGGTGATGACTGGATTGTAAACTCTTCTGAACACTTCAGTGACACTTTACTGTAATTCATGATGGTAGAAACACAGCCTTGGTCCATAGACTGAGATATCAGAAATATGAATCTGCCAATTCCTGTAATAGCCATATTACACTGTATACAGAGGCTGTACTGTCCCACATCTGTCCGTCCTTAGCCGTCTCTGTACCTCACATCCGTCCGCCCATCTCCCATTCATCCGTTGTCACTTAGATGTCACTTTTCCTAATTGTTGGCCGCCTTCTCCCCCATACGACACCTACTTGTGGCTGCCCGCCGCGCTCCGGTGCCACCAGGTCCTGGCAGAGCTTTGTCCAGGGCAGCTGTGGCACACAGACATGTCTTGTGACAGGCTCAGCCCCCATCCTCATCACCAGTGTGTGCCAGTGTGTGCCTGCCTGCTGTCTGACAATGAGCTTTGGGAAAGCCCCCAAATAAAAGGGCCAGCACCACAGCTGGCACAGCGCCAGGCTCCAGACCCCTCTGCTGTGCTGCCACGTCCGTCACATGATGCCAGGGTCCCCTGTGCTCAGGGAGGGCACACACTGCCCATTGGGTCATGTCATGACACATTGCAGTGTGCCACAATGGCCAATGACACGGCCAGGGCAAGGGGGAAACAAAGAGAGGTGCAGAGGAGAGCCGGCACTTACCGTGGTCTTGACGGGCACGTAGAGCACCCTGTCGGCCCCCGGGCTGCCCTCCTGCTCCTCCTGTGCGGTGCCCAGCTGGAAGCCCTTGGATTTCACCCAGAATTTGAATTTGGCGTTGTCGGTGTTGCTGGACTCGGAGCCGTTGAGCAGCTGCACGATCCGCTCGTATTTCTTGCGGGTGACGGTCTTGGTCTTCCCGGAGTCCCCGTAAGTCCTGAGGCACCAGTCCTGGAAGTGGCGGTACATGTCCCGGTCGCTGTCCATGGTGCTGCTGCTGCTGCTGGCACAATGACAGGGTCCCGGAGCAGCAGTGATGGAGCTGGCTGGGTGTGTGGGGGAGGGGGCACAGACAAGTCTCCGATGTTTTTGTTGTGCTCCTACGTGCTCAGCAGCAGGCTGGGCTATCCCAGAGCTACCCCCAGAGGGCAGGACCAGGCTCTACCTGCTCCAGGATGCCAGGCTCTGCCAGGCTCTACCTGCTCCAGGATGCCAGGCTCTGCCAGGCTCTACCTGCTCCAGGGTGCCAGCCTCTGCCTGCTCCAGGGTGCCAGGCTCTACAGCCTTGTCCCACTCTCTGTGGATGCTGCTGGCATCTAGAAAACTTCCTGTGTGCCCCGAGCCTGTGAACTCGTGCCGGGCATCACTGTGCCAGCCTCCCCCGCTGCCGGTGCGTGACGCCCTAGGACAGCCGGGCTGTGTGCCCCTGTGCCCGCAGGATGCCCCCGGCTCTGTGCCCGCACACTGGCTGTCAGGAGTGCCCCCCTCCCCCTGGCACAGAGCTCAGGAGCTGCCATCCATCCCGTCACAGCCCCGGACTATTGTCTGCAGGCTGGAGCCGCGGTGTGAGCGGTGCTGCTCCGTGATGGATGGGGTGCGGGCAGGACCCCACCGCCGCCTCCTCCTCCTCCTCCGTCCTCTGCAGGGGAGGACGAGTGATCAGAGCCTGGGGTGGACACGTCCCAGCACTCAGAAGATGGCTTATGCCTCCTGTTCCCTGCTCGGTGCTTTATCGGAAGCTGTAGCGGCGGCTGGAGCCGGCCCGGGACTGACAGCTCACACTTCTCCTTGTGTTCTTTAAATGGCTGCTTGCTGGTTTACAGGTGTGCTGCTGCCACCTAGTGGACAGTGAGCGCACTGCGGCAGCATGCAGGACTGCATTCATGGCTTTAGGTAGGTCCATAAGTGGGACTGGCGCATCTGAGAGTGGCTTCACATAGGTCAGAGGTCCCCAACTCCAGTCCTCAAGGCCCACCAACGGTCCAGGTTTTCATTATTTCCTTAGAAATGTGACAGTTGGTAATTCAATCTCCTGCACAGGTGGTGATTCCAACTGTCAAATGCCAAAGAAATCCTGAAAACATGCACTGTTGGTGGGCCTTGAGGCCTGAAGTTGGGGACCTCTGACATAGGTGACACATGGCTTTAGGCTGCTTAAAGGGAATCTGCCAGGTCAAAAATCCATATGTAACATCATTTTCTAATTCCTCTGGTGAAGCTCTTTCTATTCATATATTTATTTTATTTATACTTACCCCTATCCTCTGTAAACTGCAAATAAAGAGATTCTGTCAATCACAGTAAGGGATCACTTCCCTGCTGCCCACTCCCCAGGTAATGAATATTTATATAGTGACATCACTGCACTGCACACAAGGAATGCTCAGTAGAAATCACTTACATGGGAGGAGGGCTGTATCCTTCTGTCTGCTCTCCTTGTATGCAGCAAAAAAAATGTTCAAATAAACACATGGAATCTCTCGCAGACAGCATGGCTTCTACTCAGAGCAACAAATGGAGGAGATTGCCTTATTTCATATCTGATAGCTCTACTGCAGTCTCTCCCTCCCCCTCAGAAGCACCACAGGAAAATGAAAGTGAGACCCAGAGCACAGGGGGGCAGGAGGTAATGCAACCTTGGGAAGGAGTGAATAATAAATGAACATTTACATACTGTGGACTATTTAGCAGTGATAGTCATGGACCGGACAAGTGCAGCAGCTAACTGAGGGTGTGAAGGTGCTTATAGCAAGAGAACTACAAAGAGTACAGTAATGATTTTTACATATTCTGAAAGGTCTCCCCAAGCACCATTCAGGGGTACTATTAGTATCATACTGAAAAATTACCCGACAGAGTCCCTTAAAGGGCGACACTGATCATTATATTTAGTTATCAGCCTTCAGTTCAATCCCAAGCCATGGTGACTTGATAGGTAACAACTCTGTAGGAAGATCTTCCGAGAGCCTAAATTGGACCATCAAGGTCTTCTCCGCCATTATCTTGACAGCACCAAGCCATTAGGTTGCTGCTCTTCCTCTTTGCCTTGTTCCTTCTATTCTTTCAACCATGATGACCTTCTCCAGTGATTTCTCTCTTTGTGTGATGTGTCCAAAGTAGACAAGTCGTAGCTTAGTGATCCTTGCTTCAAGTCACATATCTAGCTTGATTTGTTACAAAATGCATTAGTTTGTTCTTTTTACCATCCATGATATTGATAGCATCCTTCTCCAGCACCACATTTTGAAGACATTAATTCTTCTTCTAATAGGTAAAAATGGTCACCGCACCAGGTGAACTCACGGGCTCTATATATATGCTCTCCAGCCCGTCCCCGGACGCATGTCCAGTCTAGAGAGTCCTTATCCAGATAATGTCACATACCAGCAGGAAGGACAGCGCCACAGGCATGGGTAGTGATGAAATATAAACTTCTTTATTCCATGGTCGTGCAGCAACGTTTCGACCAACCACACGTGGTCTTTATCAAGCAATTCTTCTTCTGTCTTGTTTCTTTATCGTCCATACTTTACTTCCATGTGTTACCAGAGAAAAGACCAGACTATATATGAGCCTTCATCACCAGTGAAATGTTCCTTGATTTGAAGACCTTGTGCAGTGACTTCATTGTTGATTTGCCCATAGCTTATTGAGTTCTGGTGTTATCGTTGCATCTGAAGTGATCATTGATCCAAGTAGGTTGAATTCTTTTACAACTTCCAGTTCATCAACATCATCCATCTTAAATGTGACCTGGTCATACCTGGCAGTAGTCAAAATCTTTGCCTTTTTTGTATTGAGCAGGAGTCCCATGTTCGAGCTCATTATAAATAATTAATATTGTAAAGTGCTAAATAGAAAAAAGTAAGCCTCTGATTTACTGCTTTTTAAAAATCTTTTCAAAACAGGATGTTTTTAATTTTTTATTCTTGTCTTCCTTCACATTATTAAAATATGCAAATTTGCACTTCACTAAGGAAGTAGAGAAACTCCAGTGCCACATTTAAGCAGCTCCTCAAAGTCATAATCGCTTTCCAACAAGCTTTTAATATGACAAAAGGGATTTGTGCCAGATCAGAACCCCAAACTACAGACGCTGCGTTTCGGGGTACCTACCCCTCATCAGTGTAGTGTGTGGGATATTCTGATCTGGCTGAGTGAGTGGGCTAAGACAAGGTCTGGGAGCTTGCTATCAACCTTATGGAGACAGCGAAGTTGGTGAGGAGATTGTAAGCACTTCCCTCCTCTCAGATATATGCAAATTTGCACTTCACTAAGGAAGTAGAGAAACTCCAGTGCCACATTTAAGCAGCTTCCTCAAAGTCATAATCGCTTTCCAACAAGCTTTTAATATAACTAAGGGATTTGTGCCAGATCAGAACCCCAAACTACAGACGCTGCGTTTTGGGGTACCTGCCCCTCATCAGTGTAGTGTGTGGGATATTCTGATCTGGCGTGTGAGTGGGCTCAGACAAGGTCTGGGAGCTTGCTATCAACCTTATGGAGACAGCGAAGTTGGTGAGGAGATTGTAAGGTAGATAGCAAGCTCCCAGACCTTGTCTCTCATACAGCCAGATCAGAATATCCCACACACTACACTGATGAGGGGCAGGTACCCCGAAACGCAGCGTCTGTAGTTTGGGGTTCTGATCTGGCACAAATCCCTTAGTTATATTAAAAGCTTGTAGGAAAGCGATTATGACTTTGAGGAAGCTGCTTAAATGTGGCACTGGAGTTTCTCCACTTCCTTAGTGAAGTGCAAATTTGCATATTTGCATATATCTGAGAGGAGGGAAGTGGCTTACAATCTCCTCACCTACTTCGCTGTCTCCATAAGGTTGATAGCAATCTCCCAGACCTTCCATTATTATGCACCTTGGCATATAGCACCCAGATACAATTTATTATATCTAATCCCAGCATTGCACCCCCATTCCTTTCAGGCTTATGTGCTACTGTCTATGTTTGCGCTTCTCACATGTAAAGTGCCATGGAATAAATGGCACTATGATAATAAATAACAATAATACTGCAACCACCAGACTGCAGAGGTAATATTGCATCTTCTTGCAGCATTAGAATGGACTCAGATCATATCACTGGTCCAATCTTAATCATCAAGTGCACACCTCCTGGCGAGTAAAGAAGCAGGGGAAGACATTGAAGAACCCCTTTAGGACACTGAGTCCTATTTCAATTTTATCCTACAAACATTTTGGTAACTTGAAGCTTTTGATCCTAGTGCGGTCCATGAAAAACTGACAGTGCTGCAGTCAATATTATTCAATTGGGCTATTCAGATGAGAGTTTTCCTTTTTTCATAGACCAAATCCACACATTAAAAAAAAAATAACAGCATGTACTATTCTCCTCTGTATTCCAGTCTATGGGTGTGCAAACAAACAGATCCCACACCATAAAGTAGCTGATTTTCACCCATTCATTGCCAGTATAATGTATTTAATTGTATTTGGTCTTGTTAATATCTGCTGATGTATAAAAATTGATTGTACACGTTTGACTTTTTTTGTGGATGAACTAGGACAATTTTTATATGGCTCTGTGATTATACACAGAGTCCAATATCTATGCCCCTGCTAACAAAAGGGACATTGAGGGTCACTGTTATATGGTTATTGTCCGTGTCTAATCACCCAGCAATGAAATGGTTGCAATTTGTCTTAAGTTAAAAAATAAACATCCCCATAAATGTATTTGTCAGAAATAATGATAGTGGTATTTTATTCAGAGTAAGGGCTTGTGCAGACAACTGTATTATTGGTCTGAGTGCAATCCGAAAAAACATCGGATCACACTTGGACCATTGTTATTTCATGAGGCCATGCAAATGTCCAATTTTTTTCTTGGATCAAGTGGTTTGAGAAAAAAGATCACAGCTTGCATGATGTAACGCCGAGATTAGGATGGTACTCAGCCATTCAATTCTATGGATCCATGAAAAATCTGATTGCACTGGATGACATCAAAGTGCAATCTAAGTTTCAAGGACTTACAGCATGAAGAAGATAGAGGTTTGTTATTTAATTTTCCTTCACATCTGAAAAAAATGGACCCCACTCTGATCAGACTCTAAGGAAACTCAGATCAGAGTTATTACGTCACCAACCTGATCTGTCAGCCGATCAGCTTGGTGACGTCACAAGAGGTCCTGCACCCAGATGGAGACGGTCGCATCCCCGGAGGCACCGGACAGGTGAAGTATCCTCCGGTGGAGATTTATTATTTTTTAAATACCGGAGGAAAGAGCACAGGGGTGGCAGGATAGACGAGCAGGGAAAGTGCCGATGGAAGAAGGATGAGCAGGGAGAGACAGAGGGTTATGTACTGAGCACTGCTTCTGGGCATGCTCAGTACATAACAACGGAGCCGACATCGGATCCAATGTGAGCACGGATCCGATGTCCATAGGCTCCCATGGTATCTGAACACTGACCACCACGGATCCGTGGTGTCCAATTTTTGTCACGGACACCAAAATCGCAGCAGGCTACGATTTTGGCTCCGTGACTAAATCAGACAGGAAGTGATGGTGTTAAAATCAGATGCCAATAGGGACACATCAAAGCCCATCCGTTGTCCATAGGAATACATGGGAGGCAAAATCGGATCCGTGTGTATCCGTTTTGAAACAGATACACATGGATGCACAAAAATCGTGATGTGAAGCCAGCCTAAGTAGACTGACTGCGATCTCTGGTGCTGGAGCTCTAAGGAAATTAAACCGTTAAGTATTGGTAATTTTGTTTTAGAGAATTCAGCTGTTAACCGATTTCTAAAAAATTCTGCCAGAGCACAATGCTAATAAGGAAAAGATCCCTGCCGAGCAAGCTCAACCAATGTTTTTCTATAAGCATTTATTTATTTTATTTTTTTTAAAGGGACCTGCATTTGTCTTGTGCAAATAATGTGCCCTAGGATATAGGACTATAACAACAAACTGAATCATTGCTTCAAGTAAAGAAAAACCCTACTACAACTCTGGATAATGGGCCCAGAACCTTAGGTGAACCTCTCTTAATGTGTATATGTCAGCATAGAAACCCTGGTGCAATTCCAAATTGTCACTCAGCAAAACAGAAGTCAATGGAAACTGACACCGGTTGACAGTGGTGCAATATTTCTATTGATCGGGATGAAAGAGTCACAGGCAAGATGTACAGCAATAGGTGACGAAATCTAAAGTATATTTGCTGTGTAGTTAATTGTAATCTGTTATTCTGTGTAAGCAGCCATGTCAGGCCGGGAGACAACAGCTGTAGAGTTTTTTAATGAGATTATTGACAAAAAAAATCTAGAAAAAATGTCTGCTCCCATGTTCATAATTTTATCTGATATTAGAAGTTTAGCGAGTAGCTAATGGGACTAGAGTCTTCATAGAGAAACTTGGAATAGGACCCTCTCCATCGAGATACTGTAAATAATTTTTACCTTTCATCCTTTCCTTGGTTGTGCTGTGATCCACATTCTTTATTTAATTATTTATTTTACTCCCTTATATAGCCCCATTCATTCCAGAGCACTTTACCCCTTTTTACCCCTTTCTCACCCTGGAAACAACAAAAACCCTCACCGTGGCCCTAATCCATTCCCGCCTTGACTATTGCAACTCTCTATTAAGCGGCCTCCCCCTCACCAGACTTTCTCCTCTCCAGTCCATCCTTAATGCAGCAGCCAGGATCACCCATCTGGCCAATCGTTACTCAGGTGCCTCCGCTCTGTGCCAGTCATTGCACTGGCTGCCCGTATACTACAGGATCAAATTCAAATTGCTTGTTCTCACCCACAAAGCTCTTCACAGTGCAGCTCCCCCCTACCTCTCCTCCCTCATCTCTGTCTATCACCCCACCCGCTCTCTACGTTCCTCAAATGACCTTCAACTAACATCTGCACTAATCCGATCCTCCCACTCCCGGCTCCAAGACTTTTCCAGAGCTGCACCAAACCTCTGGAATGCTTTACCCAAAGAAATCAGGACTATCCACAACTTGCATGGCTTCAGACGATCCCTAAAGACACATCTTTTTAAGGCGGCCTATCATACTCCCTAACATGTCCATTGTACTGTAGACAGTGAATGGGCTATCCTCTGGACATTATTCTTCTACAAACTCCACCAAACCATAAAGGTCTACACAGACTGATGACCATTCATGTAAGCTTAGCCCTATACCCCATTTCCTCAAGATGCCTGGACCACCAGTGCAATAAGCCCCGGCACCTTGCACAACCCCTATCCCGTTGTAGATTGTAAGCTCTTTTCAGCAGGGTCACCTTCATTTCTTGCTTTATTTATTGTATTTTTTTTCCACATTGATTCTATGCCTATTGTTTTTGTATCCAATGATTGTACTTTATTTGTTCTCTATTGTAATTACTTACTGTATATTTTCTGTACGCTAACCCTACATTGTAAAGCGCTGCGGAATATGTTGGCGCTATATAAATAAAGCTTTATTATTATTATTATTATTATTTACAGATATGATCATCACTGTCCCCATTGGATCACACAATCTAAAGTCCCTATCAGTATGTCTTTGGAGTGTGGGAGGAAATCGAAGAACCTGGAAGAAACCCATGTAAAACACAGGGAGAAAATGTTTCCATATATTGCTAAGCTAAGCTAAGCAGCAGCTGCTCCGTCCCACATATATTCAGGTCTGTAAGCCTTCACCTTTCCAGAGAGAGTTGTGAGTAATATTAAAGCATTAGTTGTCATCCTCCAGTTGTGCTGATGATACAGTCTTCACAGTTTTGTGTCGTCACAGGAACATAAGGGTCTAGATGCAGTGAAGACAAAAGGTCATAGGATACTCTCATTAATTTTTAAAGCCAAAAAAGGGAGTCCTCATTTCCCATACATTTCTATTCTTATAACTGGTGGTCTAAGGTCGGTTTCATGCTAGCATTTGGCTCTGCTGCGTATGGCAGCAGCCGAAAGTGTGCGGCGATGCATCCATCGTACATCCCTTTGTTTAACATGGGAACGCACAGTGTATGCGTACGCATGCGGATGCACGCGTTTGCGTCTGCATGCGTTGCTTCTCGGAGCATAAAAATGCAACGTAGTGCATTTTCTGTGCGTCCAAGGATGTATGCTTTGTACGCAAGCCTCTGCAAGCATACACATCATACATAGAGCCCAATGAGAATGCACTGCCATCTGGATGGCAATGCAGGTGACAGCATAAAAATATCTCTCTCTCTCCAACCGCATGATCATGATTTCCAATGGCTGGCTTGATTATAATGGTCTCCTATGGAGTTCTGTGGTGCCCCACCATGTAGGTGCCACAAAAGGGGTACTGCACCCAGAAAAGCGGTGTAGTCACCACACTGCAGTTGGAACTATGGTCACTAGATGCAACCCTAGAGCTGACACCCACACACTAGGATAGTAGGTGGGAGGGACCCAGGAGGAGATATAGTAGCCTCTAGGGGGAACTAGTGAGACACAACAGTTACAGTCGGAGTTAGGAGAAGATGGAGTAGGAGCTGGAGCAAAGAGGGTCTCCTCGGCTGAGGGGCCCAGAGAACAGAACGGATCCCAGAAAATAGAAGGAAGGGACAGAAGGCTTAGTTGCGAGCTAGTCCAAGAAGGAAAACGGGTACCGGAGCCCGTAACTGTGAGATCCTACACGGCTCACAGAGAATCCGAAGAACGGGGATATTACAAATACAGCCCCAGTCTCGTGAGTGAGTCAAGAAAAGGGAGCCAAAAGCTAGGAGCAGAGGCCACTGCTTAGCTTAAGAGAAGGTTGTCCCGGAGACCGCAAAGGAGGGAGAGAGAAAGGAAGAGAAAAGCAGCTGGAGGTCCGATCATCTTTAGGAGTCAGACTTCACCGCCACTGGGAGGCAAGGAAAGAAGGAAAAAGAAAGGAACATAAGGAGGGATCTATCTATAGCCAGAAATTCCAATTGCAGCATCCAGAGCATTTGTCATCATACCCAGGCCCGTATTTGGAGTTCCTGCCGCCCTAGGCACTGTCAGCGGTGCCGCCCCCCCCCCTGTCATGCCACATCCCCCATCGCACCACGCCCCGTCGTGCCACGCCCCCTGCTTCGTACCACGCCCCCCCCGTCGTGCCACGCCCCCTGCAGACAGACTGCTTTGAAATAAATACAAAGAATAATGAAATCTTTTAATAATTTTAATTTGTGTGCAAAAGGCAACAATAAGGTGATAAATCATCTTTTGGATGGTTAGGGATGAGCTAGCAAGGTGCGGAGCAGTGATAGGAGGGGCTTAAAGGAGCCGAGAGGTTCCCATTATGGTTGGAGTACTGGATGGTTGCTAGATGACCACCACCATGTCCCAAAAAGGCTGTGACATCAGCAAGGAGGTGGCAGTCATGTCTTGGGTCATAATCATGTGGAGAGAGCTAGTTTGCCCCTATAGGGTCCATGAAGGAGTGAAAAGGACCACGGCAAAGTATATATACTTTTAGACTGACCACTTTTTTTTCGATCTGAGAGGCCTATTTTTCTATCTACTGGCTAACACGGTATAAATATTCTTCACTTTTTTTTCTTCGTACAGAATCATCCCCATGCATGACAATGCCCCATCTCTTGGTACAGAGCATAGCCCTGAGTAATTGGCTGCTATGGACATAACAGTAGAGAAAAGCATGGTGTGGCTACCAGTCTCCCCTGATCTCAACCCTATTGAGAAACTTGGAAGTACCTTTAAGCAAAAAAATCTAAGATGCTGCAAGACATTAACTGTCAAACCAGCAGCTCTGGGAGTCAATTCTGACATCCTGCAAACAAATGCAATCAGAAAACATCCAAAACCTGACAAGTGCAATAAATGCAATATTTGTGAAGGTGATATCAAAGAAAGGCGATATACAATATGAGACATACTGGTAGGATGTTTTCATTGTGAGCCCAATGGGGACAGTGTTGATGATGTATGTAACGTGCTGTGGAGTGCATAGTGTAATGTAAATGTAAAAGAATATTTCTTCATATGTCGTCACAATACCTGGATCTGAGGATCTTCTATTTCGAGGTCAGGGGCTCTCTGATGCCGTGTTGCTGTCTGTCTCGCTCTCGTCCTCTTTTGACACTGCAGTGTGGTGGACAAGAGAGCATTAACTGGTTAATAACAAGAAGTATGGTGTGTACTGAGGCATAAACCTCCCCATACCATGAAGTATGGAGTGTACTAACTAAGCCATAAACCCTCCCCATACCATGTCCAGCAGACATTGTAGGATTACTATATGGATTTTATAATTAGGGTAGGGACACACTGGCGTGAAACTCGGATGAGTGCAATGTGTGATTTTCCCATCCCAGCACCCTGTGCCCCATCCATATCCCAGCACCCCTGTGCCCCATCCATATCCCTGCACCCCATCACAGCACCCCTGCGCCCCATCCCAGCACCCCTGCGCCCCATCCATATCCCACCACCCCTGTGCCCCATCCATATCCCAGCACCCCTGTGCCCCATCCATATCCCAGCACCTCTGTGCCCCATCCATATCCCAGCACCCCTGCACCCCATCCCAGCACCCCTGTGCCTCATCCATATCCCTGCACCCCATCCCAGCACCCCTGCGCCCCATACCAGCACCCCTGCGCCCCATACCAGCACCCCTGCGCCCCATCCATATCCCAGCACCCCTGCGCCCCATCCATATCCAAGCACCCCTGTGCCCCATCCATATCCCAGCACCCCTGTGCCCCATCCATGCACCCCATCCCAGCACCCCTGTGCCTCATCCATATCCCAGCAACCCTGCACCCTATCCCAGCACCCCTGTGCCCCATCCCAGCACCCCTGTGCCCCATCCCAGCACCCCTGTGCCCAATCCATATCCCTGTGCCTCATCCCTGCGCCCCCTGTGCCTCATCCCTGCACCCCCTGTGCCTCATCCCTGCACCCCCTGAGCCTCATCCCTGCACCCCCTGAGCCTCATCCCTGCACCCCCTGAGCCACATCCCTGCACCCCCTGAGCCACATCCCTGCACCCCCTGAGCCTCATCCCTGCACCCCCTGAGCCTCATCCCTGGAACCCCTGTGCCACATCCCTGGAACCCCTGTGCCACATCCCTGGAACCCCTGTGCCTCATCCCTGCACCCCCTGTTCCTCATCCCTGCACCCCCTGTGCCGCATCCCTGCACCCCCTGTGCCGCATCCCTGCACCCCCTGAGCCGCATCCCTGCACCCCTGAGCCTCATCCCTGCACCCCTGTGCCACATCCCTGGAACCCCTGTGCCTTATCCCTGCACCCAATGAGCCTCATCCCTGCACCCAATGAGCCTCATCCCTGCACCCCTGTGCCACATCCCTGCACCCCCTGTGCCACATCCCTGCACCCCCTGTGCCTCATCCCTGCACCCCCTGTGCCTCATCCCTGCACCCCCTGTGCCGCATCCCTGCACCCCCTGTGCCGCATCCCTGCACCCCCTGAGCCTCATCCCTGCACCCCATCTTCTGTTCCCAGCTACTGGAGCCCTGCCGCCTGCTCCTCAGACTTACCCGGTGCTGCGCGGCCTAAGCCCCCGCCGCCTGTGCTGCCCGGCGGGATCTTCAAATCCCCATCTCTGCCTCTGCCGCTGCCGCTGCCGCACGTGCCATCTGGCGGACCTTCCCCCCACGCGATCTCTGCCATGGTCTCCTCCGCAGCGGGCCCCTCCTTCTCCCTTCCGGCGGAACAGGATGCGGCAGGCTGGGGGTGAGGTGGGCAGGCGGCGGGCCTGATGACGAGGGGAGGGGGAGGGGAAAGAGGGAGCGGGACTTATCACCTGGCTGCAGGCTGGGTGAGGTGGGCGGGCAGCGGGCCTGTTGACGACGGGTGGGGGGGGGGAGGGGGGGGGCTTACAACCCGGCCGACACAGGGCAACAAAAAAAAAAGGAAAAAAAAAGAAAAAGAAAACACGCTGAGGCGCCGCCCCCCTGTGAATGGCGCCGCCCTAGGCACGTGCCTACGAGTGCCTAATGGCAAATACGGCCCTGATCATACCATCTATTGAACTGCTGAACTGAATGAGTTTGGCGAAGTTTTCAGTAAAACTACCTGATGAAGTGAAGTTTTGACTCTGCTGCATACTTTCCCACATAAACTGTTTTATTACAGAATCACTGCCCCGGAGGTCCCAGTCCCGCCTGCGGCATTACCAGACTCAGCAGGTGGCGTCACGAAGGCAAATTGTAAATAGTAGATTCCATATTTATTTTAGCTGACCCCCAGGGCCATGGCCTCGGGCAGGCCGCCCGTGACATCCCCCAAGACAGAACTGAACCAGAGAGCTCGAGAGCTGAGTACCCGAGTCCTGGGTGCACGTCAGTTCTTTCTGTTAACGCATGCAGATAAGGAACACTGCATTCACTTCATTAGGAATGCGTTCAGCACTGCGTTTGCGTCTGCGGACCGAACGCATGCAGGCCAAACTCAAATGTGAAACCGGCCTAAGCTGGTGCTAGAGAAGAAGCCTGGTGTGCGGGCAGAATAAATCTAAAGAGACCACTGAAGATTACTGATGTTCCAGTCCCATCATTCTCATGATATAGAGATTGCTGCTGGCTGGATGACCTACCATCAACAATGCATATCTACAACATAAAGATACCTGCTGTGTACATTCATCTGGATGAAATATGAATTCAAAGCAAAACTTACAATGCAAACTACATACATTAATATAATGATCTCTTAGACTTGATGAAGCCGTTGTACTTATTTAGGGTCTATCATTCTTTATATATGAATGAGCAGTTCATGGGCCCAACTAGAGAATGATAGCTGAGCTCAACCTCCACCAGCCCAGGCTACTTGACAAGCTGCAGCAGAAAGGACACTGAGGATCTTCTTAATCCGGGTTCACACCACGGCACAATCCGATCTGGGGCTGTCAGGGGTGAACCTGACAGCTCCAGACCGGATTTGAAAACAGAACCGGAGGGCTAATATGCCCTCCGGTCCTATTTGTAGCCGGATGCAGCTGAGCTCAGCTGTCCCCTGCGAAATGGTGCTTAACTGCTTCACATGGGACAGCTCCCTGGTGCTGAAGTTCAGCATAGCTCACGCTGAACTTCAGCAGCTGGCGTCCGTTTCCCGGATCCTCCGGGATCGGGGCAATCCAGCCCCATAGACTCCCATGATAGGGAGCGCCGGATTGCCCCGGATCCAGGAGGATCCGGGAGAATCTGGGAGGATCCAATCTGGGGAGATTTTTGTCCCCGGACACAAAAATGCTGCAAGCAGCATTTTTGTGTCCGGGAAAGCAGTCCGAATACACCCGGATCCTCCCAGACAGATGTAAGCTTGATGGCAGATAGCTGTCATCCTGCTTCATCAGGCCCCATAGTTGGGGCCGAAATCTGATCCGGGGCTGTCCGGTTCACATCGGACAGCCCTGGACTGGATTGTGCCGTTGTGTGATACCCGGCCTTAGGCAGCAGGTGCAGATAAAAACACTAGGAGACTCACTCACTTTCTAACAGCACTCCTAAAATACTCCTTCATAATAATTATCATTTGCCTTTTTATCCTCCTGAATGTATCATTCTCTATGAAAAATAGCAAAAAACCTTACCCTAGTGCTGGAGTCACAGCTACACTGCTCAGCATTACTGTATAATGTCATCTATACTACTCTCACTTCTGAACATGTGTAAAGAGAAGAGCAGGAATTTCTCATGCCTCAGAATGCAGTGTTTGGAGACATCAATGTAGCAAGTCATCACCCACCAGTTCATGGATAACTTAAAATTAGAGATGGAGCATAAGAAATTGATGGGGAAATTGGTGAAAGAAATGTAGCATTCAAGCGATATAATGACCTGCAATAGTGTTATTCTCCATATACAAACATGTCCCCTGCGACATCAGGTACATTTTCACTTCAGCCTTCACACTCATGATGAATTAGTTTCTTTTCTGCATCAATATGTGAATATTTGTATCTTACTATAATGACATACAACAATTCTAAAATGGTGAAATGAAGCAGAAAAAGGTTAGGCAGTTAGGTCAATGAAGGGAGGTGTAGCTGTTAAAGTAAACACTACTTTGACCACTGACTGCTCTTTTGATTTTCTGTAAAGTCTATATTGATTTCAGCAGGCAGCTGTGTGGAAGCAACCTAAAATTACTAGTTGGAAGGGGACATTATTTATTAAAAACATACAAAATGTGCTGCTCTGTGTCGTGTTCAGTACAGTGAGTGAAACGGAAATTGCTCATATTCTAAATATATATTTTTTGATCATACAGCACCAGCAATGTTTGTAAATTGTCATATAATAAAATATGTCCAGACGGCAAAAAGATGAAGGCACCTCTGCCAAACCACAAATTGATTTTTGTAATTTCACGAACAGATAATCTTTTTGGTTGGTTGCAGCCATTACTGTATTGGGTCACTGGAAAAAATTGGACCGCACTTGAATGACATCTTCACTGGCTGACAGAATGGAGAAGATGGAGACATTATTTTCATCTTCTCCACATCAGAGGAGATTGGATCAAACCCTGACCACAGTCTGATTAGCATTATCGGACCAATTTTCTTGAATAAGAGAACATACGGTGGTGCGACCCGAGTCAAATACTTACTATAAAATTCTAAATGATCGGTTAGGTTCTTCCAGTGTTGAGTATAAATTTGACTAGACAACTTCAATATGTTAGGAGGTAGGAAAATCTCCAAAAATTCTTCCAGTGTTGGACCCTTGAGAAAGCTTGGATAGTTGATACACATAGGGGCATTCTCCCTACATGGATGATATGTCACCCCCTCAAGATGAGTAGCTGTAGAAGATCACTTTCTAGCCTCTCTACGTAACTTTGTTTCCATTTCTATGACATTTCTATCTCTTGTAATCTCTAAATGTTGCATGATCTACGTTGTCCTATTTGTCACTTCATGGTTTTATCACTTTACAATCTAAATCTATTTGCATGCTTATATTTTTATTTCATCCATAGTGAATAGGATACAATGTTCTGCCCCAGCAGATAATTCAGCTGCTCTTGGAAATGTTTTTTTGATTTATTTAAGTATTTGGTACTATAACTGATTTTTTTTTATTACTCATGGTACTGTACTTGCAATTAATATATTACCTGTGACATATTTTCTGTAATTAATGTATCTGTGATTAATGCATTGCAGCAGTTCATTTTTTAGCAACAGTGCCACCTGCTGGTAGTTTCATATATCTGATTATTTCAGTCTCCCAGAATGCATTGTGGCTACCTCAGAGGCAGAAACCTTTTTCCTCTTTGCCGCAGATGTGAGAATATGTTGAATTCCTCCCCTATATTTTGTTCATAGTTAAGCTTGTTCAAGTATTAAGATAAGTAAGATAGCATATATATTGCCTCATACTGTGTACAGCTGAATTTATGTTTTGTGTACCATTCAGTCATGTATTCTTACACATTCTTGTTATTTCATCACATAGTTTTACCTCTTCTTGACATATCTATTACTAATAAAGAAGAAGTTTATAGTTGAACAGCCTCATTATTAAATAGAAGACAGGAAGGTTTATCTGCATGTCTCATTACACATTGTGTCAATGTGTGAGGACAGTACATGCAATCCACCATAGATTGTACCTTATTTACCATATGTGTAATGGGTTTGTACCCCATATTTTGTGTATTTCCATGTGAGGTGCTTCAGACTTCATTAGGCTGGAATCACACTGTCCAAGTGAAATGCGAGTCACTCGGACGAGTCTTTGATGACTAACTTGGACTGGCCTCCCCCTGTCAGGACGGGAGTGTGGAGCTGTTTAGAGACACAAGCAGCTGACCCTTCCGTCCAAAAAGGGGGAGGCCGTTGCAAGTTAAGTCATCCGAGACTTGTCCGAGTGACTTGCATTTCACGCGGACAGTGTGATTCCAGCCTTAGGGTCCTATTCACACTGCAGATCTTACATCATTTTAATTTTGACTGCTTTGCATTAATGTTCATATAACTCTGCCTATTACCGTATTTTCCGCACTATAAGGCGCACCTAAAAGATTAAGATTTTCCCAGAAATCAAAGGTGCGCCTTATAGTGCAGTGCGCCTTATATACGGATTTTTCCAGGAAAATTTAGCACCCCCCAGAAAACAAGGCATACCTTTGTGCCGCAATATCCTCCGTCCCCGCCATCCCCCTCTGTCCGGTGCCCGCCTGGCATCGCTGTGCGGGGGCGCGATCACCAGCCACCATTCCCGCCATCCATGCTGGTGCCGGGGCCTGCCTCACATCACTGTGCGGGGACGCGATCACCAGCCGCCGTCCCCGCCATCCATGCTGGTGCCGGTGCCGATGCCTGCCTCACATCACTGTGCGGGGACGCGATCACCAGCCACCGTCCCCGCTGTCGTGTCCGGTGCCGCCGCTGCATCGGGCGCGCTCACAGCCCAGGAGCCCATCAGCCAATCACAGCTCCGCCCAGGAGCCTTGAGCCAATCCGAGGCCAGCTGACGTCAGCCCATAGCCTCTGATTGGCTGAGGGCTCCAGCGCTGTCATTGGCTGTGGGCTCCAGCGCTGTGATTGGCTGAGGGCTCCAGGGCTGTGATTGGCTGAGGGCTCCAGCGCTGTGAGTGCCTTGCCACACAGTACAGTAAGTGTGTGTGTGTGTCTGAGTGTGTATGTGTGTGTATGTGTGTGTGTCTGAGTGTGTGTGTGTGTGTGTGTCTGACTGTGTGGGATGCTGGAGGGTGATGGGAGGCTACACAGGGATGCTGGAGGGTGATGGGATGCTACACAGGGATGCTGGAGGGTGATGGGAGGCTACACAAGGATACTGGAGGGTGATGGGATGCTACACAGGGATGCTGGAGGGTGATGAGAGGCTACACAGGGATGCTGGAGGGTGATGGGAGGCTACACAGGGATGCTGGAGGGTGATGGGAGGCTACACAGGGATGCTGGAGGGTGATGGGAGGCTACACAGGGATGCTGGAGGGTGATGGGAGGCTACACAGGGATGCTGGAGGGTGATGGGAGGCTACACAGGGATACTGGAGGGTGATGGGAGGCTACAGAAGGATGCTGGAGGGTGATGGGAGGCTACACAGCGATGCTCGAGGGTGATGGGAGGCTACAGAGGGATTTTTTTTATAGTAATATGGTGCGCCTTATAATCCGGTGCGCCTTATATATGGACCAAGACGGCTTAAAAGTCATTTTTTGAGGGTGCGCCTTATAATCCGGTGCGCCTTATAGTGCGAAAAATACGGTAATTAAAATAAGCTTTGGATGCAGATTCTCATACAGATCATAGATTGGAGCAATTCATTTACATATAAGAAAAACGTGAATTTCTCTCAAATAAGACATCAGGTTGCAGATATCACAGTATCATTGTATTCAGCATTCTATGACCTACATGCCTATAGATGGCTTAGGCTAGCTTCACACCACAGTCTTTGTTTGTCAGGATGGATCTTGTTTTTTGCAGGATCCACCGGACAGAACGTGACAACACAGGATGAGCACAAAGTGTAGCCAAATATGCCCTCCAATCTTGTTTTTTGCAGGATTCGGTTTCCGCTGCTGTCCGCAGTGCTGATCTGTCAGCCTGTGTGTGCAATACTGCTGTCCATGGTTCTGAAAGAGCACGGCAGCATTTCAGAGCATGCGCTGTGCAAAAAATCGCATCAGGGAAACTATCCGATTTTTTCCCGGATCTGGCGCCCATAGACTCCTATGTTATAGGCGCCGAATTGCTTCGGATTCCTTTCTGTCCGGTTTTGTCAGATTTTTTCATCACAGCGCAAAACCGCTGCAGGCTCTGGTTTTCGGGATGGGGAAAAACCGGACAAAACCTGATGAGGCACAGAAAACACAAAACCGGATGTCCAACTAGGATCAATCCAGCACCACAGGGATACATGGGAGCCAAAACCGGATCAGGTTTTATCAAATTCAAACTGAACACAACCTGATGCACAAAAACCGTGGTGTGAAGATAGCCTTAGGCTAGCTTCACAACATGGTTTTTGTTTGTCAGGGTGGATCCTGTTTTTTGCAGGATCCACCGGACAGAACCTGACCGGACAGGATATGCATAAAGTGTGGCCAAATATGGTCCTGGATTCTGTATTTTGCAGGATTCGTTTTCTGCTGCTGTCCTAGGTGCTAAAATATGGACGGCAGGATTTCTGAGCATGCTCTGTGCAAAAAAATCAGATCCGGGAAACGATCTGATTTTTTCACGGATCCGGTGCCTATAGACTCCCATGTTATAGGTGCCGGATCGCGCCGGATCCGGGACTGTCCAATTTTGTCCGATTTTTTCACCGGAGCCCAAAACCGCTGTAGTCGTCGATTTTGTGCACGGTGAAAAAATGGACAAAACCAGACCAGGCACAGAAAACACAAAGCCTGATGGCCAAATATGACCAATCCAGCACCATAGGGATACATGGGAGGCAAAACCAGATCAGGTTCTGTCCGGTTCAAACCAGACAAAACCTAATCCCAAAAATCGTGGTGTGAAGCTAGCCTGAGAAGGATTAATGCTACTGACAGATTCCCTTTAAAGGAAACCTGTCACCTCATGCTACCCCCCTGAGCTATCACTAGCTGTCCCTACACCTTCCTAACTGTTCCCTAATCACCCCTCTCAGCTGTAAATCTGCCCTATAAAGATGTCTAAAAATGACTTATAACTTACAGGCCGTCGCTCAGTCAGGAGACTGGAAAGGCGACTCCAGGCTCCATTCTCCCTTCTTTGCTGCTGCACTGCACGCCCCGCTGGGCGTCATTATTCTTTCTTGATCTTCTCCTCTGTTGGAATTGTGGCGCCCTACATGGTTAGGCGTCACAGTGGGGTATTGCATTCGTAAAAGTGGTGTAATTTTCCCCAACTGCAGGTGGATGCTGGGCTGGTGGGTGGGACCTATTTCTGCACTCCCACACTAAACTAGTGGTGGGAGGTTACCTGGGAGGGATCTAGCACCTCTTGGGAGAGTGAAGGGTAGTAGGAGTTGGAGAGAAGTCGAGGAGGAGTGTGGAACGAGGCGGAAGCTTTACCCGGACAGCTCTACGCTGATCCGGAGGGATGATGAAAGAGGATCCTGAGGGGATCCTGAGAGAGGGTGCCTGACGCATGAGTCTGGACCCGAGAGAGAAAGGGGGAACCCCAGCGTGGAGCGACCATACTCCAGGGAATTCCCCAGTCCACCACGGGAACGCCGGACCCGAGGAAACGGCCAGAGTCCACCTCTGAAGTCGTCAACCGGCTGCTGCAGTCTGTTCACCAGCTGCTGCACCCTGCCAGACGGAGTGGTCTGCCTGCTTCCTCACCACGAGGGAGTGGAGCCCCAAGTCTACATTTAAGGAGCCATTGGGTATAGACTCATCCTAGGCGGGGAAGAAAGGACATGGGTTTGTCAACTAAGGCACACCACGGGTACCACCATACCACATGGCATCCACTTGCAGCCACCCGTAGAGCGACTGAGGCGGTCGACAGGGTAGAGGATACTCGGATCCCGGGACAGGACGACTGCTTCAATGGGGAATCACAGCTGGTTGATTCCCGATTCCGTGCCCTGGACCCTCAGTGGCGGGGATTAGAGGAAATGGTGATGAAGAAAGGGGTAGTAGTGTCGTGACGCCACCTGTGGTTCCTGGTAACGGTGGATACCAGCGCTGCGGCTGGCCGCTGAGGTGATGGTAGTGCAGCTCAGTGTAGTACAGCTCCCCACAGGTGGAGCTTTACCTCAGGGCAGCAAGGGAGGATGAGGGGAGTCGTAGTAGCGGCTTGCAGGGAACGCTGTGGGCAGCGTCGGGGAAGCAGACTCACACACAATAGTCTTTGTTTCGGTACTTTTTTAATGATGTCCGGTGACAGGTACAGTCCAAGAGGGTTACCAGGTTCTCGGTGCAATTTGGGATTTTCACCTTGAGAGTTGTGAGGCCTGCTCTGCTAGTGTGTATGGTGGTTTGGGGTAAGCCCTGCCTATAACTGAACTCGCCGCTTTCTTCCCTCTCAGGGCTTTACTCTTTAACTGACAATGAGGGCCTTCTGTGGGGTCCCTACACTCCTCTGGGGCCACTGGTCCTGTGCTTGGTCAGGTTTGAGTGTTTCTATTAAGTTAGTACCTCGGGGGAACAGATCCTCCTGGTTTCTCCAGGCTTTTCCTGCTTCAGTGTTTCTCCTGCAGGGTCAGACTCCGGTGTCCGGGTGAGCTAAAGGGATCCTATATATGGTCCCTTGTTCTTTTTCTTACTCCTCTACTGGCCTCCATCCCTCTCTCTGGGATGCTCCACAGCGGGTCAGTGTCCCTTGGTTCTGGGCCTTGCTTTGCCCAGCAACTGGGTCTTTCCAGCACCTTCTCTAGGCTGATTCACTGGACTTCACTGCTCAGAGTAGACTAACTGCATAACTGACTCCTCCACTCAGGCCTGGATCTTTTATATGGGATCTGGCTTAAGGCAACCAGTAGAGCTCCCCCTCCAGGTCTGGGGTGGTAGATGTTGTGTGCTGTGGGTACCAAAGTGTAAATCCCTCTTTGCACCGGATGCGTCCTGTGGCAATCCCCAGC
Source organism: Allobates femoralis (assembly GCA_033576535.1). Taxonomy (NCBI): domain Eukaryota; kingdom Metazoa; phylum Chordata; class Amphibia; order Anura; family Aromobatidae; genus Allobates; species Allobates femoralis. The sequence continues at coordinate 135,590,227 of JARQOC010000005.1, read as the reverse complement.
AGGGGTGCCACACTACCTGTTTCTTTAACAACTTTTGCTGAACTGTGGACTTGTATGCTGATGACTGTTTACAGTAAAGTACCCGGGAGAGTGACTTTGCAATCGGGTCTTTGTGCAGCAGAATTCAACCTGTTTGCTTATAGGAACGCTGCCCCAGAGGACCAGCTCCACCTGTAGGGAGATTAATATTAACAAGATGACGAGCACACCTATAAGTGTAGGTGCTACCAAGAAAAAAACATTATTGTATACATGTAATCTGCTAAACACTACGTGCTGGCTGGCCGTCATTCCCAGTCCGGTGCAGTGTGGGGGATTATTGGCCATACAGGCTGGCTCTGGAGCATGTGCAGTGTGCATTCCGGCGCCAGCCTGAAACCCAGTACCCTCCACATGGCACCAGACTGGAAATGACACTCAGCTGGCGTGTCATATCCAGAAGGAAGAGCTATGAATTTGAAACCAGGAGTGCGCTCCTTAATGAATGATCACGCCCACCGGGACGAGATACCAGCAGCGAAGTGGGGGAGAGTGGACCCAGAGAGATTGCCCACTCATCTAGGTACGCCCACAGAACGGGGAAAAATGTAAGTTTAAAATCGCATTTTTCAACATTTATAATTCACAATTAGATCAGACAGGGATGGTTAGGGATGTAGTAAGAAGCTGCTGGGACAGGTAGTGATAAGTTAGGGGGTCTAAACCAGGTGACAGGTTCCCTTTAAGGGTATAAGATACAGTCTGAGGCAAGGTGGCTGTGGTTCACCATATAGGATACACTTGATGTTTTGTGTATTAAAGATGGCATCTTCCCGCCATGAAACAAGCACATTTAGAGCCCCTGAGGTGGCTGGAGTCCAGGTCTCCTCACCAGCTATGGGAGGTAATATTATGCACATTCCAGGTAATACTATACTGGTGGAGGGACCCACACAGGTCGGCTCCCCGTGGTGATGGGATATGGAGGTACTCACGATTTTGGTGCTACCATTCCCTATTGCAGGGGGTCCGTCAGACAGAGTTTGTGGCGTGGAAGTCCTGTTGCACTGGTTCTGGCTGGGAGCACATATAAACCAGCATGGAGGAGGCATTGTTCAGCCTTATCACTCCTGGCTGTGTGAAGCTTCACTCCTTTGTGGAGGCAATTATATGGAGAGAATGATGTCCCCTCAGCCTGGACTGGATAGACATTCTGGGAGCAGTAGTGCTTCCTCTCTCCTGACTAAAAATCCTGTTTGAAGCAGTTCCAGGAAGTGTGCGAGGCCTGAGGTAGAGGATCCTCCAACCATTGCTATGTGTGAGGTAGGCTCCCCCTGAGGTAGAGGCTGGCTCCCCACCATTGCTATGTGTGAGAGGCCTGAGGTAGAGGCTCCTCCCACCATTGCTATGTGTGAGAGGCCTGAGGTAGAGGCTCCTCCCACCATTGCTATGTGAGGCCTAGAGAGGCTCCACCATTGCTATGTGTGAGAGGCTGAGTAGAGCTCTCCCACCATCGTTTGGCTTAATTGCATGTGAGAGGCCTGAGGTAGAGGCTCTCTCCACATCATGTTGCTAGGTGGCATGCTAGTGTAGTGAGGTGATCATGTTCATGCAGCTAAAAATCATATTTGACCATTAGGTGGCAGCAGAGTACAATGTAGAATGTACATTTATCAGTCCTCATATCATATATGACAGATTTCCAAGCTCACAGTGCACACTGTCATTCTGGCACACTAGAACAGATCTACACATGACAGCAGCAGTACAATGCGCACTGGGACTTCACTCTTTGTAAACTTGACCAGGGACTATGTGATTTTCTTCTGACTAGTCTGATGTGGTACTGGACTGTATTCAACCCGTCCTGATCTGTTGCACTGACCGGTGTTTTCCTAGCTGGACTAGTCAGCAGAAACAAGTAGGCCCTGGTTGATATATCAAAGTCTGATTATTCTGATATATTTCATCACTTCAGAGCACAATATACCTGACTGCAGTCGCCCGGCCAGTGCCTGAGTGACGCTGCTTGTGGTGGGGCAGTTTATATTTATTAACAGGATAACTTTAAACATTTGCTTTCCCATAACTAATCATTGGATTTTCTAGCCGTGGAACAGCCTATCATTGGCCTATCATAAAGAAACCTTTCTCAAGAAAAGGGATTGTCCAAAGCCGTCAACCCCACTGAGGGAAATCTGTCACCAGGTTTTTGCTACCACATCTGAGAACCAATCAGTGGTGGGGGCATGGTTGAACTATCTGGCATTAGACCAAATAGTCTCCTAGTGATAATCTCCTGCTGATGACAAAATTACATTAATCAGCCTCCCTGGAATCAGGGTCTCTTTCTCTATATCATGCTCCTCTCAGATTACACAGCAAAGTCCTGCTGACAGGTTGCCTGAAAAATTGTTTCCTTGAGCTATTAAATGACCTTTATACTCTAACTTTTGTAGGTTTTGTTCGTTTTTGACAGAGCCCTTTACTACAATTAGGGCCGCTTTACACACACCAACTTCTGTGACCAACTTCTGAACAGATCTCTGGGTGCAGTGAAATCATGGACACATTTGTTACATTTGTACACAGCCACAAAATGGAACAATGTGTCCATGATTTCACTGCAACCAGAATCTGTTCAGAAGTTGGTGACAGAAGTTGGTGTGTGTAAAGTGGCCTTCAGAGAGATGTAGGCGTTAACCATCCAATTATATCATGCAGCTGTAAGGCTGCCTTCACATTTGCGGACCCTCCGCAGCGTTCTGCGGAGGGGATCCGCAATGTGACCGCAGCATCGCAAGCTCCTATGTTTATAATGAGAGCACACGGTGCTGCGCTTGACTGCGCATGATCATGCGCACCCATTCACTGCCATGTGTGATCTGTGCGCAGGCGGATGCCTGCGCACAAATCACACACTCTTGTCCGCACCAGGGACGCAACACGTCGCGTCCCTGGTGCGGACGAGACTGTGTGATTTGTACGCAGGCATCCACCTGCGCACAGATCACATTTGGCAGTGAATGGGTGCGCACGGTCATGCGCAGACCTGCGCTTGACCGTGCGTTCCCATTATAAAGATAGGGGTTGGCGGCGGCTGCAGACAGCTTGCGGATTCCCTCTGCAGGACGCTGCGGAGGGTCCGCAAATGTGAAGGCAGCCTAATAGTGGGGACCCACAACTGGATCTTGAGGACAACACAAATAATTAATGACTCACCGTAAGCCGGGTTCTCAGGTCTCAGGTGCTGGCTGTGGTCACAGTTCGGTGCCTGAGGCTGTGGAGGCCCAGTGGTCAATGAAGGGTTAAATAAAGTTAATAGGAATAAAGTTTGTTATTTCATGACACCACCTGTAGGGGTCCGGTGATGACACCGGCGCTGCTTTGGACCTCCGGGGGATGAGCTGCAGCAAGATGGAACCGCTCCCTACAGGACGAGAGGGGATCCCCGGGGTCAGGACCTGTAGTGATGGAATACGGCAGCTCAGTTGATTCTGTAGGCGAATTGGTTAGTAACAGTTCTGAAATAAGGCTCGGACACGATGCTCCTCTGCACGGGTCTTTACTTAGTTCACACACGGTACACTGGGATAACGGTTTCACTTTCAGGTAACGGACCGGGTGGTCCCTGTGATGAACAGTGTCCCTCCAAGGCTCCACAGTGTCTCTCTTTAACTGACTGTCCCTTGTTACTCTTCGCTGCCTTCCATGTACCAGGTCAGGATACAGAGGAACTTCTAGTGGGCACCCGAGCCGTTGGCCTGGCAGCTCCCTATGTTTCCCTGGACCTCAATGGTGGGTACCCCTCCCGGTACAGTACGGTACTCTTGTCCGCACCAGGGACGCAACACGTCGCGTCCCTGGTGCGGACGAGACTGTGTGATTTGTACGCAGGCATCCACCTGCGCACAGATCACATTTAGCAGTGAATGGGTGCGCACGGTCATGCGCAGACCTGCGCTTGACCGTGCGTTCCCATTATAAAGATAGGGGCTGGCGGCGGCTGCAGACAGCTTGCGGATTCCCTCTGCAGGACGCTGCGGAGGGTCCGCAAATGTGAAGGCAGCCTAATAGTGGGGACCCACAACTGGATCTTGAGGACAACACAAATAATTAATGACTCACCGTAAGCCGGGTTCTCAGGTCTCAGGTGCTGGCTGTGGTCACAGTTCGGTGCCTGAGGCTGTGGAGGCCCAGTGGTCAATGAAGGGTTAAATAAAGTTAATAGGAATAAAGTTTGTTATTTCATGACGCCACCTGTAGGGGTCCGGTGATGACACCGGCGCTGCTTTGGACCTCCGGGGGATGAGCTGCAGCAAGATGGAACCGCTCCCTACAGGACGAGAGGGGATCCCCGGGGTCAGGACCTGTAGTGATGGAATACGGCAGCTCAGTTGATTCTGTAGGCGAATTGGTTAGTAACAGTTCTGAAATAAGGCTCGGACACGATGCTCCTCTGCACGGGTCTTTACTTAGTTCACACACGGTACACTGGGATAACGGTTTCACTTTCAGGTAATGGACCGGGTGGTCCCTGTGATGAACAGTGTCCCTCCAAGGCTCCACAGTGTTTCTCTTTAACTGACTGTCCCTTGTTACTTCGCTGCCTTCCATGTACCAGGTCAGGATACAGAGGAACTTCTAGTGGGCACCCGAGCCGTTGGCCTGGCAGCTCCCTATGTTTCCCTGGACCTCAATGGGGGGTACCCCTCCCGGTACAGCTGCGGTGATGGTGGTGCGTGTACTGCGCTCCTATGGAGCCGTCAATCACTCCAGTTCTGTAGTGCAGCGGTGGACGTCTGCACTCCCTCGGAGCCGGTACTCCGGGTTGGACTGGGCTCGGGTCGTCTTTTCACCCGTTACTTGTTTACTTGGCCCCCTTCGCTTCTGGGTCACCGCTTCTCGGTGCCCTCTCTGTTAGCTGTACTGTCACGACATCTATTCTTGTTCTTGTCTCTCCCACTTTCTAACTCTCTCTCTCTTTCCCCACTGCTATGCATCTAACTCTCCTCCCACCAGGACCGGTTGCCCAGGAAACGGGCCTCTAATTGGTCCTCTGCCTCTAGATGTTGCATGTGGTGTATGGAGCCTTGGGATTAACCTGTTCACCACTGAGATGGAGAATACTGCACCTTCGGTCAGGGGTGCAGTACCCTCCTGTGACGCACTCGTTGCGGGGCGCCACATTAATGTATCTGTAAAGGTACCTTTACACGCCGCGACGGCAGGCTGGATACATCCCGCTACTTCACGTGCACGAGCACGCTCAAACGGTTACAAACGGTCAACGCATCACCTTTACACGCCGCGACAAGATGCGCTACGCCACGCTACATCTATAGCTAGCTACATCGCCGGGTGTCTCAAGTAGCCAGCTGTAGCTCATTTACACACCGCTACAACCAGCTACTATGGGCGTACCTGGTGCAGCAGGGACAGCACATAGGCGTGCTACAATTGTGGATTACGAGACGTCCGTACGCTGATAGGACAAATCAATAATACCATGATTGGCCAGGCATCGCAGGAGGCTGATTAATACTTGACGCTCGAGCAATTGTGTAGTGTGACTCGTCAGCTCCTTAAATATGCCGCCCTGTGCGCCGACAACCAATCGGACCGCACTATCTTCCACCAATGATCGCACATGGGGCGCGGTAACACGGAGCCTAGGTGACGCCTTAGCTACATTGCAGCTACATCGCAGGCTGTCCCGAGTTCCCTTCCGTTGCTTCTTTACACGCCGATACAGCTCGCTACCATCGGCGTTGTAGCCATCAGTTTTCGAGCAGAGCTAGGAAACAGATGTATCTGTTGCCGGCTGTATCGTCACGTCTTCAGACGCCGCTACGACGGGCTACATTGGCGCTACAAGCTACATTTGTAGCCTGTAGCGGGATGTATCCAGCCTGCCGTCGTGGCGTGTAAAGGGCCCCTAACACTACTATTTAAATAGGAGAATTCTTTTGCAGATTTTTAAAAAAGAAAAAAAATCTATTATGCCAAAGGATGAAAATATTATTAAATGTTGTATAGTACAAGTAGGCAATTAGGAAGCAAGTATAGACAGTTTTAGGAGTTTTACTCATTAACTATTAACTATTTAACATAGCAAGAACTGGAATAAACAATAAAGTACGATTCTCTGGTGATGTTGGGCAGAGGGGGAACCCATATTACATAGCTGCTTCTCTGTTCAGCCGCACCAGGGCCCTCATCTCCGCTGCTCTACACCAGGTGTCTCCTCTCCACTGCTCTACACCAGGGCTGTCCTCTCCACTGCTCTACACCAAGGCTGTCATCTCCACTGCTCTACACCAGGGCTGTCCTCTCCACTGCTCTACACCAGGGCTGTCCTCTCCACTGCTCTACACCAGGGCTGTCCTCTCCACTGCTCTACACCAGGGCTGTCCTTCTCCACTGCTCTACCCCAGGGCTGTCCTCTCTGCTCTTTTACACCAGGGCTCTCTTCTCCAATGCTCTACACCAGGGCTGTCCTCTCCACTGCTCTACACCAGGGCTGTCCTCTCCACTGCTCTACACCAGGGCTGTCCTCTCCACTGCTCTACCCCAGGGCTGTCCTCTCCACTGCTCTACACCAGGGCTGTCCTCTCCACTGCTCTACACCAGGGCTGTCCTCTCCACTGCTCTACAACAAGGCTGTCCTCTCCACTGCTCTACACCAGGGCCGTCCTCTCCACTGCTCTACACCAGGGCTCTCCTCTCCACTACTATACACCAGGGCTGTCCTCTCCACTGCTCTACACCAGGGCTGTCCTCTCTGCTGCTCTACACCAGGGCTCTCCTCCCCACTGCTCTACACCAGGGCCGTCCTCTCCACTGTTCTACACCAGGACCATCGTCTCCACTGCTCTACAGCAGGGCCGTCCTCTCCACTGCTCTACACCAGGGCCGTCCTCTCCACTGCTCTACACCAGGGCTGTCCTCTCCACTGTTCTACACCAGGGTTGTCCTCTCCCCTGCTCTACACCAGGGCTGTCCTCTCCACTGCTCTACAACAAGGCCGTCCTCTCCACTGCTCTACACCAGGGCTGTCCTCTCCACTGCTTTACACCAGGGCCGTCCTCTCCGCTGCTCTACACCAGGGCCGTCCTCTCCGCTGCTCTACACCAGGGCCGTCCTCTCCACTGTTCTACACCAGGACCGTCGTCTCCACTGCTCTACAGCAGGGCCGTCCTCACCACTGCTCTACACCAGGGCCGTCCTCTCCACTGCTCTACACCAGGGCTCTCCTCTCCACTGCTATACACCAGGGCTGTCCTCTCTACTGCTCTACACCAGGGCTGTCCTCTCTGCTGCTCTACACCAGGGCTCTCCTCTCCACTGCTCTACACCAGGACTGTCCTCTCCACTGCTCTACACCAACGCCGTCCTCTCCACTGTTCTACACAAGGGCTGTCCTCTCCACTGCTCTACACCAGGGCTGTCCTCTCCACTGCTCTACACCAGGGCTGTCCTCTCCACTGCTCTACACCAGGGCCGTCCTCTCCACTGCTCTACACCAGGGCCCTCATCTCCGCTGCTCTACACCAGAGCTGTCCTCTCCACTGCTCTACACCAGGGCCGTCCTCTCCACTGCTCTAACCAGGGTTGTCCTCTCCGCTGCTCTACCCCAGGGCTGTCCTCTTCACTGCTCTACACCAGGGCCGTCCTCTCCGCTGCTTTACACCAGGGCTGTCCTCTCCACTGCTCTACACCAGGGCTGTCCTCTCCACTGCTCTACACCTGGGCCGTCCTCTCCACTGCTCTACACCAGGGCTCTCCTCTCCACTGCTCTATACCAGGGTCATCCTCTCCGCTGCTCTACACCAGGGCAGTTCTCTCCACTTTTTTACACCAGGGCTGTCCTCTCGGCTGCTCTACACCAGTGCCATCCTCGCCGCTGCTCTACACCAGGGCCATCCTCTCCGCTGCTCTACACCAGGACCAACCTCTCTGCTGCTCTACACCAGGACCGTGCCCTCCTCTGCTTTACAGCAAGGCCATCCTCTCTGCTGCTGTACACCTGGGCCGTCCTCTCTGCTGCTCTGCACTAGGGCCGTCCTCTCTGCTGCTCTGCACTAGGGCCATCCTGTCCGCTGCTCTACACCAGGGCCATCCTCTCCGCTGCTCTACACCAGGACTGTCTTCTTTGCTGCTCCACACCACGGCCGTCCTCTCCGCTTCACCACATCAGGGCCATCCTCTCTGCTGCTTTACATCAGGACCATCCTCTCCACTGCTTTACACAGTGACTCTATGATGCTGTTTGAATTACAAATGCAACATTATCACTTATATCTTTTCCTGTGTCTTGCTTTTTCTGGAGATGGTTGCAGAATTGCAATTACTTCATAAAAGCTAGCAGACCAGGATATATGGGAATGTGTAACTCCTAGCAGCACCTTAATGTAACTATGGAGATGATTATTTGCCACCTCTTTAATTGCCAAATTTACCCATGTAAGATACATGGTCTAGTTGTTTGTATTAGAAGTGGCCCACACTGCTTCTTTTTGTGGCACTGCTACTTGACCCAAAGTGAGACCTGGGCAAGGTGCAGTTAAAAATTAGAAGTAACTAACTACACAGGCGGTCTAGTTGTTTGTATTACAAGTGGCCTACACTGCTTCTTTTTGTGGCACTGCTACTTGACCCAAAGTGAGACCTGGGCAAGGTGCAGTTAAAAATTAGAAGTAACTAACTACACAGGCGGTCTAGTTGTTTGTATTAGAAGTGGCCTACACTGCTTCTTTTTGTGGCACTGCTACTTGACCCAAAGTGAGACCTGGGCAAGGTGCAGTTAAAAATTAGTACCAACTACACAGGCAGTGTAGCTTCTTTCACAAGTGGGCTACACCACTGTGTAAGTGACACTTCTACAGTACTAGCCCAAACAAATTGCCTGGACTAGCTGCAGCCAAAAAATGCCTACTAAGGCAGGTGTTGTAGCTTTCTTCACAGCAGTGCTACACTACCTGCCCTAAAGGACTCCCAGAGCTAGATGTGGCCAGATGCTGTGAAAAACGCTTGCACAGCACTGGCACACTTCTGCCTGGTAAAAACTAATAGGGACTGCTCTAACCTAGTCCTAAAAAGGGCTGAAATTAAAACTAGTCCCTGCTTCTATGAAGTACACCTGAACACCTGAAAAAAGGCTGCTAGACTACTAGTCCCTAGTCCCTAATCGCTACTCCTATGAAGCAGCCCTCAAAAATAAAATTTGCACCCTCCCTCCAGTCCCTACTCCCTAAACCTATCTATCTACCTCACTAGCTGAATCAGAACACAATTGCTTGATTTCACTCTATATCGCCCACAGCAGCAGCAGTGCCGTCTGACACAGAGCTACAGCAATGAGCAAATGGTGGCGATGGAGAAAATGGTGGTCTTATAGGGCTAGGACATGTGACTTACACAGCCAATGATGCCTGACCTTGCTTGTGTGCAAAAATGCACTTTGCTGTGTGTATGTGTGATTGGATGACAGCCTGCACCGCCCCACTGTATCTGCAGTTTGGAGAAAAAAAATGGAGATCGCTATCATTTCTGCAGCACTGGTAAATCCCCCCCCCCCGCACATTATACCCAGAAACTGGATATTCACAGTCATTAACACGGTTAGGGTTAGGGTTAAGCTTTTGGTGATCGAAGCGTTATCGAACATAACCGCGAACTGACGAATTTCAAGTTAATTGTTCTAATTCTACGAATGCCTCGAGCACCGCCCAAAACAGCTCGAATTTGAGATTGGCGAACAATTCGAATCGAACACCGCTCATCTCTAGTGTTAACTTGACATGATCCAAAGCCACGATCTCATCTTAGTAATGATTGGCTGTAACTGAGGTTTCTGACTTTGCTGGTCTTTCCTCCTGAGGTGACACGGTCCACAGTTCTTACACCATTTTTCAATAGAACCTCTATTCCGACCCAGTAGAAGCGATCTTTTAACAGCATCTCCAGTTTCTTCCAACCAAAGTGTCCTGCGTCATTGTGATAAGCTTCTAATATCATCTGGACATCTCTTTTTGGAACCACGATTTGCCAGATAAGTTCATGGGCTCTGGGATTAAGGTGACGTCTGCTCAGCTTCCCTTGATAGATTAACGATTTTCCTTTCTCTTTCCATAGGTGTTTGGCATCTTGTGGAGCATCTGGACTTAGACAGGAGTGTTCTTTAGTGATTAGATCTTTGATTAAGCTAACAGTCGGTCACTGTCCTGAGTCTCCTTCCAGTTATGGTGAGATAACGTGTTCACTGTTCTCTCCTGACGTCTTTCACTTGCCTGATGACATGAGGCCGTACTTGGACGTGGAAAGCTGGTAATTCTACCTCTTCTAGTTCATCCACGTCTTCTCCTACATCTGGTAGATTAGGCATTCTGGATAGGGCATCAGCATTGCCATTTTTATGATCTGCCCGATTCTTGACAGTGAAGTCGTAGTTTGATAGTCTGGCCATCCAACGTTGCTCCATGGCTCCCAGCTTTGCAGTCTCTAAATGGGTTAGAGGGTTGTTGTCGGTGAAAGCCGTGAACGGGGAGGACGCCAGGTAGTGCTTGAACCGTTCTGTGATCGCCCAAACTAAGGCTAGGAACTCCAACTTGAAAGAGCTGTAATTTTTCCGGATTCCTCTCTGTTGGATGGAGCTTTCTGCTGGCATAGGCTATTACTTTCTCTCGGCCTTGCTGCTTCTGTGCCAAGACAGCTCCCAGGCCTTCGTTGCTGGCATCGGTGTATAGCAGGAACGGTAAACTGTAGTCAGGGTAGGTCAGGATCTCTTCTCCAGTTAGGGCATCTTTCAGCTGCTGGAAAGACTGTTCTTGTTCTGGTCCTCACCAGAATGGAGGGCCTCTGATCTTGCCCTTCTTGGATTGACCCACCAGGAGATCTTGCATGGGCGCTGCCATCTTCGTGTAGCCCTTGATAAACCTCCTGTAGTACCCGACCAGTCCCAAGAATTGACGTACCTCTTTAAAGGTGGTTGGCGCTGGCCAGTTCTTGATGACTGTAACCTTGTCCGGGTCGGGTGCTACGCCTTCTGCACTGACCACATGCCCAAGGTACTGGACTTTGGGTTTTAACAAGTGACACTTTGAAGGTTTCAGCTTCACACCATACTTGGACAACGATTCAAACACTTCACTCAGGCGTTGCAGGTGGTCTTCATAGGTCTTGGAGTACACTATGACATCGTCCAGGTATAGCAGTACGGTTTCGAAGTTTCTGTGGCCCAGGCAACACTCCATCAGCCTCTGGAACGTTCCTGATGTGTTGCATAACCCGAATGGCATGCTGTTGAACTCGCATAACCCCATTGGTGTCGTGAAGGCTGTCTTCTCACGGTCTTCTTCTGCAACGGAGACCTGCCAGTACCCACTAGTAAGATCTAAGGTTGAGAAGTAATTGGTAGACTTTAATGCAGCAAGTGACTCTTCTATGCGGGGTAACGGGTATGCATCCTTGTGTGTTACTCTGTTGATTTGCCTATAATCTACGCACATCCTCATACTACTGTCTTTCTTTTTAACCAGGACCAGTGGTGCTGCCCAGGGGCTACAACTATCTCTATTGACCCCTGCATTCTTCATGTCCTGTAGCATTTCTTTTGCTTTCTGGTAGTGTGTTGGAGGTATAGGCCTGTATAAGGGATGAGCGAGTCTACTCGCTAGGACTCGTTACTCGGCGATTCTTAAGGGACTCGCTGGACTCGGTAATCGGCGAGTCTTTTAGCGAATACTCGCTCAGTAACGAGTCCAATGCAAGTCAATGGCAATCTTAGTTTTGTCAGAGTTTACTTTATCTCACTCGCTAGACTCGCTAGACTCGCTCTATCACATCACTATATAGCTTGAATCTCCCCAAACAGCAGCGAGTCTGAGCGAGTCTACGAGTCCGAATCCTAGCGAGTCTGCGATTCCGAGTCCTGTATTCTCTATTCGGGACTCGCGAATCCAGAATCTTTTATGTTACTAGTCAGCATTGCGTGTTAGGTCAGAAAACTTGTGAAGACAGCCAATCATAGTCAGTAATGCCATAGCAGCTTTGGTTGTGTCAGGACTATGATTGGCTGCTGTCCATCGTGATGCCTATGTCATCTATGACAGGCAAGGCAGTATATAAGGCTTGCCCCCGCCATTTTGGGCACATTCCTGAGAAGAGCTGACCTAGTGCAGGGAGACTTGGAGCAGATCTAGGGACAGTTAGGCAGTGTAGGAGTCACATATAACCCAAAAGTTCTTTTCAGAACTAACAGGACGGAGTGTAGGAGTCAAGATTCCTCACACATAACCCAAAAGTTCTTTTCAGAACTACCAGGACGGAGGATTGCTGTACAGGACTGTAAGGAAGGGAGATAGGAGCAGCCTTACAGTGAATCCAGCACCATCCTCAGAGCTTAGTTCACCCAGCTTTCCTCAGAGCTGTAATCCTAAGCTTTTTCTTATTTTTGGCACTAGTCTACCAAATAATTTTGGTGCCATTTTTCCACAAAAAATTTCCTGTGCTAGTGCGTTGCTGTACGGTGTCCTGCCTGCAGCTCGCACGGTACTTGTAAACTTGCACGCAGCCAGCACCGCAGCCTAACAGTGCCTGGTTCTGCGTACTAAACAATTTTTTCCTGTGCCAGTGCGTTGCTGTACGGTGTCCTGCCTGCAGCTCGCACGGTACTTGTAAACTTGCACGCAGCCAGCACCGCAGCCTAACAGTGCCTGGTTCTGCGTACTAAACAATTTTTTCCTGTGCCAGTGCGTTGCTGTACGGTGTCCTGCCTGCAGCTCGCACGGTACTTGTAAACTTGCACGCAGCCAGCACCGCAGCCTAACAGTGCCTGGTTCTGCGTACTAAACAATTTTTTCCTGTACCAGTGCGTTGCTGTACGGTGTCCTGCCTGCAGCTCGCACGGTACCATCCATCTGTCTTAAAATATCGCAGGGTGCTTTCACATCTGCGTTTTTCGTAATTCGCGGCAGATGCGGTGAAAAAAACGCATCTGCCGCGTTTACCGCATAACCGTTCCACTTGCGGCGCGCTTGCGGTTTTTTCTATGCAAAGTATAGGCATACTTGCGGCAGGTGCGGCTTACTGCGGTTTTTTTCGCGGCCGCACCTGCCGCAAGTGCAAAACCGCACTTGCCGCACCTGCCGCAAGTATGCCTATACTTTGCATAGAAAAAACCGCAACCGCGCCGCAAGTGGAACGGTTATGCGGTAAACGCGGCAGATGCGGTTTTTTCACCGCATCTGTCGCGAATTACGAAAAACGCAGATGTGAAAGGGCCCTAAGCCTCTAGTGTGTACCTTTCACGAAATAGTACCTGCTACTTGTTTTACAAGCCCCCAGAAAGCCACCAGAAATTATAAAATGTTTGCTTTTACAGCATGGTGTGTGCCCGAGAATCGCTTCCCCCTCCCATCATCGGCTCCAAATAAGAGAAAAACCTGCGAGTTTGGACTCGCACACTTTCAGAGACACATCAGCGATTTGGAAATAGCATTATTCGTTATTACTCGGTTCCCTATTCATTAACATTGGACTCGCTAGACTCGCAACGAGTAGCGAGTCCTGGGCTCGGACTCGTGCGGGTCTAGCGATTCCGAGTAATTTAGGACTCGCTCATCCCTAGCCTGTATCTCTCTTTAATGGGTGGATGGTTTCCTGTGGGTATGTGATGTTGTAAACCTTTAATCCTCCCAAAATCAAGTGGATGCTTGCTAAATACTTGCTCGTATTCCTGAACTACCCGATAAACTCCGTGTTTCTGGTGAGAAGATGTGTTGTCAGTTCCTACACTGGGCTCCTGACACCATTTCTCGAGCTGTTTCTTGGAATCATGAGGTTTGTCTGTCACTGACTGAGCTAGTGATTCAGCTTCATGTATACACAGTTGTTATTTACATGGTACAGTTTTGCAACAGTGGAATACCTTGGTAGCTTTATTTCATCATCACCATAGTTTAACACACGTACAGGTACCCTTCCTTTTCGTACATCAACCACCCCCCTGGCTGTCAGGAGTGTAGGACTACTGTTAGACACCACCGGCTCTACTACTGCCTGGTAGTCCTGCCCTCTGAGGCCTACTGCTGCCCGACACCAGATCACCATTTCGCTACCAATTTCACCATTTGACAGTGTTACCTGCTGCTGGTACACGAGAGTTCGGATCTCCTTCTGAAGAACCCGCTTCTCGCCTGGATTAGCAGTATCTGCACTCTGTTGACGCAAAAACAGCACTTCATCTAGACAGTTAACCATCACACTGCCTCCCACTGCCCTTCTATTGTAACAGGCAACCCATTGGTTGCTACAATGTTCAAGTCAGGGTTTGGAGGTTCAAGTTCTATTTCAGACCAGAACCGTTTGTAAAGGATACTCGGAATGGTGGTCACCTGGGATCCTGTATCTACCGATGCAGTGGTAGCGATGCCGTCGATGATGATGGACAGGTACGGACGATCTCCCACGTACCTGCGCGTCCAGCTAGATGGGCCTGGACAGTCTACTCCTGGGGTTGGGCCCTCGGCCCCAGGGGTCGCTCATTTAAAGGGCAGAACTGGTAGATGTGCCCTTTTTTGTTGCACTTGCGACAGATGGGTTGTCCATCGGCACTGTAGCGATCTGTGGTCCTCCCTCGAAGCGGTGGTGTCCTCCTCTTCATCCATGGGATGTCGTCTGGGCTGTCAGCAAGCTGGATCTTGGCTGGTGGCCTTGCTTCTGTCTGGGTTGCCTAGCACCTTGGAGCTTAGCCATTTCTTTGCTCAGCTGGCGCACCTCGGAGCACAGGCTGTCAAACCGGTAAGGGGTTATAGCCTGCACGCTGGTCTCTGCTGCAGGGGATGAGGAAGGTGCTTCTGGCAAAGAGGGGGTTTTAACCCATCGTGGCTGTGGGGTTAAGTCTGGCAATGCTGGGAGCTGCTGTCCCTTAACGGTTAGTTCTTTTAGAGTAGCAAACTCTGCATCAGGGTTTTGGAGAGACCACCAGCGTGCTTGTTTTCTATCATCTGGTAACTTGAGGCCTATTACAAATTGTTCAATGAGCATTTTATTTTCATCACGGATGCCATCAGAATCAACTTGCTTAAGGAGTCTCAGCGCCTCTTGCAGGCGTAAGCAGTAATCCAGGACACTTTCTTGTGCCCCTTGCTTGCAATGGTAAAACAACAGTCTTAGTTCAGTCTCAGTGTGATGATCAAAAACTCTCTTTAACTTTTCAAATATCTGCATAACAGACCCCTGATCTTCCGCATACCAGTTTCAGGTTTCCAGCTCTGATGCACCTGTTAACTGTCCCATCACTACTGATGCTCTCTGCTTACCGGTCATCGTGTACATGCCCAGCACTGTACATATCTTCCTCTGGAATACATCCAGGGCGCCTGGCTTGCCGTCGTACTTGGGTAACCAGGCTGCATTGGGGATGTATGGCAGTGAGATCGGCATTATCGGAGCTACTGGTGCAGATGCCGGTAACGCTATTGAACCGACGGACGGATTGGCGACTGGGGGCTGTCCGTTCAGGGCTCCCGTCACAGCGGCAGGCTGGTTCACGATCGGGACTGCTGCATTGCTTGGGTCTGGGGCACTCATTCTCGCTTTCCCCTAGTGAATCGCTGCCAGTCTCTGAAAAATGTAAGGAAGTAGTCGACTCGGCGGGCGGGGAGTGGAGCACCTCGGGTATTTCCAGATCCGGCTGCGGCTTCCAGCGGTTCTCGTCAGTGCGTAGGGCGGGGCCTATCTTCACGCCCTTACACTGTAACGTCCCCTTTCTTTCCCGCTCTGGCGACTTAGATTTACAGTTCACAAACACTGTCAATAAATGGCGCACAGTACCCGGTTACATCGGGCACGGGATCCTGTTCGTGACGCCAGAAGCTGTTCTGCCCCAAGCCAGGGGTACTCAGATCTCAGGCACGGTGTTGGGATGTCATGGGCAGCAATGCCTGAGGCTGTGGGTCCGGGGGACAGCAATGGATGGGGGAATGAAAAATAATAAAAATGTCAAGAAGTGACGTCACCTGTAGAGTCCGGTGATGGCACCGGCGCTGCTAAGGCCTCCGGGGTGATAGGCAGCAGCAAGATGGAATAGCTCCCTACAGGAGGAGAGGGGATCCCGGGGCTGAGATTTGTAATGGTGGAATAGGGCAGCACAGTGGTTTCTGTGCAAGGTTGGAGTAGGGGAGCGCAGTCAGTGTGGTGCAGGTGGAGGAGGGACACGCACACATAAATGTCTTTGGTACCTTTACTGTTGTTTGGTTGCAGGTACACTCGTCCGGAATGAGGGAATCTCCACAGCGAGTAGGGTTGTAGGCCTCCTTACTCAACTTTCCTGTTTGGAGTCCGGCAGGCATGGAACCTGACCGGATCGTTACTTCTCTCTTTCTCTCTCCACACCCGGGTTGCTGCACTGAGGGCTCTCTCTTGGGATCCCGCTTAACGTTCTCACGGTCCCTGGCTCTCAACTGTTGGTGCTGCGGGTGTCTGGGAAGCTAAGCCTCCTCGTGGCGCTGGATTATCTGTGGGCCTATCCTCTCTGTCCCTGCGGACTCGCACCCAGTGACCGGAACACTGGTGGGGTGAGTCGGTATGACCCCTCTGTCCCCTTTGTATCACGTTCCTCTCCTTTTGCCTTTGACCCCTCCTCTGCGGGTCTACCACTGCCTCTGGTGTGTACTGGTATGGGCCTAGCACTGCTCCAGTACCAGCTCAGCTCACTAAACTCTGAGTTCTTCACAGTTCTGTAGTGACTGCACACTCTGCTGATTTCCCTCCAGAAACTGTATTTATAGGGGATCTGGCTTAAGGGCAGCCAGTTGAGCTCCCCCTACAGGCCTGGAGTGGAAGGTGTTGTGTGTAAGTGGGTTACTCACTGCGGGAAATCCTTCAGTGTCCCAGGGAAGTCTGTGGTTACCTGGTACAGGGTGCCACACATGGAGATGATGGGGCTGCAAGGGGATGATGAGGGCTGCAAGAGGATGATGGAGATGATGAGTGCTGCAACGGAATATTGGGTCTGCAAAGGGATGATGGGGATATTGGAGCCTGCATCGGGATGATGGGTGCTGCAAGAGAATTTTGGGGTCTGCAATGGGATATTGGGGGCTGCATGGGGATATTGGGGGTTGCAAGAGGATATTGGGGGCTGAAGAGGGATGATGATGGCTGTATGGGGATGATGGGGATATTAGGGGCTGCAAGGGGATGATGGGGATCATGGAAAAAAGACATCCCCTGAAATAAGATGTAGTGCATCTTTGGGAGGAAAAATTATTATAGGACAGTGTCTTATTTTCGGGGAAACGGATTGTAACTTCCCTTAATTTGTAGTATCAGAGCTGACAATCAATCTCTATATCTATATTTTGCTGTCAGATGGACAGCATATACCTAATTGAACACATAAAAGTGTATTTTAGTATGTGCAGTATCCATAGCTCTCCACAGTCCAACCAAAGATGACAAATTCTATTAGCTTGTTCATATACTGAAGTGAAGAGACTGATGTGAGGGTCATCTCTTATACAGACGGCTCTGGCTAAGTTATCTTGGTATCATGGCAACTCCTCCGACTTTTGCCACATGACATCAGCCTCTAATAATGATACAGGAGACGGTCCAGCTACTGTTCACAGTGCAATCACATAGTATCCCAGAGGCTGCAGAGCCACAAAGAAGCAGAGCTGGGATGACAAACACTACACTCATGGGATTTCCACTGACTGTCCCAGGGTTAGAAAATCCTCCTCACTGGCAGCTGTCCCCTTATTTGTTGCTCCAATAAGCAATAATTACGTCCCGAGCTAATGATGTCATATTTTTTTTTCTTTTTTAAGGCTCGACCCAGAGGGGTCTCCATGGAAACCCTCATTGAAATGAACCACCTGGATATGCCGCTCTGTGGATCACACATATATTCATACACTCTGTTACGAGCCTGCCTGCAGCATGTACAGCTCACAAGGGCTGTCCTACATCCCATAATGGGACAATTGTGATATATGTGATATCAGCGCTCAGGCGTCTCCTCAGGAAATGTTATAAATATATAGTATGTGCGGATGCCACCAACAGACCCTGCATCTCTCCTCAGAACTGCATATCCTGCACAGTCCTACTGAATGATGCTCCATATATCAATGTCAAATATGGCAGAAATATGACAATAGATGATCAAAGATGGAGCTTTCATTTAAATGGTTGCATTGTGAATATGGAGGAATCTGCATTTGACTATATATTTTCCATATAGCCCCATACCACTAAATTCCAGTCATGTAAAATATAAAGACAATGATTCCACCTCAACAGGAGCAGCTGTTTTTTCTGTCTTCTAGAAAGGGACAATGTATATGTTTTTTTATTGATTGATTTTTACATGCATACGTGGGCACAATATATTTACTCAGTTTGAAGGGAACCAATCATCAGATTTTCCCCCTATATAAAGGTGGGCCACCACCATTTAATTCCTTTTTACAAAATACTGGAATGCTTTACAATCGTCCTTAATGCAGTCTCCAGATTCCAAGAGACTTTTATTACACTCATCTCCAGGGTGGGCTGGTCGGATGGGTGTCTATGGTTTGAATCTGGTGCTTCCTTTCTTCTAGCACTCACTGTCCTACTTCTCTGCTTTATGTTGATGACGTGTCCTATATACTCCACAGTGTCCTCATCGAGCAATCGCTTTTCTCTCTGCCCTGCAAAGACAGAGCAAAGTGTTGTAGTGTGCATGCACCAGAAAGGCCAAAGAGCGCTGTCAACTCAGTCGTAAATGCGGTGCATGCTAACTACAGCAGCTTACTGTGCCCTCAGCAGGGCAGAGAGCAGAGCAATTGCGCAGGAGCACAATGGGAACACTGTGTGTGTATGATGATGCAGGGAAGGAAGACGGTCATCACAAGAAGAGAGGAGGCACCGGATCAAGACCAGAGATGCCCATTAGACAAGATAGGACCGTAGGTGAGTACAATAAAGGGTCTTTATTGGAATCTGCAGACTGGATTTAGGACTTTTGCACAGCATTCTAGTATGCTGTAAAAATAGCCCTAAAGGTGGGGGCCCTATTTTATATGAAAATCCTGTTGTCGGGTTCCTTCTAGCAGTCAAGATGTGGCATGGTGATATTAGTGTGCAAAGGCATGTGTATGGTGTTTCTATTGCCATACCATATATATACATATATATATATATATATATATATATATATATATATATAATATATATATTCAGGGGCGGACCCAGACTGTAGTGGGCCCCGGTGCAAGAAATTTTTTGGGGGCCCCCTTCACCGCCGCCCGCGCTGCCGCCCCTTCCCCCCCGCCTCCCCCTCCACACAAATATAATTTCCACCCAGGTACCTTATAGATGACCTTGTGTCTGATCGGGTCGTCTTTTTCTTTTCTTCATCTTGTCCTGATGCCATGATGACTATACACATCTTTGCAGACTTCCATCTTCTCCACTTTTCTGCAGCACATCCTGACACGGTGCCCTTAAAAATAAGAGTGCCATTATAATTCTGTCTAAATAAAAATATCTGCCCTACACTGCGCTCCTGAACAAATAATCCCACTGTCCTCTCACACTGTGTCCTCTATACTGTACCTTCTCATCACACTCTCTCTCGTCAACATACTCTCTCATCCTTGCTGTGGCCTCACACTGTCACCCCATGCCTCCTCTACCCCATGCAACCCCACACACAAACACATACTACCCAGTCGTGACTGCATCTATCCCACCCCACGCTACCCAGTCTTTATTATGTTTGACCTCACATTTTTCTTATCCCGTATTCTCTCCAAACTACCTCCGTACTCATCACCCACTTGCTCCCCATACTATGTCTGCACACAAAATACCATCTCACCACCATACTGAGTCCACACCCGTCCCTCCTTTCTCTTCATACTGTGACTGCACCCAACACCCCCTGACCCACCATTCTGTGTCCATACCCATTCCTCCTCATTCCCCATATTGTGTCTGCACCCACCTCCCCTCACTTCCTATACTTTTTCCGCACCCATTCCCCCTAACTACTCATATTGTCTGCACACATGCCCATACTGTGCACTCAGATTTAGCCTATGGCTCCCCATACTGTGTCTGCACCTATCACCCCCTTGCTCCCCATTCTCTGTTCTCAAATCCTGTCCTCCATTTGCTGCACATGATACACTCCCCCTCCCTCCATTTACAGACCATCACATGCACTCCCCCCTCCATTTGCAGACCATCACTCTCCCCTGCTGACCATTACTCTCCTCTCCCCTCCTCCTTCTGCTGACTATCACACTCCTCTCCCCCCCCTCTGCTGACCATCACTCTCCTCTCTCCCCCTCTGCTGACCATCACTCTCCTCCCTCTGCTGACCATCTCTCATCTCCCCCTCCCTCTGCTGACCATCTCTCCTCTCCCTCCTCCCTCTGCTGACCATCTCTCCTCTCCTCCTCCCTCTGCTGACCATCTCTCCTCTCCTCCCTCTGCTGACCATCTCTCCTCTCCTCCTCCCTCTGCTGACCATCTCTCCTCTCCTCCTCCCTCTGCTAACCATCTCTCCTCTCCTCCTCCCTCTGCTGACCATCTCTCCTCTCCTCCTCCCTCTGCTGACAATCTCTCCTCTCCCCCTCTGCCTCCATTTACTGACCATAATAATGTCCCCCACCCTCTCCCCCCAATTACGCTGGCATGAGGACTCTGTCTTCCGTGTCTTCAGCTCCATTAGAGCGGAGCACTTTCCACCGCCGCTGTTTCGCGCCTCTGCGGCACTGTGACGTCGGCAGCGTGATGAACCCTGGTGACGTCACCCTGACCCGGAAGTGTCCGCCGTCAGGGCTTCAATTGTACGAGTTAAATGCTCGTACAGCTGATCAGTGGGAGCCGGCAGTTTGACAGCGGCTCAGAGAGAGAATGTCCCACTCACACTGCCAACGGCGCCCACCTACTGCAGTGCACCTCCGGGCCCCCCGCCAGTCCCCTTTCAGGTACGCTGCTGGGCTCCGCCAGTAGCAGAGTAACAGAGGAGGAGCCTGGGCTGTCAGTGTCTCCGGGCCCCCCTCCTGGCCTCTGCAACCCGGGCCCCTCACTGGAGTCAGCCCTGTGAGGCACAGCACCCCACAGGGGAGTTAAT
Organism: Allobates femoralis; assembly: GCA_033576535.1. Lineage (NCBI taxonomy): Eukaryota > Metazoa > Chordata > Amphibia > Anura > Aromobatidae > Allobates > Allobates femoralis. The sequence goes on along the minus strand of JARQOC010000005.1, from coordinate 135,569,109 downwards.
GGCGGCCGCGGCGGTGCTGTAATCAGAAAGCGGAACAAACCCGCCGCTGGAGCCTTCAGGGGCCCCCCATCTGGCCGGGGCCCTGGTGCAGCTGCACCAGCTGCACCACGGTAGTTCCGCCCCTGTATATATATTGCAATTTTGTGATATATTTCTTAACTCATCTTTACATCGCCGCATTCTTTTTACTGTCTTTGCATCTTTCGGCTTTCTTATAATGTTATATGGCAGTGACCTGAAAGTAATTTGGTTAACAGAGAAACAATAACGTAGGAACATTTTTGGTATAACATTATTGTAGGAGAGGAGATTATTGTATAGTTTACTATTATGGGCAGTTATTTAATAAAACAAAAAAAACCATTCTTTTGATGCATATTGTGATCTGTGAGGACCGCCACCATCTGATTACTGCATAAATAAGCAAGGAGCTTTTATAAAGACTGAAAATTGGGATCAATGATCTCTATAAAATATGTATGGAAGTATTCAGAGACCTGTGATGAAGAAGGATTGAAGGAGAACAACAGAAAACAGAAGTATGTGGTCATTAACTCCCTTCCCGCCACTGTCATTTATTTATCCATTTTTAAGAATATTTCAATTAGTACTATTGAATATCTACAGTCGGTATATTTTCATATAAGTCAATAAATGAATGCATGAAACCTTCTAGCATAGATGTCATATTTTACAGAAGCATTCACTCACTGTTGCACACTACTGTGACACATTCTTGCAGTGTTATATGTTCTATATCATATACTGATTGTAATAGCAACCATCTATCTGAATACAGCATTCATTTCCAAATCCTTTAGGCACTATTATCAAGAATATGGTACACATCAGATGTAATTAGCACCATTTAAAAAAACGTTAAAATTATTTATAAATGGCCTCAAAAGCATATATGTACATTTGGGAGCACATTTATCAATATCATCAGAGGATGGATTAATTTATCAGATGGGACAAATTATATATTTAACACATCCATATAAGTTTGCAGCATAACCAGGGCCGGCTCCAGGTTTTTGTGGGTCCCTTTAACACATACTGGCTGTATACAGGGTGGGCCATTTATATGGATGCACCTAAATAAAATGGGAATGGTTGGTGATTCAGATATCCAGTGGCATTGAGGTTTCCATTGATGAAGAATGGCCCTACTATCTTTGCACCTCATATACCACACCATACCATCAATTTTTGTGTTCCAACAGTCTTGGAGGGATCTATCCACTGTGGGTTAATGTCAGACCAATAGTGGTGGTTTTGTTTCTTAACTTCACCATTCACAAAAACGTTTGCCTCAGCACTCATCTGAAGGCAATTGTCTATGCTGTGACAATACGAGATGTGCAGCATCTGAAACACCAGATACTGGAAGCCTGTGCTAGCATTTCCTCAGTGGTGTTGCTATCAGTGTGTCAAGAGTGGGAGAAGAGGGTTGCATTGATAATCCAACACAATGGGAAGCATGTTGAACACATTTTCTAAGGAGTCATAAACTTGTAAATAACTCATAAAAGAATAAAGTTACATTAAAACCAAACACACCATTGTTTTTCTTATTAAATTCTCAATATGTTTGATGTATCACATGACCCTCTTCCCATTGAAAAAAATAAAGTTGGATCCAAAATGGCCAACTTCAAAATGGCCACCATGGTCATCACCCATCTGGAAAAGTTTTCCCCCTCCCATATACTAATGTGCCACAAACAGGAAGTTGATATCACCAACCATTCCCATTTTATTTAGGTGCATCCGTATAAATGGCCCACCCTGTATATGTACAGTACAGACCAAAAGTTTGGACACACTTTCTCATTCAAAGAGTTTTCTTTATTTTCATGACTATGAGAATTGTAGATTCACACTGAAGGCATCAAAACTATGAGTTAACACATGTGGAATTATATACTTAACAAAAAAAGTGTGAAACAACTGAAAATATGTCTTATATTCTAGGTTCTTCAAAGTAGCCAACTTTTGCTTTGATTACTCTTGGCCACACTCTTGGCATTCTCTTGATGAGCTTCCAGAGGTAGTCACCGGAAATGGTCTTCCAACAGTCTTGAAGGAGTTCCCAGAGATGCTTAGCACTTGTTGGCCCTTTTGCCTTCACTCTGCGGTCCAGCTCACCCCAAACCATCTCGATTGGGTTTAGGTCTGGTGACTTTGGAGGCCAGGTCATCTGGCGTAGCACTCCATCACTCTCTTTCTTGGTCAAATAGCCCTTACACAGCCTGGAGGTGTGTTTGGGGTCATTGTCCTATTGAAAAATAAATGATGGTCCAACTAAACGCAAACCAGTTGGAATAGCATACTGCTGAAAGATGCTGTGGTAGCCATGCTGGTTCAGTATGCCTTTAATTTTGAATAAATGCCCAACTGTTTCACCAGCAAAGCACCCCCCACACCATCACACCTCCTCCTCCATGTTTCACAGTGGGAACAAGGCATGTATAGCCCATACGTTCACCTTTTCTGCGTCGCACAAAGACACGGTGGTTGGAACCAAAGATCTCAAAGTTGGAGTCATCAGACCAAAGCACAGATTTTCACTGGTCTAATGTCCATTCCTTGTGGTCTTTAGCCCAAACAAGTCTCTTCTGCTTGTTGCCTGTCCTTAGCAGTAGTTTCCTAGCAGCTATTTTACCAGGAAGGCCTGCTGCACAAAGTCTCCTCTTAACAGTTGTTGTAGAAATGTGTCTGCTGCTTGAACTCTGTGTGGCATTGACCTGATCTCTAATCTGAGCTGCTGTTAACCTGCGATTTCTGAGGCTGGTGACTCAGATGAATTTATCCTCTGCAGCAGAGGTGACTCATGTTCTTCCTTTCCTGGGACGGTCCTCATGTGAGCCAGTTTCTTTGTAGCGCTGGATGTTTTTTGCAACTGCACTTGGGGACACTTTCAAAGTTTTCACCAGTTCTCGGACTGACTGATCTTCATTTCTTAAAGTAATGATGGCCACTCGTTTTTCTTTACTTAGCTGCTTTTTTCTTGCCATAATACAAATTCTAACAGTCTATTTAGTAGGACTATCAGCTGTGTATCCACCAGGCTTCAGCACAACACAACTGGTGGTCCCAACCCCATTTATAAGGCAAGAAATCCCACTTATTAAACCTGATAGAGTACACCTGTGAAGTGAAAACCATTTCCGGTGACTACCTCTTGAAGCTCATCAACAGAATATGTGGTGACCCACTGGTCAGGCGTCACAGTTGGGGTACTGCACCCATAAGAGTGTGCGGTTATCCCTGTCACAGTGGAATGTAGGATTTGTAGGAGGATCCCATCCTAGCACTCCCACATATCCACTTAGGCAGATGGTTTGGGCCCATACCCTGGGCTGGGGAGTTAGAGGAGGAGGGAGGTAGAAAAACAGTGAGTTTCAGTTTGTACTGAGGAAAGACGGAGCACGGGAGTCCTAAGAGAGAGAAGGGGACTCCAAGAGAGGGGGCCTGGAGAGAGAACAGGCAGCCCAGACTGAAGGAGGGGACACCCCGAGTGCCTATACTCTGGGAGGGAACCCTGGTCCATTTACCGAAGTGCCGTTTCCAAAGACGCGGCACAGGGAGTTCAGCCCCTGAGCCATAACACGGGAGGTCGTGGGTCCGTCTACCAGCCTCGACACCCTGTCAGTAGGGAAACCATTCAAACCAGGATAACCCACCGGGGTCGAGATCCAGTGCAGGAGAGAAGAGAGCGGGAAGCTGGGATACTCAGGAAGCACCCCAATTGGGCCTGGTACTAAGCGGGCTGTTCCCGGACAGGCAGTAGCAGCAGGACACGGGTTAGAGACAAGGAAGGCATACCACGGGAAACTCCAAGGGATCCTGCAGCCCACTGTGACTACCCGGCCAGCTATCCTTACTTAACAACAATTGTCTTCTGTGAACTGTACTACCATCAGCATCGTTCCAGTAAAGAACCCGGGCAGAGTGACAGAGTCTCTGTGTGCTTATTCACTGCTGCACTGCAACTTACTTATCTCCATCATCAGCACTTCCATCACTACAGGTGTATCCCTTCCCCAGAGGGCCAGCTCTACCTGCAGGGAGCTGTACCATCTCGACTGTGACGTTCCGGAGGTCTGAAGCGGCGCTGGTGCTACATCACCAGAATCCGCGGGTGGTGTCACGATAAATTTATAACTTTTATTCCCATTTCAACTACCCCTTTTTAGTTGACCACTAGGGCCAACGGTGCCACCAGTGACATCCCTACCAAAGCAGAGGGCCCAGATACCCAAGTCCCCATACCCTGGGCTAGTCAAATGCCAAGAGTGTGAAAAGCAGTAATCAAAGCAAAAGGTGGCTACTTTGAAGAACCTAGAATATAAGACATATTTTCAATTTTTTCACACTTCATCGTTAAGTATATAATTCCACGTGTTAATTCATAGTTTTGATGCCTTCAGTGTGAATCTACAGTTTTCATTGTCATGAACCATCAATGAGTTTCTTACAATGCTCTGCTGGAATTTTGGGCCATTCTTCTTTGGCAAACTGCTCCAGGTCCCTGATATTTGAAGGGTGCCTTCTCCAAACTGCCATTTTTAGATCTCTCCACAGGTGTTCTATGGGATTCAGGTCTGGACTCATTGCTGGCCACCTTAGAAGTCTCCAGTGCTTTCTCTCAAACCATTTTCTAGTGCTTTTTGAAGTGTGTTTTGGGTCATTGTCCTGCTGGAAGACCCATGACCTCTGAGGGAGACCCAGCTTTCTCACACTGGGCCCTACATTATGCTGCAAAATTTGTTGGTAGTCTTGAGACTTCATAATGACATACACACGGTCAAGCAGTCCAGTGCCAGAGGCAGCAAAGCAACCTCAAAACATCAGGGAACCTCCTCCATGTTTGACTGTAGGGACCGTGTTCTTTTCTTTGAATGCCTCTTTTTTTCTCCTGTAAACTCTATGTTGATGCCTTTGCCCAAAAAGAGAGAACATTCTTCCAAAACGTTTTAGGCTTTCTCAGGTAAGTTTTGGCACACTCCAGTCTGGCTTTTTTATGTCTCGGGGTATGAAGTGGGGTCTACCTGGGTCTCCTACCATACAGTCTCTTTTCATTCAGACACCGACGGATAGTACGGATTGACACTGTTGTACCCTCGGACTGCAGGGCAGCTTGAACTTGTTTGGATGTTAGTCAAGGTTCTTTATCCACCATCCGCACAATCTTGCGTTGAAATCTCTTGGCAATTTTTCTTTTCCGTCCACATCTAGGGAGATTAGCCACAGTGCCATGGGCTTTAAACTTGTTGATGACACTGCGCACGGCAGACACAGGAACATTCAGGTCTTTGGAGATGGACTTGTAGCCTTGAGATTGCTCATGCTTCCTCACAATTTGGTTTCTCAAGTCCTCAGACAGTTCTTTGGTCTTTTTTCTTTTCTCCATGCACACAAGGACACAGGACAGAGGTTAAGTCAACTTTAATTCATGTCAACTGGCTGCAAGTGTGATTTAGTTATTGTCAACACCTGTTAGGTGCCACAGGTAAGTTACAGGTGTTGTTAATTACACAAATTAGAAAAGCATCACATGATTTTTCTAACAGTGCCAATACTTTTGTCCACCCCCTTTGTTATGTTTGGCGTGGAACTATATCCAATTTGGCTTTAGGACAATTTTTTGTGTTTTTTTCATTGAAGACAAATTAAATGAAGATAATAATACCAAAGAATTTGTGATTGCAATCATTTTCAGGAAGAAGCTGAGTATTATCTGACAGAATTGCAGGGGTGTCAATACTTTTGGCCAACACTGTATATATTACATATATATAATCCCTCTTGCGTGCTGTCTCCCCCGTGTAATGTCTGCCCCACCCTGTGCGCTGTTTCTTCCCCCTGTGTGCTGTCTCCCCTCTCTGTGCCTGTCTCCCCCTGTGAGCTGTCTTCTCTCTCTGTGTCTGCTTCTCTCTCTCATCAGTTTGGTAGAGTCTGGAACAGAAATTAAAGCAAAAAAACGCACCTTATCCCCAGCAAAAAATGTACTGTTGGCACAAACCATTTTTTTGCTGCGTTTTTTTCTGCAGGAACAGATTTCTGATGACAAAAAATCTGCACCACTATTTTCTAGTCGACACATAGAGTAATAGAGATGGTTTACTTCATTCTGGTCATCATCATCACCATCAATCTGAGAGCACAGGACCTGTCAATCATCAGAACCTCAGCACTGATACCGTGTTTCCCAGAAAATAGGACACCGTCTTATATTTTTTTTGGGTCCCAAAGATGGACCATGCCTGTTTTTCGGGGGTGAAGGGGGGCGCCTTTTATTAAGCATCCTACACTATCCCTCTGTAGCCCCCTCATTCTCCACTATCCCTCTGGAGCCCCCTCATCCTCCACTATCCCTCTGTAGCCCCCTCATCCTCCACTATCCCTCTGTAGCCCCCTATCATCCTCCACTATCCCTCTGTAGCCCCCTCATCCTCCACTATCCTTCTGTAGCCCCCTCATCCTCCACTATCCCTCTGTAGCCCCTCATCCTCCACTATCCCTCTGTAGCCCCCTCATCCTCCACTATCCTTCTGTAGCCCCCTCATCCTCCACTATCCCTCTGTAGCCCCTCATCCTCCACTATCCGTCTGTAGCCCCCTTGTCCTCCACTATCCCTCTGGAGCCCCCTCATCCTCCACTATCCCTCTGTAGCCCCCTCATCCTCCACTATCCCTCTGTAGCCCCCTATCATCCTCCACTATCCCTCTTTAGCCCCCTCATCCTCCACTATCCTTCTGTAGCCCCCTCATCCTCCACTATCCCTCTGTAGCCCCTCATCCTCCACTATCCCTCTGTAGCCCCCTCATCCTCCACTATCCTTCTGTAGCCCCCTCATCCTCCACTATCCCTCTGTAGCCCCCTCATCCTCTACTATCCGTCTGTAGCCCCCTTGTCCTCCACTATCCCTCTGTAGCCCCCTCATCCTCCACTATCCCTCTGTAGCCCCCTATCATCCTCCACTATCCCTAGACCCCATCATCTGCCACTGTCCCTTTGTAGCCCCTATCATCCTCCAACATCCCTCTAGTCACACACACACACAGTCAAACACACACACAGCCAAACACACACAACCACACACACAGCCACACACATCACTGGAGCCGGTCAGAGCCTGCCAGAGCTTACCGCCGCCACTTGATGTCCCCCGGTGCGTAAATAGCCGGGCGCCATAGATGGTAAGCCATCAGCCAATCAGGCGGCTGCTGGCGTCTGCTTGGCCACGGCATTACCGTACATCTGCGCTGAGCGGCGCAGATGCCCTCTGTATAGGAGATGTACAGTAATGCCGCGGCCAATCAGATGCCAGCAACTGCCTGATTGGCTGATGGCTTACAATCATACATCTGCGGCGCCCGGTTACCGGGTGACATGAAGCAGCTGCGGTGGCGGCGGCGGCGGCAAGCTCCGGATGAAGAATGGCGGCGGTAGAGGCAGAGTAGGTGAGTATGAATTTTTTTTTTTTTTGCCTGCCACGTCCTATTTTCAGGGGGTGCCTTATATGAGGCACCCAGGCCAAATCCCTGGGGCGCCCTATTTTCGGGGAAACACGGTAGTAACTGATTAATGACATGTGAGCAGCTGGACAGCACACTGACAGCAGGGCCCACCCGAAAACAGAGCACACCGGATGGCAGAGCACAGACAGCAGAGCCCATTGGCGGCAGCAGAGTCCTTTGGTCTACACCTGTGCTCAGCACAATGCAGCAGCCAGTGCACAGAGCAGGGCAGGCAAGGTGAGGTGCAATGCTCTGCAGCCCCTGCTCATCACATTCACACAGCTGTAGTAGAGTTGCCAAACACTGGGCACATGATCTGCCAAGCACTGGGCACATGACATGATCAGCAGAGCCCTGCGCACTGTACATGAACTGCAGAGCACTGGGCTGTAGGTTCATGGAAGGTGAGTATTTGTCCCTGACAAGGGACCCCTGTGTGCCCCCATGCACTTCCTCTTGTGTATTTGACCTTGAAAGGGGGCCCCATGCCCCCCTGCTCTTCCTTCTAACCTTTGTTTTTGGCCCTGACAGGGGCCCCCTGTGCATTGCCCCCCTGCACTTCCTCCTAACCTGTGTATTGGCCCTAACAGGGGGCCCCTGTGCACTGCTCTCCCAACTCTTCCTCCAAACCTGTGTATTTGGCCCTGACAGGGGGCCCCGTGCACCGCCCTTCTCTTCCTCCTGTTTATTTGGCCCTGGCAGAGTGGCCCATGCCATCTGCTCTTCCTCCTAACCTGTGTATTTGGCCCTAACAAGGGGCCCCTGTGTGCTGCCCCCCCCTCCCAGCTGTTCCTCCTTCCCTGTGTATTTGCAGATGCTGATAGCAGTGGCCGTCTATACAGAGCCGGCAGAAGATCTCTATGATCTCCTGAAGTGCAGGAGATAGAGATCTGCTGACTTTGTACAGATGGCAGCTGCTATCAGCGTCTGCAAATACACAGGGTAGGAGGAAGAGCAGAGGGGGCTGGGACCCCCTGTCAGGGCAAATACACAGCTCCCAGGACTTGGAGCCCATCAGGAGGAGGAAGCAGTAAAAGCATAGGGCCACAGAGGACACTGTCCTGCAGCAGACACCGGAGCCCCCAAGGCAGTCGAGGGCCCTGGCACTTGCCCACATACGCTGGGTGCTAATGCTGGCCCTGAGCATAACTGTATAATTTGTAATCTACCTGTACTTGTTTATACACTATATACATACAGTTGAAACCAGAAGTTTAAATACACTATATAAAAAGACACATATGCATGTTTTTACCAGTATTTGACATGAAATCACAAGAACCTTTCCTTTTTAGGTCAATTAGGATTACCATAATTATTAATATTTTCCAAATGCTAGAATAATGAGAGAGAGAGAATGTTTTAGGATTGTTTCACACTTGCGTTTATGTGTCTTGTGTGCATATCCGTCCAAATCCTGAAGTATCCTGACCCCTATACTTAAAATAAGGCCACAGGTGCATGAGATTGCATCAGTATTCAGCCTCAGCCTATCACATCAGTTTTTTGTCACCCTCTCTGGCCGCTTGAAGTCATGATTTTGGTGTTACTCTAAAATCCTTGTGCCTGTGGATACGTCTGGATCCATTCGCAAATAGAATGATGTCCAATGGTGTAGGGATCTGGAAGAGGCGGATCCATCCATCCAGATCCATTTTACCCCACTGATCATGTCCAGACTTAATTTCCTGCACTTCACAAGCATCTACCCCACCTCAGAAAAAGGGCATGTGCCTTATGTTACTGTAGAAAAATGTTAATAAAATTTTTTGTGTGCATACTTACAATATGTGGGCACTTGGTGAAAGGCTGCACGAGTGGTCTAAAACCACTATTTTATTACAATCACTGATTGAGGTGCCGTCGGGTTTTGCCGTTACAGTGAGACTTCTACGCCACCTCTACGCACAGACCTGTCAGAAGTGGCATATCTCCTGCTCCTACGCCACTTCTGACAGTTCTGTCAGTAGAAATTAAGATTTTCTCTCATGGTCTCCCCGGCGGAGCAGGCATCCATCATCTGGGGTGGCATGCGTTTGCAGTCATATGGCCAGATATGGATAAACCTATTTTCATCCTGATCTGGCCATGCCACCAATGTGAAACTAGCCTTAAGACATTTTTATTACTTTCTGCTAAGTGACAAGTTTACATGCATTTCATTAGTATTTGGTATCATTGCCTTTAATAGACAGATTTAGTTTAACTGCTGCCAGGGGGCGGACCAGCAGCAGGGGTTGTGCACGCGCAGCGCCGCCTGTGCACAATATGCAGGGCGGCGCGGAGGAGATTAGCACCGGCGCTGCAGTGCCACTGCCGGACGCCTGACCTGATGATGGCGCCGGCGCCCCCCGCTGAGTTTCACCCGGGGCAAAAGGTCTGGCTGCACCCCCCTAAATACGCCCCTGGGCCTTACAAATACTGAGGTAGACTGCCCAGACTCAATTCCCTTCCCCTCGACGCACAGAAAGCACACCAACAACACTAACGTTTCAATGCTTTAATGAGAGGTACTGTATCAACATAACATCTTACTCATAACTTGTTGTAAAATACTTTCTTTGTGGTTTAACTTTTTTCTTTTGTGGATTTTAACTTTTTTCTTTTGTGGATATATCAAAGGCCACAGCTCAAGCAAGGCACAAATCCGCCAGGTCACATGAGTGCAGGAGTTGTCTGCCACTGGCCGTCCAGCACAGGATAGCTCTCAAATCACTCTCTCTACCACTGCGACAACCTCAAAATTCCAACAACAGGGAGGGAGGGTGGAAAACTGCTCTTTGGGCAAGCAGCAGGGGAGGAGGCAAAATGGCTGTATCCCAGAGCATATGCATATATAACAGGTGAGGGTGGTTAGGCAAATAGGGGGGGGTTTGACAGACGAACAAATCAGCCACTGTAAGGCAAGGAGGAAGGGAGAGAGGAATTAACCCCATGAGGGCTGGACAGTCAGGTGGCAGCGGGTAATCTGCAGTGCCACTCAAAAACCACCAAATACTGAACATCTGCATGAGGCCTTACAAATACTGAGGTAAAAAAATAGAAAATAACCAAATACTCAGCGTGTGTATGTGGTCTTATGGTAGGGTTACACACAAGGATATCGTTAACGATATCCTTAGAAAAGTCACGTGACTGAAATCGTTCGAATGATATGTAATTATCGTTTGTGCGTTGTCAGACACAAGGATATCGTTAACGATGTTCATTCTGGCAACGCGCCAGAATCGTAGGGAAAATTGTCAATCCGAGGCTGAAGAGTGGCGTTAACAATAATGTGCCAGAACTGTGACAGCCGCACTAGCACATTATTGTTTGTATATTTCATTAAGGAAGCTTTTAAGTAAATGTCCGTGCCTGATTTAACATTTAAAGCCGCTCCTGCAGCTCTATGCTACATGTCGGCACAGTGCTGCAGAAGCGGGTATGAAGCCGGTGTAGTAGGGGTTAACGTTATTGAGCCACATGGCCCCAGAGAGTACCCACACTCCCCTGGAGCCATGTAGCCCATTACTTTGGCAGGGCAGGGGTTAAATCATTCAGGTATCAGAAGCTGCACACTGTCAGCTCTGCTACATTCATTCATAAAAAGCCGGCGGCTCCTGTCATTTTACAGTGCGCCGTGAACAATTGCTAAACAGCTTCCTGAATATGGAGCTCTACCAGGTACTAACGTTAAATGCCTACTGTACCCATCTCTGTCAATGGTGCTGATCGCTTCAGCATTAATAAGTATAGCCAGCACACCGGTGTTTCAAGGTGCGCTGGCCATATTTACTAATGCTGATGCGATCAGCACCATGGCCAGGGATGGGTACAGCACGCATTTTGCGTAAGTACCTCGGACAGCTTCCTATTCAGGAAGCTGTTTAGCAATTGTTCACGGCTCACTGTAAAATGACAGGAGCGGCCGGCTTTTTATGAATGAATGTAGTAGTGCCGACAGTGTGCGGCTTCTGATAACTGAATGAATTAACCCCTGCGCTGCAAAAGTAATGGGCTACATGACTCCAGAGGAGTGTGGGCACTCTCTGGGGCCATGTGGCACAATATTATTAACCGCTTAAACACCGCGATCATAGCCGCTCCTGCAGCTCTGTGCCAACATTTAACACAGAGCTGCAGATCGGCTTTACATGTACAATTGACGCGCCCTCAGGGCTGTGGGGTACTCAGCTCTTGGGACTCTCTTAGTCAGGGATGTCACGGGTGGCAATCCCGAGGCCGTGACCCTGGGGGTCAACTTTAAAAGGGGGTATATGACTTATCAAAGGGGATCTATTTACAAGTTGTCTTTGTCGTGACGCCACCTGCTGAGTCTGGTGATGTTCACCAGCGCCACTCCAGTCCTCCGGTGGCCGATGGTATGGCGGCCTAGATGGAATTGTCCCCGCAGGCAGGACAGGACCACCGGGGCAGGAATGCTGCAATAAAACAGTTTATGTTTGAAAGGATGCAGCAGAGTCAAAGCTTCACTTCACCGGGTAACTTTTACTTGAACTCTTTCTTTTCAGCTTACAGTTCAACAGTTCATAAGATGGTATAATGGCGAATGCGCTGAGGCTGCAATTGGGATTCTGGCCTAAGATGGAATCCTCCTTTAAGTTCCTTTTCTTCTGTCTTGTTCCCAGTGTGAAGCCTAATCTCTTGCAGATGATCTGGCCTCCTGTTGCTACTAGTTCTCTCTCTCCCTTGTACCCGTCGGGTGAAGGTTCTAGTGAACGCCGCAGCTGCTACTGCGCTTCTGGCTCCCCTCTTGTGGGATCCCTGGGAGTCAGGGCCGTATTTGTAATATCCCTGTTAGCGGATTTTCTGTGAGACTTGGAGTACTCACAGGTGCGGGCTCCGATACCCAAGTTTCTTCCTATGGGGCAAACTCTATCCGTTACTCACTTTCCCATTTAAGTCAACTCTGCAAGCTTGAGTTTCCTTGCTTTCTCTTCTGTTTGGGATCTGTGCTCTTTCGGGACCTCTCAGCAGGAGATGGCCCTCTCTGTCCTCTCAGGCTGGCTGCCTGGTCGATTCGACTCCCCTCGACTCCACTCGACTCCATGCACACTAGTTCCCCCTAGTGGTACCTAATGTAACCTGCCAGGTTCCCTCCCACTCACTATTCTGGTGTGTGGGTGTCTGCTCTAGGACTCCATCTTGTGACCATTGTCCCAATTGCAGTGGAGTACTACACCGCTTTTCTGGTTGCAGTACCCCTTCTGTGGCACCTACGTAGTGGGGCGCCACACAATCACTACCGTAAAATGTATTTATTACAGGTTTTTAATATAATGACAGCGGCAGGAAAAGAAGTCTTTTGAACGGTATCGTTCAAAAGCCTTCACACTGAACGATGTGGCACATCGGATGCATACGCACTGCTGAACGCACACCACCGCAAACGAAAGCAGCTGATGAGAGAGAGAGGGAGAGAGAGAGGAGGAGGGAGGAGGAGGTGGAGGAGAGAGTGAGATAGGAGGAATGAGAGGAGAGGGGAGGAGAGAGAGGAGAGGATAGAGAGGGAGTGGAGAGGGGAGGAGAGGAGGAAAGGAAAGGAGGAGAGAGAGGATCAGTTTACTATGGTTTCCTATGGATTAATCTGTGTGAATGCATGCGTTCCCTGCTTTGGCCTGCAGATGGCAACGTGTTCACATGGGCTCCCATTTATCATTCCACCGCAATCGGAGACTGGTGTACAAAACAAGCTCTGTTGGACGCACAGAAAATGCAACATGTTGCATTTTCCGCGCATTCACAAAACCTTCTTTTGTAAGCAAGCGGACGCAAACGCAGCCGAACGCAGGTGCCATGCATACCCATGTTAAACATAGGAATGCAGTACACATGCATTTGGAGGTAAAAAAAACGAGGCCTTACAAATACAGAGGTAAAAACTCACCAAATAAACAAGCCTTAGGCCTCTGCAGCCAGAGTGTGGACTTTTTTGCCTCTTCTATGCACAGAACTTTCAGATTAGGCATAGCTTACACTCCTATGCAAAATGTGTAGAAGAGGCAGAGAAGTCCCCACTCTGGCTGCAAAAGGCAATGGGACTTTAAACAGTCTTTATAATAAAGTAGTGGTTTTTATATGCGGGCAGCACGGTGGCTCAAGTGGTTAGCACTGTAGCCTTTGCAGCACTGGGGTCTTGAAGTCCTGGGTTCAATTCCCACCAAGGACACTAAGGACAACATCTGCAAGGAGTTTGTATGTTTCCCCATGTTTGCATGGGTTTCCTCCAGGCACTCCAGTTTCCTCCCACATTGTAAAGACATACTGATAGGATGTTTAGATTGTGAGCTCCAAGAGAGACAGCATTGCTGATGTATGTAAAGTGCTATGGAATTAATAGCACTATATAAATGAATAAATTATTATTATTATATAATCATGAAGCCCCTCACCTGGTCCCCACAAATTATATACATGCTCCCAATAAATTTTAATCACATTTACACAAATTATAATAGGTCATAAGTAGGGATGAGCGAGTACCGCATTATTCGTGCTCGCTATACTCGCAACAAGTAAGTAGCTGTACTCGCTACTCGTTGCGAGTATAGCGAGTACGAATACTTTTGCAGTGTATCTATAGATACACTGCGAAACTAGCCTAAAAGTTAATAAAAGTTGTTAAAAAATAATAAACTTACATACTCACCTTCCGACGCCTGCACCGGGTCCGCCAGAGAAGCCATCCGATTGCTGGAAAAGGACCTGTCACTACCAGCCAATCAGATGGCCGGTAGCGATCTGGCCAATCAGGTGGACGCTAGCGATGACGTAGTTGTGGCGTGGCGCCATCTGATTGGCCAGATCGCTACCGGCCATCTGATTGGCTGGTAGTGACAGGTCCTTTTCCAGCAATCGGGTGGCTTCTCTGGCGGTCCCGGGGCAGGCGTCGGAAGGCGAGTATGTAAGTTTATTATTTATTTATTAACTTTTATTAACTTTTAGGCTACTTTCGCAGTGTATCTATAGATACACTATGAAAGTATTAGGACTACTCGCTACTCTCGAGTACTCATAAGTACTCGAAGAGTAGCAAGTAGCCCGAATACCGCTACTATTCGGCGAATACTGAATAGTAGCAAGTAAACTCGCTCATCCCTAGTCATAAGCCCTATTTCTGAGGCAGGGGTCTCGCCCTGGGCGAGATAGAGACGGCGAATTTGTGTGTTGGTGAGGGAAAACTCGCAGCAAGAATTGACATGCTGCAGATTTTCCCGCACTAAAAATTGAGGTATACTTGCTGCAGGAAAACCCACAGCATTGGAGCAGGTGTCCTGCGTGCACATTGACTTGCATTACAATTTATGCTGCTGCGTATTTAGTACAGATCTGCTACGTATATGCACCATATACACAACAAAAGCTGCACTAAATACACATTGTGTGCACATAGCCTTACAGTTGTGGATAAAATATGAGGAGTGGACTAAAACTACATGGGGCAAATGCCCCACTACCCCTCCATCTTAAATAGTCACATGTGAAATGCCCTTGCATACTCTATGAGCTCATCTATCTGGATATTTTGCTTGAATCAAGTATGTAATGGACCACAGCATGCAAGAGCATTTCACATGTGACTATTCAAGATGGAGGGGCAGTGGGGCACAATGTGCAACAGCAGCATTTATGATCATTTGCCAAATGTAGTTCCAGACAGTCCTCCATTGTCTCCCATATCCTGACCAGTGAATACCATTAATACAAATCCTTTAATTATTTATCTTTACCCCTGCAATGCAGCAGCAGGACTAGCACACAGTGTACACACAGCACACACAGCACACACTGGCATCTTCTCTCCTCTGTGTTCCATGCTCTGTCACCGAAGGTCTTCAGCCAGGCCCAGGAAGGAATGAATCAGGCGGTGATGGCAGACCTGAGCAAGCTCCTCTTTGGCAGACAGGTAGGGGTGCCGCATGTCTCTTCCAGGCTCCAGCCTGCATCCGTGGTCTTTTTGCTATGTCCTCCTACACATATTGTGCGGGAGGAAGGAGGGGGTGGGGGTGGTGGTGGCAAGTTTGAGATCGGCGGTCCTGCGGATTATAATGGAGGGCTATTTACCCTGGGCCCCCCAGTGCCATGTACCCCAGGCAGTAGCCCAGATTGCCCTCATTACAATCCACGACTGGTGCCGGTATTCTGTTATGACTTACAGGAATGCACAATGTAATGAAACGTTTAAAGTTTACCCAACTTCATCACATTATTTTAAAAAAAAAAGCATCCAATGTAATAAAACGGTAATTCAGTGCTACCATTGATTGGTTGAAAAGTCATGTGCCAACCGCTTGTAAACAAAGCCTAGCAGCAAGGCAGGAGGTTTAGAGATGAGTGAATCAATTCGCAGGACCATGGTCCAGCAGTCACATCTGTTGTCCGTGGCCACGAGCTAGGAGAATGCCAACCTCCTACTTGCCAGCATCCTGGTGCCTCTACTGATTAGCAGGCCTGGCACAACACCATGTGTTTGTCCACCATGTGGAGCTGGGCCTACAAATCAGAAATCGGTGTCTTGATTCTAGCAGGTGGAAGGTGGTTTTAATTTCTGTAGTGTCTCTGAAGGATCATAGATCAACAGCCAACTGCAACATTTTAAACTGTATTAGACATGAAGCCAGATTTGTGGGACAAAATATTGGTTTATGTGTGCAGGTTGATCCAAATGTATTTATATTATTATTATTATTATTATTATTATTATTATTATTAGTTAACCACTTTGATTCTTTTGGCAAAATTTTCACTTTCACTTCTAAATGTTTCAAAAAAAATGTTGCATCATGTAGTGTTAAGTTTGCAAAGAAAGTTTTAGAATATTATTACAAACTTGATTTCTATTTTTTTTTTCATTTGATGTTTCATTATCTGGCCTGCAGTAGATTTTACTCTGTAATCCTGTCAGTACAATACTTGGTTGCTGAGGTCTTTCTGTAAACTTTCAGTGCGGCGCACATGTAATCAGCAGTCTGCGGGTTAAATTAGTAGGCCGCCTTCACTCTTCAGGTACACGGGATGAGTAATGTTACCATGGAAACTAACTAACTGGCTAGAGGTACCGTGAACCACAAACTCTTCCCCACAATCTCTTTTTACTGATGTAGTATATGCATAATAAATTATGGACCAAATGGAGTCCAATTAATCAAGCACAGGGAGAACCTTCCACCACTGCTGCTCATATATTCTCATATACGTGAGCACAGTCCAGTCGCTTCTCTTGCTTAGTCAGGAAGATTTTACTTTAACACTCATTTGGGCGCTAAACATGTTGTATTCAGTCAGTATACATTTTTGCCTCTGTACTAATCACAATCTGATCGGAGACAAGTAAGGACAAATTTACAATCTGCCATCCAAAACAGGTTACAATCAGGGCTGTGGAGTCGGTAAGCACTCTGACTCCTTCACACCTTAACTCAGTGATAAATTTATTGTAGTACAATGTGAACATAAGGCTTTTCATCGTTATTATAATACAATAATCAAGCTTTTTAGATAGAACATCATAATAATAATAATAATATTCAGCACATTCTGTATTGAACTACAGTACCCAATTTTTATATATTTTAGTCAAAGTTGAAGTTGGTCCATTTTATACACCAAAATGGACACCGACTCCACGACTCCGACTCCACAACTCCAACTTCACAGCCCTGCTTACAAGGTGAAAGGTAAACCTACATATCACTAAGTTATCATCATCAGCGGTGTTGAAGTTATTGTAGTCTTTGTCTCACTAAAATGTTGACCTCCCCGTGTCAAGTATTAGTAGAGATCCAGGGGCGTAACTACAATAGGTGCAGGGGTTGCGATCGCACCTGGGCACTGCAGCCTAGGGGGCCCCAAAAGTCCCTTTGGACCATAGAAAAAGACCAATACTATTAAAGATTTGCATTAGTTGAGGGCCCGTTGGAGCTTTCGCATCGGGGCCCCTGGGCCTGAAGTTACACCACTGTAGAGATCAACAGATACATTAGTAGTTAGAAGGCTCATCTGTTAGTGAGACAATTTCCAGGAAAAACAAGGTCCCTGAAAATGAACAAATAAAGCAAACAACTCTATGATTGGGTTATGGAAGAGTCAAGGATGCAAGAAAATTGTATTGAACAAGCTGCTTCATAAACCCGAGTGTCTATGTATGAGGACAATAGTGAGTGTGGCTCCATGTATGGTGACAAGGCAGATACAGGGAAGGATACACTATGCATAAGTTGTCTGTTTCCAGTGTGCTTCAGTAAGTGCAGATTTATGGGAAAGTGCTCATATTATAGCTACAATTTGGCAAAAAGTCATGTGTTACAACTTTGACACCAAATGGAAAAAATTGATGGTCTGATTAAACGGCTTTATCAAGAAATGCAATTTTAGCCCCCACAAGCTGCAACCTTTTAAAAATACCAAAAAGATATTTATTTACCTTCTCTCTGTAGCACTGGTTCTCCTTTACTGTGCCGTCCTGTCTTTGATGAGTAGCTGCAGTGGTGAAATCATGACTACATCACACTTGCAGCTGTAACCAATCACTCGGCTTAAGGTTACACGCTTCAATGTCGTTAAGATCTCACCAACGATCTCATGGGTGCGCGGTTGTTAGGACATCTTTTTGACAACATTGGTGAGATGTCACAAGTCTAGATATCATGAACCATGCACCAACGATGTGGCGAGCAGCTATCGTTCACACAACCCAGCGAACGATACTTGTTCACTGTTGTGAATGGGCAAAGTCGTTATCGTGGTGTCACACACAGGCAGGTTGGCTGATTGAAGATTGTCTGACTTGAGAACATGTTCTCAAATCTGCGATCCAACGATTTATCGCAGTCGTATCTCTGTGTCACATGCAACCATGTACTAACAGTGTCGTTTGAATGACTCCAAGCCTGTGATGTTTGAGCGATATATTCACGATCACGTACCATGTAACGGGGCCTTTAGTGTTCTTGTGCCATCAACCTCAATATCATTGTAATTGGCTGTAGCGATCACGTGCGCATTGATGCCTGTCGACAAAGTTGTAGATAGTGGTAGAGAACTGAATAAACCTATGCTGTTTTTAAACAGTTGAAGCTTATAAGGTAAAAAATGTAACTCTTGAAAAGCCCCTTGACAGGGCTATTCCCATCTTAGATTGAATGATTCTGTCCAGGCATGGACCACAGGAGGTAAGGTATAGAAAAAGTTCTATGGGAGTTAAAGAAATAGTGTAGCTTATTCAATTCCTTGACAGATTTATTTTTTTCTCAGTCATAATTTTGGCCATTAATTAATTAAAGTGTAATTGTCATTTCATTGAAAAACACAATACTGCAATAATAGTTAATGATGAGTCACATAGCAGCTAAGGTGATGCTTTTTTGTGCAATAGTACTACTTTTCTCCCATTTTTCTATGCTCTGTTAAAAACTGAATTTTATTGATGTGTGGGCATGACCAGCATCTGCCAGCACTGTGTGTATATTTCCACAGCTTCTGAGAGCAGGCTGATAAGGAGCAGTGTGATGTGTCATCAGAGAAGGGGTTAACAGAAATCATGACTGAGTTGTGTGGAGCCAGATGACGGATCAGAAGCTTGTGGCAAGGAAAGAGGAGTCTGCAGTGATCCTAATATTCTAACATTGCTTAGCAACTGTGCTGTACCCTATCAGATAATCTGATACATTGTTTCCTCACCAGCTGCAGTCAGGAACTCCGCACAGTGTAGGCCACGCCCCCACCCTTACATGGTTATGTGATCATCTTTAGTGTGAAGACGGATCTGAGTGAGCATGAACATGTCTGCTTCACACACAGTCTAGTTGGGATACCTTGTGGAAGGTTTCTGAATGGTTTTCCACCAGATTTCTTAGATAAAGTATACTGGAAAGTTTATTAAAATTAATTGATCTACATTATTATTATTAAGTAAAAATTTAAATGGCTGTTACGCTTTAAGCATAAACTCTGTGTGTCACCAATTTTTTCACCATTACCATCATCAGGAATTGCATATAGTAAAATTATTCACACCTCAATAAGCCTTTTAAAGATAGAAGATAAAACAAATGTAAAAAAAGTGCATTGAAATACTGGAGGAAACACCATTGCAGTCTGTAAGATAACTGCAATTTGTGAGATTTATTTTACTAATGATCCAGACCTTAAATCAAACCTGCACAAAAATAACAAAGATAATATTTTGGAGTGGACAAGTTAAAGTCTAGACTTTTATTCATAAATAGAGTTAAGACTGGCGTCACCACAGATGTAGGTGCTGGCAGACAAAATATATACTTACAGACTAGTGAACCGCCGCCCGTTTTCATATTCAGCATAGGGCAGTTTCTGCATGACACATTTGCATTATACCCATAGATCTTCTTTTCTTTAGTGCCACTCATTCATTCACATTAATCATGAATATAGTAGTGTCGCAGCGGTTCACTAGTCTGTAAGTAGACTTTTATTCATTTGAGATTGTGATGTTGAAACCTGCTGTTTAAGGTATGTTCTTTTTGGAACATAAATAATTTAGCAGCAGGCAAAGACTGCAGTGCTCATTTGTAAAAAGATGTCACGGTGGCTCAGTGGTTAGCAATGCAGTCTTGCAGCACTGGGATCCTGGGTTCAAAGGACAACAAGCAAGGAGTGCATAATCTGCATAGAAACACATGTGACTTGACCCAGGTGGGGACCGTGGTGTACTCAGAACCAGGCCCTCCTGTTTTCGTCTGGCAGGTGGGATGTCATGGTGGCATGACCTGGTCGGTGATCAGTTAAAAAGGGAAATAGAAAAAGTCATAAAAAATAAGAGTTTTTGTCAGGACGCCACCCATGGAATGCGGCCAGTATAGCCGCTGCTGCAGTAGGGACCTCTGGGGATGATGGGAGTAGCAGCTCTGATGGTTTAGCTCTCCATGGGAAGAGAGGGTCCCCAGGGCAACCGTATAGTCTGTGGAGGTGATGTGGGGGATGGGAAGCTAGTGGGGCTAAGCAGGTTGTTGGCAAGGTTCAGGGACACTCACAGGCAGGCTCCCACTGCCGACTCAGCGATTCAGTCTACCTCTCTTTAGGAGCAGAAATAACAGTCTCACACAGTGCTGAGCTTCAACCCGGTTTACTTAGCTTTCTCGGCAGGTGTCCAAGTTACAAGATAGTGCAGTGACAGCTCTGGTAGTCGTTCAGCAGCCGGGATGGCTTGTCCAAGTCACCCAATTTTGTGTTCTTTTCCATGGGCATCTCTTTCCTTCACTTCTGCACGCAAAGCTACGAACCAGCAACCACGAGCCTTTGTTGGGCCTGGTGCCCTGGCTCTAGTACGGCGACCTTCTCTTCACTGCGCTGGGGTTTGGTCACGGAACATAAAGACCCCGCCACCCACCGGTATTGTGGTTGGAGCGTGGAGCATCCTGTCCACCTCAGAGTTGACACCCTGGTTTCTGCCCAGTCCTTCAGCTTTCCCGCTAATTCGGGTGCACAGGTGGATTGCTCACTACCTGTGCCCCTAGAACTCCTTCTGTCTCTCTACGGTCTGTTACCCGGGACCCGGAACAGCCTCATGGTGGTACAGGCCGCCGGGCTTCGTGTCCTTTCAGTGTCGTGTAATGATGGTGTTCTCTCCTACTCAACTGACTTGGCTCCAACTGGCTAACTGACTGACTAAACTGAACTACTCAACAACTAACTTCCTGTGGTGTTTTCTGGTTTTGTTTCCTCTCTTGACCGTTTCCTGTCTAACTTTCCCACCCACCACTTGTCTCCTCCCACCATCCCGTTTCTGGGCATACAGTCCCTAGTCTTGGGATCGGAGTGTGCTGGGTGTGTGTTTGGGGGAAAGGACTTACCGATCCCGGTTGCTGCAACTTCTAGTGGTGACCAGACCCAAGGGGCTCCACACTTTCCCCGAGCTACGGTTAGCACATCCTCCTGCTAGGACCAGGTTAGATGGTACAAAGAAACTCAGGATTTTTTTTATCAACATATAACAGTAACAAATTTACAAGAGTGCTTCTTCCCGGATGGGAGCTTCGTTGCTTAAATGTTACGTAACAAAAACATACTATCTAGGATGTCTAAAAGGGTAGGGGTATGGAAATAGAAAAGTAGAAAAAAGTGCAAAAAGTCAGTTCGGGGATTGTCTGTTAGTCTTCGGGGAACCTACCACAAGAAAAACCCCAGAACATACCCCGGGCATGGCAACAGGGACTAAAGAGACCGATTTTTTGGACACGCCAGTGGGGTTTTGTTCATTGTGGTCATAAGTGTAATGTCTAGTCATGATCAAACACTTTAAATACACATTATAAAGCATAACATAAAACCAACAGGAAGCACACCATAATAATCTAACTATAAACATTTTAGTCCTGATCGAGCATAGTCCAAGATCAATTGTTCATTGTTAAAGAGGGGGTACACACTAATAGGAATAATAGGAACAACTAGTGGCAAAACAAGGGAAAGACAATTGTCCAAAAAGTCTACTGCCAGTCCTGGCTACTGTTGCTGCCATGGCTCTCACTACAGTCGGGGCAGGCATGGAATAGCCAAGCACAGGAGTCTGTGTCCCAGTTCCCGTACAGTTGGCTAAGCGGGTTCGGTGGTTGCGGGCACACGGGTGGGGGTTGTAGCCATCTCTAGCTTAAGAGTCACTGACGTTGCCGATTCTGGAATCCTCTCCGAGCCACTGGGGAAATCCACCTCCTTGATCCCCTTGATCCAGCTGCCACAAGCCTTTGTTGGGTGACCTGCCTAGTCCCTTGGCCCTAGTATGGCGGCCTTCTCTTTGCTGCGCCGGGTTTTGGTCATGGGTTCTGCTGGAGAAGTCACGGGGGTCGAGACCTGGCTCTGTTACCCTGGACGGTCAATAAAAGGGGCAGTTTTTAGGTATAAGCGTGACCCACCCGTGGTGTGCGGGTATGGGTAGCCGCCGCTGCAGTTGGGACCTCTGGAGATGATGGGAGTAGCAGCGATGATAGTGAGCCCTCCACAGGAAGAGCTGGTCCCCAGGGCAACCATGATGTTTATGAATATGCAGGCTCGTTGGGGTGCAGAGCTGACAGTCATGGGCAGCCTTCTGCTGCTGGATCACAAAACCAGTCTATTT
Source organism: Allobates femoralis (assembly GCA_033576535.1). NCBI lineage: Eukaryota > Metazoa > Chordata > Amphibia > Anura > Aromobatidae > Allobates > Allobates femoralis. The sequence continues at coordinate 135,546,486 of JARQOC010000005.1, read as the reverse complement.
TCCATCAGGCACAATAATCACAGCCTCAGACAACATTGAGCTTTAACCGGGTTTTACTCTTTCTCAACAGTTGGTAACGTTCACAGACAGTACATTAGCAGCTCCAGTGTGGGCTAAGCAATGGGGATGGTTCATCTGCGTCACCCCCTTTCGTGTCTCTTTCGGGCCTTTTCGGTCTGTTCACACGCTAGCTACAATCCAGCGGTCCCGGGCTTTCATTGAGTGACCTACCGAGTCCCCTAGCCTTAGTACAATGGCCTTCTTTTCACTGCGCCTGAGGTTGGGTCACGGGACATAAAGACTCCGCACCCCACCAGGGTTTGTGGTTGGAGCATACAGCGTCCTGGCCACTTCAGCAGAGCCGGCACTCTGGTTCCGGGCCAGTCCCACAGTGTTCTCGCTAATTCAAGCACACCTGAACTCCTTCTTTCTCTCACCACGGTCTACAGCCCTGGACCCGGGCTAGCCTCATAGTGGCACAGGCCGCCGGGTCCATGTCATCGCAGTCCTGTCTGGTGGTGTCCTCACCTCTGTTTCTACTGACTGGACTTCACTCCTTGACTTCCCTTGGCTGACTCATTGGGACTAACTGAGTGTGTCTCTCTCTTGAACATTGGTGTTGTGTCCTTTTTGTGCTGTCGTTACCTTTCCTAACGGGGTCTCTCTCTAACTTTCCACCCTCCACCTGGCTCCTCCGCTATCCCGTTACTGGGCATGGAATCCCTAGACTTAGAATCGGGAGTGTGTTGGGTGTGTGATTGGGGAGATCGATTCACCAATCCCGGCTGCTGTGCCATTTAATGGCGACCAGTCCACAGGGGCACCACACTCCGGTTGAGCAAAGTATAGCACATGTGAAGACTAGGACCTGGTTTGGTGGTGCACAAAAGCTCAAACTTTTTTTATCATGCATATAACAAGAACAATAACAATTTACAAGTATACTTCTTCTTCCCATAATGGGAGGTTTGCGGCTTGAACGTTACATAACAAATATGAATCTATCGTCTAAATGGGACATGGGGTATAAAGGTAGAAAAATAGAAAAAGAGTTCAAACAGTTCAAACAGCTCAGCTATTGTCTTTTCACCTTATTGTCTCTTTGAGTCTTCGGGAACCCACCACAAGAAAAACCCTTTTGCCGACTCTGGGTGTGGCGACAGGGACTAATCTGACCTGTACTTCGGCTACGCCAGTGGGTTTTTAAGCGTTGCGGTCACAAGTGCAATTTATCCATTTTAAGCGCAAACAGTTCAGAACATACATTATCACACAAGCATAATATAAAACCAAAATAAGCGCACCTAAGTGAGCCAACTATTTACAAGTACAGTTCAGATCAAGCACAGTCCATGATAAATTATTCATTTTACAATGGGGACAGACTATTGGGAAAGACTGGGGGAGACTGAGGGAAACAAGTGCTTCCACATAGTCCATTGCCTGTCCAGCTTACTGTTGCTGCCACGGCAGCACACCTTTCCTCGCTCTGGTCACCAACGGGTCTGGCGGCGAATTCTCCAGCATCGGGGTCTGGGATCCACGATCCTGTGTGGTTGGTGTCTCCGGGGCGAGGGCTGAGGCTGGACTTCTTCTTCTGGCTGTACCCGATGAACCTGGAGTGCATAGGGTCCCCGTTCTCCCTCCTCACGGACATAGGTTACCCTGTTCCTGGGGCGCAGATCCCTATCTACGGGCAGGAGGGACTCCACGTTTGTCCGGGACATGAAGATGTCTTTACCCGCTCTGGATTACTGTATGAAGCCCTAACCTCTCCCGGCATTGGGAACAGTGACGACCCCCTCCTGGCGTGGGGCCTGGCGGGTGGACTGGGGCTTCCAGGATTCCATTGTGGCCTGAATTTGCTGCTCTATCATCTACTGCTTCTGTGCCCTTTTCTCCTCTTCCACCTTCCATCGGGCAAGCCACTGGCGACGGTACTCCTCCTGGTTCAGGATTTGGACTTGTTCCCGGCCCGCTACCACCTTCCCCGGGAATCCCATCAGAGCCCCGCCGGGGTTCTCCCAATGGCAAACCATGGGCTCCCGTGGACCTCTTCTTGGGATGGCAGTTCGGGGGTGAGTGGCTCGGCTAAGTAAGCCCTGAATGGGGTTTGGGGTGTCCTCCCAGGCGGGGTGGTGTATGCTGGACCGGGGCTAAGGGGGCAGGAAGAGTCTATTGGGACTAGAGAATGCTCTTGTAGCAGTGGGGCAGCTGGCGTACCTGTTCCGATACCAGGCTCCAACTCTTCCTCCTTGAGCTCCGAGTCGGGGACACAGGGCGCTGCGCCATGCATCGCGTGGCCGCTCCTTCCTCTATCCGCTGCCACCATTGCTCCTCAGTGATCAGGTGGGCCCATTCTAGCTGGCGGCCCAACTTATTAACCTGCTCCTCCAAGGAGACAAGATCCGCCTCAGATGGTTGGCTGGCCCCTGGGGAACCGGGGGAGTCCGCGCTGTCCAGCCCGCACTCCACCATCTCCCGGGTCTCATTGCCTCTTGGCCTCCTGCCACCTTCTTGGCTCCTCGTATTCATCCTTTCACCTGCCTCTCCCTCCCTTAGTGGGTGTCTCCGTTCTTCGGCGGCAGTGGCAGTCACACCCTTTGGCGGGATTATTATTATTATTTATTTATATAGCGCCACTTTATTCCATGGCGCTTTACATGCTAAAAGGGCAGACTAGGACAAGTAACATAGTAACAATACAAGTAACAATAGCGGTGGACAATTCTGACATACAGATACAAGAGGGCAGAAAATCCTGTCCGCGAGGGCTCACAGTCTACGAGGAGCGGGTGGGGATACAGTAGGAGTAGGAGGTGCCGGTCGTGAGGTGGTGTGGTGAACCGAATCTCATTGCAGGTTGTAGGCTTGGCGGAAGAGGTGGGTTTTCAGGATTCTTTTGATGGTTCCCAGGTTAGGAGAATATCTGATGTGTTGGGGCAGCAAGTTCCAGAGTATGGGTGATGCACGGGAGAAGTCCTGTATGCGGTTGTGCGAAGAGGAGATGAAGGGAGAGTAGAATAGGAGTTCTTGGGAGGATCGCAGGTTGCGTGAGGGTAGGTATCGGGAGACCATGTCGGAGATGTATGGAGAGGACAGGTTGTGGATGGCTTTGCATGTCATGGTTAGTGTTTTAAATCAGGATCTCTGGGAAGCAGGGAGCCAATGAAGGGCTTGGCAGAGGGGGGAGACACGGGAGTAGCGGGGAGACAGATGGATAATGCGAGCAGCGGAGGCCGGTGAGCAGAAGGTTGCAGTAGTCAAGGCGGAGATGATGAGGGCGTGAATAAGGGTTTTAGCAGTGTCTTGGTCAAGGAAAGTGCGGATCCGAGAGATGTTTTTGAGCTGGAGGCGGCAGGAGGTGGCGAGGGCTTGGATGTGGGGCTTGAAGGTTAATACACTGCAAAATCAAATGGGGGCAGTCATGCATGTCACAGAGGGACGAGGAAAGAGGATTCTTCCTCCCCTCTGTGACATCAGATCCAGCAGCGCCGCCCCTATGGGAAAAAACGCAGGCACTGCTGCATAAAGAATTGACATGTCAATTCTTTACGCAGCAGTGTTTTCTCCCATAAAAGCGCTGCATATTTTTACGCAGTGTTTGAACGGCAAAGTGAATTTCCCATTCACTTTGCTGGCAGACACAAGGCACATTACATATTTTTGAAAATTGAGCGCAAAAAAGCGCACAAAAATACGCATTGTTGAACGTTGGGGTTTTTTAAAAAATGTGGCAGTTGTGGTCAAAAAAACGTATCTGCCGCATCTTCCACCTAACGCCCGCTCTTGCTGCGCACTTGCGGTGCACTTGTGGCAAGCCCCATGCATTGTCTATGGGGCTTGCGGTAAGTGTGTGGCAGGTGCGGCAATTGCGGTTCCGATAGTTGCGGGCGTGAAAAAAAACGCTGATGACCAAATTATTTTTCGCGGATGCGATCGCCGCAACTACCAAAACTGCAATTGCCGCACCTGCCGCATACTTACTGCAAATCCCAAAGACAATGCATGGGGCATGCCGCAAATGTGCCGCAAGAATGGCCGTTAGGCGGAAAATGTGGCAGATGCATTTTTTTTACTGCAACTGCCGCATTTTTCAAAAAAAAACAATGTGAAAGCAGCTTATTACATACTTACAGGACCTCTGATGATGTCACAATCATGGCCGGAGCAAGGTCACATAACTGTGATATCATCAGAGGTAAACGCACACAGCACCAGGAGCCAGGTACTGCAGTCCACTTACATCCACACACCCTACACTCACCCTGCACTCAGGTCACACTCACCCTGCACTCAGATCACACTCAGCCCTGCACTCAGAGCACACTCAGCCCTGCACTCAGATCCACTCACTCAGCCCTACTGCACTCAGATCACACTCAGCCCTGCACTCTGGTCACACTCAGCCCTGCACTCTGGTCACACTCAGCCCTGCACTCTGGTCACACTCAGCCCTGCACTCTGGTCACACTCAGCCCTGCACTCAGATCACACTCAGCCCTGCACTCTGGTCACACTCAGCCCTGCACTCTGGTCACACTCAGCCCTGCACTCTGGTCACACTCAGCCCTGCACTCTGGTCACACTCAGCCCTGCACTCAGATCACACTCATCCTGCACTCAGATCACACTCACCCTGCACTCACGTCACATTCGCCCTGCACTCAGATTACACTCACTCTGCACTCACGTCACACTTGCCCTGCACTCACGTCACATTAACCCTGCACTCACTTCACACTCACCCTGCACTCATCTCACACTCACCCTGCACTCATCTCACTCTTAGCACTATACTCATCCTGCACTCACGTCACACTCTGCCCTGCACTCACATCACACTCTGCCCTGCACTCACGTCACACTCTGCCCTGCACTCACGTCACACTCTGCCTGCACTCCGTCACACTCTGCCCTGCACTCACGTCACACTCTGTCCTGCACTCATGTCACATTTAGCCCTGCACTCACATCACACTCACCTTGCACTCACCTCACACTTAGCCCTACACTCACCTTGCACTCACGTCACACTGTCTCTCTAACGCAAAACCCGCTAATGTATTAGGGCCGCTTTACACACACCAACTTCTGTGACCAACCTCTGAACAGATCTCTGGTTGCAGTGAAATCACGGACACATTGTTCCATTTTGTGGCTGTGTACAAATGTAATAATTTGTCCATGATTTCACTGCAACCAGAGATCTGTTCAGAAGTTGGTCACAGAAGTTGGTGTGTGTAAAGCGGCCCTTACTGTTGTGACCAGGAGAGTAGTATATAGTAAAGTCAGTAAATCCTGCACACATAACAACATTATAAATCAATGTATTCTAACAATCACCGGTGAGGTTAAAGGCTGTATCAGCATACAAAAATAGGATTGTCAATAAGTCAAAGTGACTGCAAAATTCCCCGTAGGTATTACCTTAAACCTTCAATTTTTGTACCTTCCCTTACAAATACTGAGGTGAAAAAACGACTAAATATTGAATGTGTGAACGTGTGCTTATACGCAGCATTTATGTGATAACAAAGTTAAGACAACAGGGCTATGCCTTGTATTATGTATTTTGATTTGATTTTTGAAAGGAAGCATATAGATTCAATCAACCACATACGTGCATTACATTTCTCAACACATCGGTATGTATAGAACAGATATAGGAAGCACAGTAGCGGTATCATTAGCGAGACTGACAGTCCTTGAATAGTTCAGATCACCTAATAGCACCATCTTGTGGACAGTTCTAGAATTTGGTTTATTTTGGCAAAAAACTCACGTTGGTTAACTTGTAACTGTATATTATCATGACATATCGTGGATACCTAAATACCTATTCTTCATGTGTATTATTGAAATACTTTTTCATCCACGAACTGCTACTTTTCAAGCTGGGTTTTTTAGTACTAAAAATGAACACAGTATGAGAAATGTATGTACAATGTGCAGTCACTGTCCCTAATTGGTATTCAACAATCCATAGCAGCTGAGAAAAGGAATATATATACAGTTAGGGCCAGAAATATTTGGACAGTGACACAAGTTTTGTTATTTTAGCTGTTTACAAAAACATTTTCAGAAATACAATTATATATATAATATGGGCTGAAAATGCACACTCCCAGCTGCAATATGAGAGTTTCCACATCCAAATCGGAGAAAGGGTTTAGGAATCATAGCTCTGTAATGCATAGCCTCCTCTTTTTCAAGGGACCAAAAGTAATTGGACAATGGACTCTAAGGGCTGCAATTAACTCTGAAGGCGTCTCCCTCGTTAACCTGTAATCAATGAAGTAGTTAAAAGGTCAGGGGTGGATTCCAGGTGTGTGGTTTTGCATTTGGAAGCTGTTGCTGTGACCAGACAACATGCGGTCAAAGGAACTCTCAATTGAGGTGAAGCAGAACATCCTGAGGCTGCAAAAAAAGAAAAAATCCATCAGAGAGATAGCAGACATGCTTGGAGTAGCAAAATCAACAGTTGGGTACATTCTGAGAAAAAAGGAATTGACTGGTGAGCTTGGGAACTGTAAAAGGCCTGGGCATCCACGGATGACAACAGTGGTGGATGATCGCCGCATACTTTATTTGGTGAAGAAGAACCCGTTCACAACATCAACTGAAGTCCAGAACACTCTCAGTGAAGTAGGTGTATCTGTCTCTAAGTCAACAGTAAAGAGAAGACTCCATGACAGTAAATACAAAGGGTTCACATCTAGATGCAAACCATTCATCAATTCCAAAAATAGACAGGCCAGAGTTAAATTTGCTGAAAAACACCTCAAGAAGCCAGCTCAGCTCTGGAAAAGTATTCTATGGACAGATGAGACAAAGATCAACCTGTACCAGAATGATGGGAAGAAAAAAGTTTGGAGAAGAAAGGGAACGGCACATGATCCAAGGCACACCACATCCTCTGTAAAACATGGTGGAGGCAACGTGATGGGATGGGCATGCATGGCTTTCAATGGCACTGGGTCACTTGTGTTTATTGATGACATAACAGCAGACAAGAGTAGCCGGATGAATTCTGAAGTGTACCGGGATATACTTTCAGCCCAGATTCAGCCAAATGCTGCAAAGTTGATTGGACGGCGCTTCATAGTACAGATGGACAATGACCCCAAGCGTACAGCCAAAGCTACCCATGAGTTCATGAGTGCAAAAAAGTGGAACATTCTGCAATGGCCAAGTCAATCACCAGATCTTAACCCAATTGAGCATGCATTTCACTTGCTGAAATCCAGACTTAAGACGGAAAGACCCACAAACAAGCAAGACCTGAAGGCTGCGGCTGTAAAGGCCTGGCAAAGCATTAAGAAGGAGGAAACCCAGCGTTTGGTGATGTCCATGGGTTCCAGACTTAAGGCAGTGATTGCCTCCAAAGGATTCGCAACAAAATATTGAAAATAAAAATATTTTGTTTGTTTTATGTTTATTTGTCCAATTACTTTTGACCTCCTAAAATGTGGAGTGTTTGTAAAGAAATGTGTACAATTCCTACATTTTCTATCAGATATTTTTGTTCAACCCTTCAAATTAAACGTTACAATCTGCACTTGAATTCTGTTGTAGAGGTTTCATTTCAAATCCAATGTGGTGGCATGCAGAGCCCAACTCGCGAAAATTGTGTCACTGTCCAAATATTTCTGGCCCTAACTGTATATATATATATATATATATATATGTTAAAATCCTGACTCATCCATATATATATATATATATATATATATATGTATATATATCCTTACTGAAGTCTTAGGGGCCCATGACACCAGGTGACGTCGCCGGAGATGTCGGCGGTGACGGGCGGGAGCGCTCACGTTTTTGGCGCCCCGCCAGTGTTGCCATCGCATGTTTACATGATCTGACAGGCGGCGGCGCCACTGGGGTGTCTAAAATCCCCAGCGGCGGGCGTGGCCTGGACATGGTGGGGAGCAGACGCTGATCGCTGGAGCTCCTGTCCCTAATCCACATTCGGGTCGGAACAGCCGGTGTTGGACCCCTCTAACACCCTCATATGCCGCCTAAGAAACAGAGCAGTCGGTTCCTGCGAGTTCGGAAGCCGTCTGTGCCCCCCGCAACAAGGAGGATATCACATTACCTCCGCAGCGCTGCCCTGGAGTGTGAGCCGGCTGAAGAGAAGATGGCGGCGGTGAAAGCACAAGGCGCGGCGGATCAAAGAACGCGCCGAGCTGCTGAGGGCGGCGGTATCATGGCGGAGGTTCTCTCTCAGCCTGATGACACACAGCCTCTGGATCGGGAACATCAGAAGGGTCCGGTAACGTATATCTCTTCCCCCCTCCCCTGTTACATGCTGCTCAGGCTGGAGGCACCGCTTCTATACACAACACGCCTTCAGGACCTCAAGATGGTGGGGTTGCAAATCTAGCTAATAAAAGGGACATTTTGGAGGCTCAGGAGCAGCACCAAGCTGGAGTGGACATTACTATAGATATGGGGGAACATAGTCAACAAGGACTTGCTAGCCTCTCACTGGATATGGAGCAGACTTACACCCAGTCTCCAAAAGAGAAGTAATGGGAGAGATGTATACTCAAAATCCCTTGCCAAGGGGACCATCAGTGAACAACCAGGAGGGACCCCTCTGCAATCTAGCAAATATTCCATTACAGAACCCTACCTATGCCAGATCACCCTTACATTCGGGACAGGTACTGACAACCAGCACAGCAGGAGGACAGGAGATTTGGGATGATCTCAGAGCACGGATAGAGTCTATACCTACCAGGGAGGAAATGGAGGGTTTTATTACTCGGATGGAGGCGTCCTTTAAGGCCGAGACCACAGAGCTCCGGGGTGAAATTCATAAACTAAATCTGAGAGTAACATCCACTGAATCATCCTCCCAGAATGTCGACGAGAGGCTGCAGATACTAGAAAACAGGGTCTCTTTACAAGCCTCCCAGCTCGAAAACATGTTAGACTCCATGGAAGATATGGAAAATCGGGAGAGGAAGAATAATATCAGGATCAGGGCCTCCCAGAGAGCGTCGGCCCTAAAGAGTTAAATATGGTTTTAAGGACAGAGTCTAACTCAATAAGAGAAGTGTCGGCAGACTCAATACTGGAATTCGACAGAGCGCATAGATTCCTGGGACCTCCATCCATGGAAGGGGATAGACCTCGAGACGTAGTGTGCAGGGTCCACAAGTATACAATCAAAGAGGCAATTTTTACCAAAGCTCGATCTAAAGGACAGATTAAATACCAGGACCACTCTCTTCAATTACTGGCAGACTTATCGAGGCGCACCCTGCAGAAACGGAGGGCGTTTCGCCCTCTCCTGATGGTCTTAAGACAGCAGGGCATACCATACACTTGGGGCTTCCCATTTCGCCTCCAGGTGCGGAGAGATGGAGTACTCCACTACGTTACCCACCCTAGGGGAGTACCGGAGTTCTCAGAGGCATTGGGACTTCCCCCGGTCACCATTTCACTAGAGGAATGGCCAGGATACTATGAGAGCCTAGAATGGATGCCGACGGCCCTGGAACCATTCAGGGGGAGAAGGAAGAGGAGGAGGGGGGCCTCACGGAGAAGGAGGACTGGAAGTTGGAGACGGGGATCATTCAATAATGGTTGAGGATCATTCCTCTCGTTTTAATAGTAATATTATCTGTTTTTCTGCATTCTGATGGTATTTCTAATAAGGGGGATAGTAGAGATGGTGTATATAACGATTTATCCCACCACTTAAAGGGAAACGTACTCTAAGGGTTCATAATTACCTTGTGTTACACTTACAATCTACAGAGTCATTTTACTATTACGTAGTAGGGTCCGTAGACTATACACCGGCTCAGATACTTTATTCGTACCGGATTATAGTTATAAATAATCTTCTCAGGTTTAGTTGCTCATGTTTGGAAATGCCTTTTTTTTACCGGTTACAATTTCTATATATATAACTATGGCCCGGGTGGGGGGGACAACCCCTAAGTAGACAGGCTGCACCTCACTGGGATATAGTCACCTGTTTTAAGGAAGACTGGTTGGATAGGCCACCCCTAACCACTACCCCAGATTATTCTGGGAAATTTCTCTACTCTATATTCTTTTCTTTTTTTCCTCTTTGTTTTTGTTTCCTTTTTTCTTTCTTTCCCCTCTTTTTGTCCTTCTTTCCTTTCCCCTCCTCCCAGCTCTTGCTCTACATTACCCCACCCCCGACCGCAGTGTTGACCATGTCAACTTTAAAAATTTGCTCGTTCAATGTGAAAGGATTCAATACCCCCAGAAGAGGTCTCAGATTTTATATTCTGCTCATAAGCAGAAGTGTCAGATCCTGCTACTACAGGAGACCCACTTTAAATCAGGACATGTTCCGAGTCTCCGTAATAGGTACTTCTCATAATGGCACCATAGTACGAATCCAGAAGCAAGAATGAAGGGTGTGTCCATTGCGGTTCATAGGTCACTGACACACGAGATTCTTGATGCCTGTATAGACCCAGAAGGCCGATACATTTTTCTTAAGATGAGGATTGCTGGATCTTTGCTAACTATCGTTAATTGGTACTTGCCTAATAGGTTTCAAACGAAGACTTGCAGATCATATCTACTACGGTTGACCACCTTTGCAGAAGGATCAACCATTATCGGTGGAGATCTCAACTTCACCCTGGACCCGGCGGCTGACTCATCCTCTGGTAAGAGTTCCATCCCAAATAAAAGGCTTGTTTACATAAAAAAGTTCTTTCACACTCTGAGCCTTACAGATGTCTGGAGGACCCTGAATCCACAAGGGAGGGATTTCACATATTTTTCTCCTTTACATAACTCATACAGTAGGATAGACCTATTTCTCATTAGCCATAACTTACTATCTTGGAACCCCGAGGCAGCCATAGGAGACATTTTACTATCAGACCATGCTCCCACCTATTTGACTCTCACTTTACCCGACACAAGTAAGAGACCCTGGACCTGGAGACTTAATGAACATTTATTGAAAGACGAGGTGTGTATGTCTGAAGTTAAAGAGACGATACAGTCCTTTGACCAAGACCATGTCTTTGACCCTACCCCTTCTCCCACTAAGTAGGAAACCCTGAAATGTGTCCTGAGAGGGGTGTTTATAAAGCATGGCTCTCGTCTGAAGAAGAATAACACAAAATTGGTAGAGGACCTACTCTCTCAGATTCATGTATTAGAAACTGCGCATAAACAGACCTTATCCAGACTGACCCTTACTGACCTGACCTTAAAGAAAAAGGAACTTAAAGATTTGATAGATCAAAAATGTCGTAGGTATTCTGAGAAGTCTAGGAGTCACTTTATTCCAATTCAGACAAGTGTGAACGTCCCTTGGCCAGACTGCTTCACCCTCAGTTGAACCCGAACTTTGTCTCATGCATCTCTACTAAAACGGGGGGTCGCACATTCTTGCCAGACAAAATTCTGGAGGAATTTAGACAGTATTATTTTGATCTCTACAATATTAGGGGACACTTATCCAATGCATCGCCCCCGGAACTGTCGGAAAGGATTAAGAGTTATATAGCTAAAACCGCAATCCCAACATTGGCTAAAGAGGCTGTTACAATGTTAGAGGAGGAGATCTCAGGAGAGGAATTGTTGCGGGTGATTCAGTCTACCCCATCAGGGAAATGTCCTGGGCCAGATGGATTCTTACCCATATTTTATAAAATGCTTAGGAGCCAGCTGATTTCCGCTATGTTAAAGGCCTTTAATGCTGTTTTGAGGGGATCTGATTTCGTGCCTCAGTCTTTAGAAGCCCATATCAGCGTCATCCCCAAACCTGGGAAAGACCCATCTTCAGTAACGAACTACAGACCGATTTCGTTGCTGAATGTGGATGTCAAACTATTTTCTAAAATATTAGCAGACCGTTTAGCTCTGCTCCTCCCTTCCGTGATTGATTCGGACCAGGTGGGCTTTATCAGGGGCCGGGAGGCTAGGGATAACACAATTAGAACCCTCTTCCTTGTAGCTAAGGCCAAAAGCTCTTCAGCTCCACTGGGTCTGATTTCTGTGGATGCTGAAAAGGCCTTTGACAGAGTCCACTGGGGGTTTATGAAAGAGGCGCTGATTCAACTTGGCCTGGGCCCTCGATTTATACACGGAATTATGGCCCTTTATTCCTCGCCGTCTGCCAAGGTGAAGATGGGGGGAGCTCTATCTTCCCCGTTCAAAATTGCAAATGGAACCTGGCAGGGATGTCCATTGTCACCCCTGCTGGAGCATTTAGCCACAGCAATCAGAGCCAATACTGACATCCACGGGATCGAGCTGGGTCGTAATCACCACAAGACGGCACTATTTGCAGATGATCTCCTCTATGTCTCACAGCCCCTGATATCGATCCCTTCAATTTTGAAGGAATTTGAACAGTTCGGACGGTTAAGCAACTTAAAGTTAATTGTTCCAAGACGGAAGCGCTGAACATCTCTTTGCCTGAAGATCTAGTATCCCACTTATCTAGGCAGTTCCCATTCAAATGGAGAACGGAGGGTATTAAGTACCTGGGAGTTATTATTCCAAAAGATCTTAGGCAGTTGTTTAGGCTGAATTACCACCCCCTATTATCTGGCGTAGAGGAAGCTTTTTCAATTTATCGAAAATTAAAGCTCTCTTGGTTCGGGAGAATGAATGTTATTAAAATGGATGTTCTGCCCCGACTCCTATATATCTTTCAAACAGTTCCTATTCCACCGGACAGAATGTTTTTTAATAAACTACTATCTCTTATCATTAAATTTACATGGGGCGGGAAGAAATCTAGATTTTGGGTTAATATCCTTTCCCTGCCCAGGTCTAGAGGAGGGGTTGGGTTACCTAATATCCATAGATATTTTTTAGCTTCTTCTCTCACCAGAGCCTTGGACTGGCACTATTGCATGACCTCGAAGAGATGGGTAGAGGTGGAGCAGGATGGTCTGGGGATCACACTGAGACATTTACTTTGGATTTCTCCTGGAGCATAAAAGAATTACCCCCCTCTCTGACATGACCAAGACCACTCTACAAGTGTGGCATTCAGTGACGAAAACACTCTATACAGACGACAAACTTAGTCCACTCACCCCTCTCTTTTCTAACCCAGCCTTCTCACCTGGATTCGGGAAGGCAAAGATTTGTGTGCTGGTAAAGTGTGAACGACGTCCGACTGGGACAGACCCTATCCAACGGGGATTTACCTTCCTTGAGGGAGATTCAATCTAATGAACCTACTAGGCCACTTAGTTGGTTTGAGCTCCTCCAATATAAATCTTTTCTATTTCCAGCTGACCGTGCGTGCAGGGTGAGACTAACACCAAATATAATAGAGAAAATGTTTCAACAAGATTCTCCCCCGAAACGTAAAATTTCAGCCCTATACTTGACACCTTACACTTCCAGCAGGCCTGGGATAGGGAATTAGGTAGGACTGTTACAGTTAAAGAATGGCAGAAAAGCTTTCTATTCACGCACAAATTAGCCAGTGCCTGTGTCGCACAAGAAAGGAGCTATAAGCTGCTCACCAGATGGTACCTATGCCCTGTTGCCATACACCGTGTGTTCCCCGAAATCTCAGACAGCTGTTGGCGTTGTGGGAAGGAACTAGGGACGATGCTTCATATTTGGTGGAGTTGCAGTGAAATCCAGAGGTTCTGGTCTAGGATGTTCGTCATTTATACACGAATGACAGGTAAACAGGTTCAGTGTTGTCCGGAAGTAGCCCTACTGTCCATCTTTCCAGGACCTATTGGGCTCAATAAAAAGGACATCCTCCGTTTTTGTGTCTCAGCCGCCCGGGCCCTAATCCCAAGATTTTGGAAAACTCCTCAAGTACCCTCTCTACTTGACTGGTTCAAGGAGATGATGGATCTATTCCGAATGGAGGAGCTGGCGGCTGACGCATCAAATTCTCGGGACAAATTCTCTGTGACCTGGACTGAGTGAATACTATACCTAGACTCGGCTGAATTTAGGAGAACCTTTTCTGAAGTCGATTTGGGGTACGGTAAATGGTTGACACGGGGTCGGGGCATCCCCTACACCCCCATACCCCTTTTCCTCGGACCTACCCTCCTCTTATCCTGATCCCCTTTAATTTAGTTCAGTCCCTATTTTACTTTCTAGTATCTCTGTTTATTTCTCTTCCTCTCCCTCTATATCTACTATATTATTCAATGGTTTTAGTCTTACAAATTAGCCATACAGTTTACCCCTTTATGCGGTCTCCATACACCTGAAGGGGGACACGAGCCTGCTATATTAGGGAATCCTGCTAAGGATAAGCCTACTCAGGTGGGACTGGATAGTGGGTCGGTCTTACGGGACTTGGCCTTTACTGGTCCTCCAGGGTCGGGAAGAGTTGCTAAGTATTATCCAATAGATATTCGTTTATTTTTGATCTAATAGGCAAAGGGGAGTTTGTTATTACGATACTTTTGGAGAAAATAAAAGAGTTTCCCAACATCCTTTATTGAGGTAAACCCTCGACAATGATAGGGGTCTATTATTTGAACATGGAAATGAACCACCCTATTTATGAAGCTGGTTTACAAACTGGTGATTATACATTGAACACTATTTTGGTAGATACTAATGTGAATTTATAACTTGTATTCACTGATTTATCTTTTCATGTATGACTTGTAATGCTTTTTTCTTGTTTCTTTTAAAAATTAATAAAAAAGAGATTAACCATAAAAACCCCAGCGGCGATGCCTTAACATGGGAGCCTATGGCTCCCATCGCCTGGCAGATCGCCATCCTCCATTTATATGGGGCGATGTGTACACATCGAACCAGAGTGGTCGCCTGGTTTCAGAGCGCTGCTGTACTGCAGGACAGGCATCACTGGGGTGGCACATAGTACTGGGGAACACAGTCATTACTAGGGGTCACACAGTACTTCAGGGCACATGGTACTGGGGGGCACAGGCATTATTGGAGGGTACATAGCACTAAAGGGAAAAAGGCATTACTGGGGTGTAAATAGTACTGGGAGCACATAGCACTTGGGTGCACGGGCATCACTGGAGGGCACATAGTACTGGG
This sequence comes from Allobates femoralis, assembly GCA_033576535.1. Classification (NCBI taxonomy): domain Eukaryota; kingdom Metazoa; phylum Chordata; class Amphibia; order Anura; family Aromobatidae; genus Allobates; species Allobates femoralis. The sequence continues at coordinate 135,531,453 of JARQOC010000005.1, read as the reverse complement.
GGGGCAAAGGCATCACTGTTGGGGCACAGGCATCACTATGGGGGCACAGACATCACTGTGGTTGCACATAGTACTGGGGGGAACAGACAACACTCGGGGGCATATAGTACTGGGGGGCACAGGCATCACTGGAGGGCACAGAGATTATTAGGGAGCACATAGTACTGGTGGCACATACATGACAGGGGGCACAGAGGTGACAAGGGTTACAGAGGTGACAGGGTTCACAGAGGTGACAGGGGCACAGGCAGAACTTAAGGACACTGATCACTGGGAGGCACAGAGAACCCTATGTGATGCTACAGTAGCCGCTCCTCCTCTACAGCACCTTCCATGGTAAGCCTATACACAGTGCGTCCTCATGCTGACATGCCAGCGTGAGCACCCAATCTTTTGTGAACGCATACACAGCTTTCAGTAGTGAAAAGTGCATGCACATAGGAGTTAGGGTTGGCAGCTTGAAGGACGTGGCTGCTGGCTGTAGCTCAAGCAGTGCGGTTCCGAAACTTCCTGATCGCGTGCCGCATGAAAAGTCTTTGCAGGCTGGATGTGGCCCATAGGATGGAGGTTCCCCACCCCTGGTTTATGGGAACCTGAACTTTAGTGCTATAAAATGGTGGTAGTAAGAGCTAGGCGGCTGTAAAAGGAAGCAAAAAGATGATTAAAGCAGGAGCATTATACTTACCAGTCTTCGGTATAAGTCTATTCAAGCTCATTTGAATGAAGCGATCGTCGTCCATGTACTTGGCACCCTGCTGTACTCTCCCTCCCCTCACTGCTGGCCCCCCATGGCCCCTACCAGTTTGATGAAGCAATTTATTTGAATTAAACTGAAGAGCACACTAACGGTGAGTGCTGCCTTTTCTTTTTTATTGCTGATCTGGATTGCCTCTTTGCTGGGATCTTGGATTGTGCACCTGTGACGGCTTCAGTTTAGCTTCATGGGATACCAGTGGTGGACGTACTGCACAACACGTAATGAGGTTGGTGCCAAATTTCTCTTGTCCGATCTCTATTAAACATATTTAGACTAAAGAGAGCCTTATGGTACCTTCACACGCCGCAATCTTGCCTGGGAATCCTAAAGGCGATATGTCGCCCCGGAGCAATCGACGTGAAATTGCCTTACAGTTGCGGCGTGTGATTGGGGAATTTCACGGCGATAAATTGCCTCTCGCCTGTTGCCTGATTCCTGAGCACTGCTCTGAAATCAGCCTCAATTATCAAGGCGATATTTCCGGGTTGTGGAGTGTGATAGGGCGATAGTGAAAGAATCAGCGTCGCCCATGATTTCCCTTAGGCGTGCCACAGCGTGCTGGAGTCCGCGCCCCGTCTGCGATGATTGGTGGCAGCTACTGTATTCCCATTGGCTGTCAGTTCACAGGACGCCATATTTGAAGAACTGTCCGTTCAACAACACACACATCTTCAATGGCGTCATGTATTAGCCAGCCTTCCAGAGCAGGCTGACCAATCGTAACGCTGTTGCGTTGTCCAATGAGCGTGTATGGGGTGTGGTGTAAACCACTATGGCATCTCCTAGCAGCTCTGAACATGTACGTCCACATTGCCTTTGGGATTGCGGCGTGTGAAGCGGCGAGGGATTTCCACCGGATTGCTTCCGCTGTAGGTGAGGCAATTTCCGGGGCGACACATTGCCTTTCTTTCAGGGCGAAATTGCGGCGTGTAATACTACCATCGGTGATCTGAGGCGACCATGAAAAACATGCACGCGCACGTTCGATCACCTCATATCGCCAGCAGATATTGCGGCGTGTGAAGGTACCATTACAGATTACACATGCTGCCTGAACCACAGGCATAATTTCAGCCATATAGTTTAACTCTGAAATGATGTGGTGTTTCAGAGAAAAACAATATAATAAATGTTGGGGACCGAGCTGCATGGAGTACTAGTTGGACAGGTGAGTCTTCGGGGGGCTTCTCTCTGCCCAATACCTTTGAATCTCTTCCTATACATACAAAGGCAGGGCAGTAGACAGGGAGAAGCCACGGGACCCATCTGTCCAACTAGTTTTCTATGCAGCTTGGTCCATGTTGTCTATTAAACAATGTTCTTCTCTGAAAAGCTGAAGAATTTGAGGGTTATACATATAAGGCTAAAGTCAAGGAGCCTGTGTCTGATACTTCCCTACCTGTGGATGGGGTACATGTATCAACTGTCAGGTTCCCTTTAAAACTTTTATTGTTGATATTTTCTTTCATTGAAATACTGATAAATGAATTTGATGAGTGAAATGCAGAGTGAATTACTTTAAAGTGAATGTCTTCCCCCCTAAAAATGCTTTATTTAAAAAGAATCTGAATAGCATTACGTTTCTGTACTTATTCATTTCTTTTCTATTAGTTAGTGAAGAGTTGATTCTATTGCTATTCTAGAATTTCCAAAATTAGCATCTTCATTACTCAGCATACTGTGACATTCTGCACATTATTATAATAAGGACTTGATCTAGAATCTTGGCTAATTAGCCAAATGCCACTCACTGATGTGTCATTGATACCAATGAAGATCTTATGGCTTGACATTACTGGGATGTCGTAAAAGCGTTATAGAGCAGCACAACTGTAACATTGTGTTATTGATACTAATGAAAAGCTTAGGAATTGACATTACAAAATATACAGGCAGAATTATTGAGTTTGCAGTTCCTTGAAGTTGGAAATTTTCCCATTCATCCAGAACGGCATTTGTGAAGTCCGCACCTACGTAGAACCATAGGGCCTGGCTCGCAATCTTCATTCTGGCTCATCCCAAAGGTGTTGCAAAGTTTGTGGTCAAGGCTCTGTGTGCTGGTCAGTCACATTCTTCATATCACACTCCACCAAGCATGCCTTTATGGACATTTCTAAGTGCTCTGGGGCACAGATATGCTGGAAGAGAAACTGTGGTCACAAAGTTACATGCATACAATGGTCCCAAAGATTTTGCTTAATTGAAATTAAGAGCCCTGAGCCAACCTCTCAATAGCACCTTATCGTATTATCCCTTCTTCACCAAACTTTAGAGTTGGCACAATGGAGTCAGCAGGTAACGTGCAACTAGAATTTACCATTCAACATTCATCTATCAGACTGCAGATATAGAAGCGTGATTTGTCACTCAACAAAACACTTCTTTTTCCTCTGTTTCACAGTCATTGGTTCCATTCTTTATACCACTTCATCCAGCTCTTAACCTTGTACTTGGTGATGTTAATCTTGCATGCTTGGAAACCCATGTCATGAAACTCCCATTGCACAGTTTTTTGTGCTGACAGTAATGCCAGAAGAGTCAGCAGAATGTTGGTGACATTTATGCTCTACGCCTCCCAGCGCTCAGCAACTTTGTTGTGTTAACACTATATGGACTTCCATTCATGAGTTGCTTTGGCTCCTAGGTGCTTCCATTTCCAACAATTCACTCATAGTTGATTTTGGAATATGTAGAAGGGAAGAAATTTTGTGAACTGACTTGTTACAACGCCTACGTCCTACGGTATTACAACTTAACACTCAAATTCAGCAAGTTCCTTGGATTATTCCTTCTTTTACAATGTTTGTAAAGGCAGACTGTATGGATAGGTGCTTGATGTAATATACCTTTGGAAATGGGACTAAATTAAATACTTGAGTGTCGCAACACTTTCTCTATGACTTTTGAATATACACAAACAAAACTTTAATTGCTGAACAGTAATACCGCTAAATTTAAAGCATCACAATTTTGGTCAATTTATAATTTTTTTTACATAATTATACACATATACATTGAATTCTTGCTGCTGCTTTCAATAATGAAGTTTAGCAATGTGTAAAACAAGGGCTCTATGAATAAATGCTGATACGGCGTCATTGTATTATTGCTTAGTTGCTCTGAGTAATTGACAATTCTCAGAATTAAGTTCACTGCATGACCCATATGTGGTCAGGATTGCCGAGCATTTAATCCATTTGGTTAGATGCTCATTGATTTTTTGAATTGGGTAATTAAACTAACTCTACACATAACTAAACTGGGATCTGTACACATATAGCATTAAACCATACACTAGACACCATTGGTCTCTATAAAAAGAACTCCAACATATCATTATCACCTATACTGTGGTCAAGTGCAACACATAGTTGTGATTTTATTCATTTGAGTATGTCTAAATAAAATGTTGATCCTAATAGGATAGGCACAGTAAGGCTATTTGATGTTGCACTACATATGTTTATTCTTTTTAGCACTTTTCAGTCGAGTTTCAGGTGGTGTTCATCTGAAAAGGACGTTTTGAGCACATACCGTAAGCAAAATGTAATATTTATAGGTAATTAAGGAGAGGGAGCTGTCAAGTATGGACTTCCATGACTGTAGGAAACACCAATATTCTGTGCTTCAGAGGTAGCCGCTTTAAAGGGAAGCTGCCATGTTAAAAATGGTGTAGAAGGATGTTATAGAGCAAGGAGGAGCTGATCAGATTGATATACATTTTTGCAAAGAACATTTTCAGTTGACCTTGTATTTTATTCATTGAAACCCAATGGACTTAGTATTTATATGAGTACATCGGGTGGCCCTACTCTGTGATTAACAGTAAAGGTACCGTCACACGCTGCAATCTCGCCTGGAGATCTGAAAGGCCATGTGTCACCCCGGTGAAATCGCCGTGCAATTGCCTCACGGTTGAGGTGTGTGAGTTGGCGATTTCGCGGCGATAAATCGCCCATCTCTCGTCACCTGATTCCTGAACAGTGCTCAGTAATCAGGCGCAATTGGCAAGACGATATTTTCGTGTTTTGGCGTGTGACAGGGTGATAGTGATGGAAACAGCGCTTTCTATGATTTCCTGTAGGCGTGCCTCAGCGTGCTGTAGTCCTCGCCCCGTCTGAGATGATTGGTGTGGGCTACTGTGTTCCCATTGGCTGTCAGTTTACACCAGCGCCATATTTGAAGAGCTGTCCGTTCAGCACCACAACCGTCCGCAAACTCTGCAATTACGCGCACCATAGAACAGGGCAAACTATGTTGTCCGCGTGTATTAAGTTGCGCTATGTGGAGTATAGTGCCACACATGACAGCTCTGATGTTGGGCTACACATCGTAGATGGGTGCCATGGGCCACGCACTACAATCACCCTACGTGTGTGAATTTGGTGACGATGCTGGGTACATTCTACTGCTCCCACTCCGTGGACGTCTATCTTGTTAGCGCCCTGAGCAGGCTGACCAATCATAACACAGTTGTGTTGTCCAATGAGCGTGTATGGGGCGCGGTGTAAACTACTGTGGCACGCCTATCTCATCGCCGCGCTGAACATTTACGCCCACATTGCCTTTGAGATTGTGAATCGGCGATGGAATGAGGCAAGATTGGTTCCGCTGTAGGTGAGGCGATTTCCGGAGCGACACATCGCCTTAGGTTCAGGGCGAAATTGCGGCGATCTGAGGCGGGCACGAAAAACATGAGCGCACACGTCATATCGCCTCAGATCTCCAGGCGAGATTGCGGCATGTGACGGTATCTTTATATTTGCATTCATAGCTATTAGGTCACGTTTCACTTATGTTTTAAACGGATGAGTGCAATCTGATAAAACATCGGATTGCACTCGGACCATTGTAAATCACTATGGCAGTGTCCATCTGTTATTTTTTCCTCAGCCAAAATTGTGCTGAGGTAAAAAAAAATAGCAGCATGCTGTATTTGGCAGCGAGTCACGGATCACATGCAGCCATACAAGTATATGGATTCGTGTGAAGTCACTTGACTGCCTTGCAATAAGTGCTGAGACTGGCAATGCAGGAGATGGAGAGATTAATCTCTCCCTCTCCTCTGCAGCTGTGATCCAATCTTAGGATCGGATCACAGCATAATGACACTCAGCTTCTGCTCGCAGCAAAGCAGGAGACAAGGGTCATTAGTATATCATATCTGATGCTCACACATCAGATGACATACGCTAGTGAAACCCCAGCCTAATGGGAAAGACTCTCCATCACTATATAGGACCACCCGCTGTACTCATATACTTACTAAGTCCATTGGTTTCCATCAATAAAATACAAGGTCAATCAACTGGACTCATGCATACAAAAAACAGAGTTTTCCATGAATAGAATGCAAGGTTTACTGAAAATTCAACATATACTGAATATTTTCAAACAAAAAAATACCGTATATACTCGAGTATAAGGCGACCCGACTATAAGCCGAGGCCCCTAACTTTACCCTCCAAAAGTAGGGAAATGTATTGACTCAAGTATAAGCCTAGGGTGAGAAATGCAGTAGACCCCCACCCTGTTATATAGTCCCCCATCCCGGTACATAGCGCCCCCCAGCAGTGGAATACAGGCCCCCAGTAGTAGTATACAGGTCCCGAGCAGTGATATACAGGCCCCAGCAGTGGTATACAGGCCCCCAGCAGTGGTATACAGGCCCCCAGCACTAGTATACAGGCCCCCAGCACTAGTATACAGGCCCCCTCCTTAGGAAAAACAAAGTGCCAGCACTGCCAGAAAAAATATAAAGATTGTGTAAATACACATATTGTTTCAACACTGTAAAAATGAGACATTTCGCAAAAGATTAAAACATCTTTTGAGCCACTCTGCCGCGACAAGGCATATCTCAGATAGAGTGGTCCTACTCTACAATTTTAATTTTCACTGTGTCAAAAGACCTCAATAATGTATATAAAGTGGACCATACAAAGCTATCACTCACCTTCACATATCAGACCTGCTTCCAAGGTGCCAGATCAGTGCAAGTGATATAAGGTAACTCAGGCCCCCACACCTGCAGCTTCCACCACAAATGTCAGGGCTTTTCACAGTTAACCCCCACCGCACCGACCCAGCCTTTATGGATAACAGCAGGTTAGATTCAGGTGAATGGAGCAAAAACTGAACTGAACCTCAGGGCTGAGTGTGATAACCGTGTGTGAATGGTTACCAAAAATTACTGCTGTCAATACAGGTGGAAACGGACAAACTCTGACGTGCAAGGCTGAGTGGTGGTCAGCCACTAAACCAATCCCAAGGAAAAATAAAGTGCCAGCACTGCCAGAAAATATATAAAGACTGTGTAAATACACATATTGTTTCCACACTGTAAAAATTAGATTAAAACATCTTTTGAGCCACTCTGCCGCGACAAGGCATATCTCAGATAGTGGTTTACTGAAAATTCAACATATACTGAATATTTTCCAACAAAAAAATACCGTATATACTCAAGTATAAGGCAACCCGACTATAAGCCGAGGCCCCTAATTTTACCCTCCAAAACTAGGGAAATGTATTGACTCAAGTATAAGCCTAGGGTGAGAAATGCAGTAGACCCCCACCCTGTTATATAGTCCCCCATCCCGGTACATAGTGCCCCCCAGCAGTGGTATACAGGCCCCCAGCAGTAGTATACAGGTCCCCAGCAGTGATATACAGGCCACCAGCAGTGGTATACAGGCCCCCAGCAGTGGTATACAGGCCCCCAGGAGTGGTATACAGGCCCCCAGCACTAGTATACAGGCCCCCAGCAGTAGTATACAGGCCCCCTCCTTAGTATACAGGCCCCCTCCTGAGTATACAGGCCCCCTCCTTAGTATACAAGCCCTCTTCTTAGTATTCTGGCCCCCATCAGTGATATACAGCCCCCCTCCTTAGTATCTGTCCCTCAGGCTGCGGCACCTGTTAAAATAACAAATGTATACATTACATTTCCGGCGACTCCTTGCAGGCAGCGCCGCGTCCTCCGATCTCCCTACTTTTCCTGCTTGTGTCGGCTTCTATTCCTGTGGCCGACGCAACAGCGATGACGTCATCGCTGCTGCGACGGTCACATGACACCGGCAAAAGCAGGAAGAAGCAGATGCCGCAGCCTGGGGGACAAATACTAAGGAGGGGGGTCTGTATATCACTGCTGGGGGCCAATGTAGTGCAATATGCACCGCTCCCCCCGCCACTGCAAGACGGGGGGATACAGTGCATAATCATTACACTAATGGGCGGCCCCTCGTGACCGCCCACGGTCACTGCGGCCCCCTCCTGCCTCCTCCAGCCCCCGGTCAAAGCCATCCCCCCACAGCAAATACAGAGTGACTCGAGTATAAGCCGAGGGGGGCACTTTTCAGCACAAAAATTCTGCTGAAAAACTCAGCTTATACTTGATTATATACGGTATATGAATCTACCAAACTTTTCCTCCTCTATACTATCCTGTGTACAGATCGGACTGTATGTACAAAGTGAAAGGTTCCCTTTAATCTTTTTTAACCCCTTTATGCCCAAGTAAGGTTTCCACCTTAATGACCAGGACATTTTTTCAATTCTGACCAGTGTCACTTCATGCAGTTATAACTCTGGAAAGCTTCAATGGATCCCACTGATTCTGAGAATACTTTTTCATGACATAATTTACTTCATGCTAGAGGTAGCTTTTGAATGGTATTTTTTGTGTTTAATTGAAAAAATATCAGAAATTTGATGAAAAATTTTGAACATTTTTCATTTTCAGAAAATAGTTAATAAATAACACTTCCTACATGTCTACTTTACACTGTGTTCCAAATTATTATGCAAATTAGATTTAAGTGTCATAAGGTTGTTTTTTTTGGTTGTTTTTTAATTTTTTTTTAATGAAACCCATTGATGGGATTGTGTCTCAGGGTACCTTGATGGTGGGTTTACACGTCGCGATATCGGGCCGATATCGTATCCAACGACGCGGGAGCGCGCTTTTTGAGCGCGCTTTTCCCTGCATCGCATCGCCGGTTTACACAGCGAGATATCGGGATACAACGTCCCGACGATGTGTACGCCCCCCAACCCAGGAACGAACATTTAACATGGAAGTGAATGGGTGACGTGGCAGTACACATCGGAGTTGGGCTGTCACACAGCACGATCCGGCTCCAATCTCCATTCAATATCGGAGCATTGGAGAGCACGCTCATTCAATCCCCGATATCGCATTGACATCGTTCCTGCATCGTATTGGACGTTCACACCATACAACACAGGAACGATATCGGCTCCAACGATCGAACCACGTGACTTTTCATTGAAATTGGACGCCGATATCGCGACGTGTAAACCCACCATTACACGTCACAACATTGCATGCAATTTCACTTGCAACTTACTGGTTGCAGTGAAATCATGAACACATTGTTCCATTTTGTTGCCATGTACAAATGTAACAATGTGTCCATGATTTCACTGCAACCAGCAAATTGCAAGTGAAATTGCATGCAATGTTGCGACGTCTAACGGTACCCTCAGAGTTCTTTGGATCACTGAAATCAATCTCAGATACCTGTGATAATTAGTTTGGCAGGTGAGCCCAATAAAAGGAAAACTGGGTGTTCCACAATATTACGCAGGACACAGTTTTCAAGTAACATGGGAAAGAAAAAGGATCTCTCTGCTGCCAAAAAGCAACAAATAGTGCACTGCCTTGACCAAGGGATGAAAACATTAGATATTTCACGAAAACCTAAGCGTGATCATCGTACTGTGAAGAGATTTGTGGCTGATTCTGAGCACAGACGTGGTCGTGCAGATAAAGGCAGAATGAGGAAGGTTTCTGCCAGGCAAGTTCATCGGATTAAGAGAGCGGCTACTAAAAAAGCTTTACAAACCAGCAAACGGATATTTGAAGCTGCTGGTGCCTTTGGAGTCCCTCGAACCTCAAGGTGTAGGATCCTTCAAAGGCTTGCTGTGGGGCATAAACCTACTATTCGGCCACCCCTAAACAGTGCTCACAAGTAGAAACGGTTGCAGTGGGCCCAGACATACATGAAGACTAATTTTCAACCAGTCTTGTTTACTGATGAGTGCCGAGTAACCCTGGAAGGTCCAGATGGATGGAGTAGTGGATGGTTGTTGGATGGCCACCATGTCCCTACAAGGCTGCAACATCAGCAAGGAGGCGGAGGGGTCATGTTTTGGGTTGGAATCATGGGGAAACAGCTGGTAGGCCCCTTTAAGGTTCCTGAATGTGTGAAAATGATATCTGCAAAGTATATAGAGTTTCTGACTGAGAACTTTCTTCCATGGTACAAAGAGCAGAAACATGCCTTCAGGAGCAAAAGCATCTTCATGCATGACAATGCCCAATCTCGTGCTGCAAAGAATACCTCTGTGTCATTGGCTGCTATGGGCATAAAAGGAGATAAACTCATGGTGTGGCCACCATCTTCCCCTGACCTCAACCCTATAAGGAACCTTTGGAGTATAATGAAGCAAAAGATCTATGAGGGTGGGAGGCAGTTCACATCAAAACAGCAGCTCTGGGAGGCTATTCTGACATCATCCAAAGATATACAAATAGAAACTCTCCAGAAACTCACAAGTTCAATGGATGCAAGAATTGTGAAGGTGAGATCAAAGAAGGGATCTTATGTTAACATGTAACTTGGCCTGTTAGGATGTTTTGGAGTTAAATAGCTTTTTATTTCAGTGAATGTGACCTCCTAATGCTGCAAATTCAACAAATGAGCATTTTCAGTTCTTTAAAACATATCAAATGTTTAGAAACTCTACTGTGCCTAATCATTTGAAACAGTGCATTTAGAGTTTTTTTTAATTTTTAAGATTATACTGTTATCATTGAGAGCTTTCTTCAATAAAATTTGATGTATACTCTAATGGGTGATGACTTTTATTACACTGACTATCATTTGCACCGACCATTTAGGAAAATCAGAGAAAAAGAACATTTGCATAATAATTTGGAACACAGTGTATATCAGCTTAATTTTTAAAACGGTATTTTTGGAGGGAAGTTAGAAGGGTTAAAAGATTATCAGAAATTTCTCGTTGTTCCAACAAAATTTACAAAACCATGTTTTTTTAGGGACCAGATCACATTTGAAGTGACTTTGAGGGCCGATGTGACAAAATATACCCAAAGGTGACACCATTCCAGAAACTGCACTCTTCAAAGTGCTCAAAACCACATTCAGAGTGTTTATTAACCCTTCAGGTGCTTCACTGGAACTAAAGCAATGTGGAAGGAACAAATGAAAATGTTACTTCTTCCCACAAAAAATGTACTTAAGGCCCCCTTCACATCACGTTTTTTCCTGTCCGTGGGGATCCTGTTTTTTGCAGGACCACATGGACAGGAACATACAGGACCGGATGTGTAACTCCGGATGCCATTTCTGTGTCCGGATCCGGGAGTTTGAGGGATCCGGACACAGAAAGAGCTGGTAGGAGCTGAGTCTGCAAAACACAGGCAAGTGGTGTCGGGGCTGTTACTTTCGTAATGTATCTACATACATTGCGAAAGCGAGAGAAAGCAATGTGTTAAAAATAAAACAAAAATGATCACCTCTCCGCCGAGTGTCCCACGTTGAGAGGCGTCCACGTCCGACGGCAGCAGGACCTTAATCAGCTGACTGGCGGCAACCAATCAGCTGATGTGTCACATGATGACAACATCAACTGAGCAGTTTAAATCGCCCGCCCGCCGATCCGTTTTCACAGGCAATTTAATGTGTCATGTGACACATCAGCTGATTGGTTGCCGATGGTTGGCTGATTAAGGTCCTTGCAGCTATTGAACATGGGTACCTCGCATTGCGGGACACTCGGCGGAGAGGTGAGCATTTTTTTTTATTTTTAACACATTGCTTTCTTTAATTTCACTTTAGCAGTGTATGTAGATACACTGCTAAAGTGAAATTACAGTAACAGAACAGTTTTAGTGTACTGAGCATGCTCAGTACACTAAAACCGGATCAGGGAAACTATCCTGTTTTTTTCCCAGATCTGGCGCCCATAGACGCCCATGTTATTTGAATCGGACAGTGTTGGATCCAATTGTGTCAGATTTGTTGAAGGCAGCCCAAAATCGGAGCAGTCCCTGATTTTGGGGACGGGAAAAAAGTGGACACAATCGGATCCCTGCACACACGGATGGCCAATTCGTGCCCATAAGGATAAATTGAGACCAAATCGGATCAATGGCTATCCGTTTTGCAACTCTCTAAAACAATGAGACAAGAGTAATAGTTATATATTGTATCCTCTCTTGCCAAACATTTTTAGTGTTGGTTACATTTGTTTGTAGGTTGGTTACCTGTTGTATACTTGGAAACTGTGTTTATCTGAAATTATTCCTATCCCATTATATTACCATTCCTTCCCGAGGTAAGGTCAAGCAGCAATTGACACCCTCCTCTCTTTTACTCACACACAGAATCCTATCAACAGAAAATACAGCAGAAAAACCAGCCATCCACCACACCCCGGAGTATATACAACAAAGTTACTCTATAGCCTAAGGGCCACGTGACACAAGGTGATGTCGCCGGAGATGTCGGCAGTGACGGGCGGGAGTGCGCACGTTATTGGTGCCCCGCCAGCGTCGTCGCCGCATGTTTACATGCGACAACACCTCCGGCGATGCACTGGTGATC